>CM046662.1:106283782-106321282 GCA_025594165.1 Tamias sibiricus
ACTTAATCTGATACCTTCTCTCATACTTAATATGAATCAGAATTTTTCTCAAATGCTTTGATTGAAAAAGAATTCAAAATGTTTATACAAATATGCTAAAACACATAGGTGTGCCACTCACCAAGTCTGATGCCTTGATAGTTTTAAACACTTGGGGAGTAGGCAAGACAGTTTTAAAGAAACTATCAGAAATTAGTCTGGCTTGTTTTAACAGGTTCTACCTTAGAAAACAAGACCTTTATAAAAGAATGATACATACCTAGAGAAGATTCTCAATTCATCAGTCCTTCAACAATTGGGGAATACAGGGAATCGTAGCATAAATCTTTTCGTTCTATTTGACCAGATTATATGTATTCTGAGACTCACCAATCTGCTTTCTGGGAGTGTTTTTATAGATATGTGGCTCAATACTTCTATCTTATTTCAAAGCTATCAACCAAAAGGTTCTATTATACATCAAGAGGCAGTGTAATGATCTGAACAGGTATTAGATTAAACATAAAAATTATATATCATGGTTGTGTGAAATTTCTCTTTTCTCAGTTCTCCAAGAATAGTTTAGGTAGAATAATGAATATAGGTTAATGCCCTTTATGGTCTTTGCAGACTTGGTATCAGTGGATGGAGCTAATTCTCCTTTGCTTTTTCTAGTAAAACTGTAGGGGTTATGGTTTTCTTGATGAAAGTTTTCTTTCTCACACCTGAATGTTTCTTTAGTAGATGTGGATGGAACATCTGACACATTCTGAACATTGTGATATGAGTTGTGTGAGTTGTGAGAAATCAACAAACAAACAAAAAAAGACAAGCTTACCTCATGGCTGCTAGGAGGTGAGCGGCTTTCCTGCCTCACCCTTTCTCCATGAATGTTCTGCTTCACTTCAGGCCCAGAGAAATGGGGTTAACCAACCATGGACTGAACCTCCGAAATCATGAAGCCAAAAAACCCCTTTCTTCTGTTAAGTTGTTCTTGTCAGGTATTTTGATCACATCAAAGGAAAGCTGACAAACACACCTCTTTTGCATGCATGCTTTACCAGAAAATGAATATATGCTGCCTAAAGGGGGTTAAGAACTAACCTTAGCAATCATCAAGAATACAAGTAACAATACTGGCAAGGATACAGGGAGAAAGGAACACTTGTACACCATTGAGGAGATCAGTATGGAGGTACCTCCGGAGACCAGAAATGATGTTATGTTGCATGCATTTACTAATATGTAACAACACATTTGACCATTATGTACAGCTATAATGCACAGATTTTAAATATTTGAAAATAAGCCAAATAGTAGTGGAACTACTATATAATTCAGCTATATCACTCCTCAGCATTTATCCAAAAGAATTAAAATTAGCATGCTAATTTTACACAAATACCCTGTTTATAGCAGCACAGTTCACAATAGTGAAGCTATGGAACCAGCCTCAGTGTCCATCAGCAGATGAACAGATAAAGAAAATGTGGTATATACAAATGATGTGTATATACATGATGGAGTTTTATTCATCCATAAAGAAGAGTGAAACTATGTCATTTTCAGGAAAATGGATGGAACTGAAGAGTATTATGTTAAAGGAAATAAACCAGACCCAAAAAGTCAAAGGGTCATATATTTTCTCTCATAGAATGCTAGAGAGAATAAAGGTGGGGGAAGGATTTCTTGAAAATAGAAGGGAAACAGTAGGGTAGAGGAAAAAGAGGATGGCAAGAGGAGGTAATGGGGAATACAATTGATCAAATTATGTTATGTGCATGTATGACTATACCATAACGAGTATATTATGTATAACTATTATGAACCTATAAAAATATTTTTTAGCTGGGCACAGTGGCACACGCCTGTAATCCCAGCACTTGGGAGGCTGAGGCAGGAGGATCGCGAGTTCAAAGCCAGCTTCAGCAATGGTGAGGCACTTAGCAACTCAGTGAGACCCTGTCTCTAAATAAAATACAAAAAGGGCTGGGGATGTGGCCCAGTGGTCGAGTGCCCCTGAGTTCAATCCTCGGTACAAAAAAAAAAAAAATTTTTTTTTGAGATGGCCTTAGATAATATGTATAACACTAAATTGAGGCCCTGAGAAGGTAGTTCATCTTTTCAACTGTTCCCAGTACCTGTCTGTTAACCACAAATGGATCAAAATCAACTCAAGGTGTTCACTAAAATTCTAGAAGGCCTACTGGGGGAAGAGAGTTAAAGCAGCCCTCTAAAGTGATTCTGGCAAACAACTATCTAGGTTTGAAAAACACTCAGGTTTATTAGTGTCTAGAGTAGTTGTAGTTAAAAGTTCAGTGAGAAAATATTGCAGGGAAAACACTTTTTGATGCTTTTCAGATTATAGATCTGCCATTGAAAGTTGTATACACTGAAACATTTAAACCGTAGACTCTGCAGATAGGTTTTATAACACAAGAATTCCCAACAGTGGTTTTTAACTAGGCATCACAGTTGCCTTCATTAATCCCTGTCACTGATAGTATATTTCCGTGAGCTCAGGGGCTTAGCAAAGTGCAAATTTACTATTATCTTACAGTTCTGGAGATCAGAAGTCCAAAATGGGTCTCATGGAACTAAAATGAAGTATCAGCATGGCTATGTTTCTTTTGGAACTCTAGGGGAAAGTAGGATCTTTCTTCTTTTTTTAACTTTTCCATTTTCTAGAGGTTACTCACATTCCTTGGCTTGTGACTCCCTTCCATCTTCAAAGCCAGCAATGTCTGATTGAGTTGTCCTGCTTCACTCTAACTCTCATGTCTCTCATTCACTTACAGAATCAGTGTGATTACATTGGGCCTACATTGGGGTGGGAGGCTCATGGCACTTGTTGAGGCCACTGTCCTGCAGAGCCAATGCTCAGCACCCACCACAGCAAGCATGTGTTCTTTGATCGTGATGTTGATTGCATCTTATTGAATATCCTTTAGTCCTATAGTTCAGATGCCCTTGCTGGGGCTTATGGCTGTCTGCATAACCAACCAATCCTTACTTGAGACAGTTCTACTGAACTCTCATCAGATCCATTCAGATGAAAAGAAATATGAAATTTTCAGACCAAATTAAATTTCATCTCTTCCTAGTACTTTTTTAATTCAGAAAATTTGACACTAAATATTTCAGTAGAATCAGAATTTAATTAGTGTTTCTTGGTGAAACATTGATTGATCTAATTAGATTGATAACTCCTGTTAAGGTAACAAAGAATTGATTTATTTGTCTTTTTCAAAAATCATGCAAAGAAATTATATTGTGTAGGCTTAGCACTTTCTTAGTTACATGGGACATGGGACCGTGCATAAAGTTAAATAATATGAAAATTAAATTATAAGAATGTCAAAATGGAATGTGATTAATATCATTAGGGGACAGGGTGGTGTAAGGAAGAGTTGAATAGACAAATTGGGCTTGAGCTGACCATTGTATTATGGATAATGTTTAACTTAGTAACATTATTTATGACAGTAAATTTCAAATAAGTAATGATTTACTAACATTTCAGAACTTTAGTGAATTCTGTGTGCAAGATTGGCAAAAAGTAAGGAACACACTAAAATTTAGGATTAAAATACACTATATTTGGAGGACTATACTTTTATATTTTTTTTAAAAAAACTTATCAAAGTGTTCTGGTCCTATGAAATCTGAAATCTTGTTTTTAAAATGAAATGATATTTTTCTGAAGAGCCAACACAAGAAGAGATGGAAAATTATTTTATATCCTATGATTATTCCGTGGCTAAATTTTTTTTCCCTTTGGTATGTTGTGTGAAAAATGACCAATCATAACTAATCTATCTCAAAGCTTCTCACCTCTCAGACTTTGGGCTTTAAACTAAATGCTTGACCTCACATTTCCCCTCCCTAGGAACTAAGTATGGAGCTAGTGACAACTAACTGGCCACTGCTGTCTCTTGGTGGAGTAAAGATAGAGGAGTGGTCAGCAGAAATAGGTCCATAAAAACAATAGAATAAGATCTCCAGGTTAGATTTTACCACAAATTAGATGGAGAATTAACTCGAGTAGTAGTTGATATGGTCCACATTCATGCCATAGGAAATCTTAGAATGACTTAGTTAGGATTCCTTTCCTGTTTGTGTGGCAACTTCTTAAGTAAACTCTTAAGAGAAAGCAAAAGGTACCACTACTCAGTGATAAGGTGGGTGGGCAGTATCCTGTGTAGAGTTGATCTATGTTAGTGAAGAGTTGGATTTATTTTCGGACACCAGCCTTTTTTAAAAGCAGTGTGTCATTCTCCAACCAACAAATGCCTGCCATCTCCAGTAATATGTTGGCTTGTCCATTTTCGGCTTGCAGTACAAAATAAATGAAAGCCAAGGACATTACAATTGGGAGGGAAGCAGGACTATTATTTAAAAGGCTTTTAAATGATGTCACTATATATTCTTTTAACAACATCCTCTAAAAGCCTTTGAAAAAATAGTCCCTTCCTCCCTTAGTTGTTAACAAAGACCGTACTGGGGACTGCTCTTTAAAAGGCTGTTAAATGGTGATCCTATATTTTTTAACATCAACATCATTTAGAAACCTTTTAGAGAACAGTCCTCTTCACCCACAACTAACACAGAAAAGGACATGGGGGAAGGGATTACTTTTTTAAAGGCCTTTGGATGGTACTATCAATAAATACAGCAATATTGTTATAAAAGCCTTTTCCAATGGTGATTCAGCTTTTTTGATATGTACTTTTAACCTCATGACCCTTTGTTATCTGACAGATTGGTATTTTTAACGTTGACTGAAAACTCAATTTACTAATAATCCCCAAAATGCCTTTTATTGAACTTTCTACAGTTTAAAAACCAATTTCACATATACAGTCTCATTTGATCCTCACAGCAGTTCAGTGAAACAGGCAGGTTGTGTGTAATTAGCCCCATTTTACAGAAGAGAAAAACCAAAGTTTGGTGAGGTTGTGATATAGGTAAGGTCTCACTTACTGATAAATGACTGAGTTAAAACCATCACCCAGATCATTTGGCATCTGCTCCGATATTCCATTCAAGCTGTCCCAAGTTATCTTCATGCCTTCCCCCCCCCCCTTGGTGGTATTCTGAATTGGTCTTTTTGACATATCCAGATACTGAGTTAATTCCTTAAAATCAGCACAAAAGTGAGATTCTATAATATCAGTACTAAAGATAGATACGGAGGTGGTAGAGACTTTATTGATACTATAATCCTGATGAAGTAAAGAAGTGTACAATATCACATCAAGGTGTAATATTACTGTGATGTTATGGTATTCAAACTTTTCTTGAGATTATTTTGCCTTATGATGTATGCTTAAGAAAATATTACCTGAAGTCTGCTTTTAGGCATCTAGTTTATTAAATAACTGCTATGTTAAGGACAATTTAAATCTCATTTTACTGATTTTTTTTTTGAAAATTATTGTTAATTAAGAATACTAATTTGTAACTAAGATCATATTAAAAAAAGATTTGCCCAACTATGGTTAATTTTTGAAAAGAAATTATAAATGCTGGTTCTTTCCACTCCTTATAATTCTCCTAAGAAAAGAGAATATATCTGCTATCTTGCATAACTGACTATCATAAGCAACAGTTCATGTTTATAGAAAAAGAAATTATAACTTATTGTGTGGCAGAAATGAGAAATAAAAATATCAATTGCCATTCTTAGCTCTGCCACTATTTTTTCCTCTTATGTGAAGAAACATTATCTTTAACTACTTTTTTCCTCTTATGCTAATAAACGTTATCTTTAAAAATAATTAAAGGAACATATTCATCAAAAAACCATGTTTAAGGCTGAGGTTGTAGCTCAGTTGGTAGAGCATTTGCCTGGCACAAGTGAGGCAGTGGGTTTGATCCTCGGCACCACATAAAAATAATAAATAAATAAAATAAAGATATTGTGTTTATCTACAACTAAAAAAATGTTTAAAACAAAACATTTTTATATACAGTATCTCACTGACCCCTTATAAAAGAATCCTATGAGTTAGGTCATTTTACCCTTTAATATACAAATTTGAAGTCAGAGAAGTTAAATGATTTTATTCTCATCAACTAGCTTCAAGTTCTAACTTAAAACCTAGAGTTTCCTTTAGTATTGCCACTCTAACTCTGTCTGACAAGAAGGAGGCAACAACTTTGCTTGCTTCTGAAGAAACAACACTTCAGATGTCAAAAACAGGTATAGCCTAAGAACATGAGGCTAGTGCCTGAGAGGAAGCAGATAGGCCCCACTGGAGGACTTGACCCAAAAAGATTCATGTAGCCAGGTGCCTTTATTGTAAAGAAAACTGGTCATCAGAAGGCTTTATTCCACAGATTTGAACTCTGAATAATCTAAGGTTTTTCTGCAGTAAATAAAGTTGTTCTCTCTCCATCCTCATTTCTTCTCTAAAGAATTTAAATATTTACATACAAGTGAGTTAAAAAAATAATGTTTATATAGGTTTTTGTATGTTTATGTGTCTGTCCTATGTCTCAGAGAACTTATTTTCCTATTCTTGCCCTGTATCAGGAATTTTTCAGCAACTTAACTGTCCTTGGGAGTGACATCTCAAATGTGTAAGAATCCTTTTTCCTCATCAGACTCAAAAGAAAGCATCCCTAGAGCAATCTTTTATTTAAAAATTAGTGTGACCATAATAAAACTCCCTTTCCAGTTTGTACACTCAAGACATACTCTTTTCCCTACCTCTAAGACTCTATCTAGTTGAGATCCACATCCCTTATCTAGGGAGACTCAGCCCCCCTAAGTTATAGTTCACTTAAATAATTCACTTAAATATGAGGCAGCACAGTCAGCCTTTACAGGTAGTTTTCCCATCTCCGCAATATGTAAAATAGACACCAGTTTCCCTCACACACTTCTATAAAGCACTTTTACATCATCTAGCTTCTGAGAATCTCCATTTGGATCTTGAAGGCATGTAGTAAATATTCTCATCATGACCTCACTCACAACAGCCTATGATTCTGTCTTTGACAAAATCGTTATTACCAGCAGGATTGTTTGTATGAAGCTCCCAACTGTTGAAACTAGACCAGTCCATTTTCAGCCTGTTCCTTCCTTCTATGAAACCCATTCCATTTTACTATGCCCTCTGCACTTCCTTGTCATTCTTACCTTCTGATCTCTTAATCCCTTACCCATATTCAGTGAAGACCTTGACATCCCACACATATTCTCTCCAGCCCCCCATCTTAGGAGACCTCATTGTTCATATGAACATAACCTCACAGCCTCTTGATCTGTGCAGTTCTGACTTCACCTACACTGCATTTCAGCCCTGTACTCCTTCATTTCAACCCTGAAGTTTTATCTTACTCCTCAGGCCCTTTGTTCCTCCACATTTCCTTTTGTGTTTAGTCTAAGTTCAAAATAACCATGAAAGAGAGATGGTACCCCCATTTCATAGATGTAAAATATTGAGGTCACTAGAGTTTGGGTAACTTTTTTTAGTATCATAGGGCTAGTAAGTTACTGAGCCAATTTCAACCCAAGTCTATCTAGCTTCAAAACCCTGCTTTCTTTGAGAACTATTATAAAAAGCAAACATCCATCTTTTTCCTACTGGCCTAGATGTGCCCACAGTTCACCTGGAGCGTTTCTACCATACTTTACTGAGCATTTAAAAGAGATACAACTTTAAGAGAATTTCTGTTACTGGAGCTTATAGTACAGATTGGAATTTAGGGAATCTAAAGACAGGGAGACCAATTAAAATGACATGATGTAGTGTGGCAGAGAAGTAATAAGGGAACAAAAGATTGTGAGGGACACAAAACTGCTAGTCATGGTTAAACCTGATGGGGGTTTTACTTTCATTTCCATAGTAAGTGAAATTATTTTAAATAACATACATGATTTTTGCAATTTGAAAAAAGAAAAGATTGAAAAATATTTAAGTTTCAATAAAAACTTGAACGAAGCTGGTAGTAGAGGAACAGAAAATAAAGAATCAAAAGACATCAAACTTGTTTTCTGTTTGCTTTTGGGATATAAGTAGTATATAAGGTCTCTTGAGTTTGGTTACAACAGGAGACAACTCACATTTTAATTTTTATATTGTATCATTGATAGTGTAAGAAAGCAATACCATCTACTAAGTTCATCTGTCAGTGGCATAACATGTAACAACACATAATTACTTTGTGCTTATGTAAACTATTCTGAGTTCTGAGAAATTCTTTGTATTCAATTATTGGAACCTTTCTGCCAAACACTTTGAAATAAAATTCAGTTTGTTTTTATTAGTACTGTTAATCAAAAGCCAGAAAGTAAATGTAAAACACAATAGTGGGACATACCTGTGAATAATATAGCATACCTGTATTCATGGTTCTGGTACTATTTTTTTCATGGACGTGATAAATATAAGTATATATATCTCATTCTGGATTTCAGATTTATACAAATAAACATTAAAATTTTTTTAAACATACTGTTTTTTTTTTAAATATTTATTTATTTACTTTAGTTGTACACAGTGCAATGCATTCATGTTTACATGGTGCTGAGGATCGAACCCCCGGGCCGTGCACGTGCGAGGCGAGCACTCTGCCGCTGAGCCACAATCCCAGCCCCAAACATTAAATGTTTTGACAGTGAGGCTTAGAGATTTATCTATTGGGAAGGGAAGGAATAGGTTATATATTCTATCCTTATTTCAAAACAGTGTAAATAAACTGAATATGTCTTATATCTAGGCGTTAGCAAGCTCCCCCAACCCCCGCCCCAGTGCTGAGGATCTAACCTCTGGCTTTGTACATGCTAGGCAAATTCCTTGCCACTAAGACATATCCCTAATCCCATCAAATATTTTTTTTGTAAAGGACCAGATAATGAATATTTTTAGCTTTTCAGGCTACAACTTTTGTGGTACAAAAGCAGCGATTAACAGTGTATAAATGAATGAGCGTCATCCATGTTGCAGTAAAACTGATGTATAGACACTGAAATATGAATTTCATATACTTTTATTGTCAAAAATGGTTTTCAATTAAAAAAAAAAAACATTTAAAATGTATAAACCATTCTTAATAGGCTGTACAAAAATAGCCAGTGGACTACATTTGGCTTCCTGGCATCATTTGCTGGTACTTCTTAACACCATACATAAATTAATATACTTGATTAAACGTTCATTCGTAACACATTCAGATCTTTCAGCAAATGTATTTTTAATATATGTTGACTATTACCAAAATAAGAAGTGATAAAGTCTCATGTTTTTTTATAATATATAGAGATTACTGAAAACATGTGAAATTATCACAATTATTTTCTGGAACAGCTAAATTTACATATGTGAGGAAGAAGTTATTTAAAGCAATAGTTGTTGGAAAATTCAAATATATTTGAGTCCATGTGACAGGTAAGAGTTAAGCAAATTTGTCCTTTCCTTTTTTAAATCCTATACTAGGTACTAGGCTCAATGCAGTGAATTGAAGGTAAAACAAAGACTCACTGTAGTTTACTGGGTAAAGTAGACAATATTCTGGCTTTCTGCTTTATAACTCTTATTAATTGAGGCATACCTTGGTTTTAAAGGCACTAATTTTAAAGGTCAGGCTTACCTCTGTTTACAGCTGTTTTCTTACCTCATCATTTTATGAATCATATATCTAAATAGATACTGTTGTAAAATAAACCAAACAAAGCTAGATACAAAGAGCATTTTATATACTGCAGATCTTCATTTTTTTGAAATTCAAAAGCAGAATAGATTGGTGGTACTTAAAAATGATTGAGTAACTAAATATAGATTAAAGCATAAAAGGCTGGAAAACATTGTTTTCATAAAGCTTTATGTGGAAATGTCATCTTTGAAATAGTAATGCAGATGCTGAACAAGGTTTATTCTAAGGCACTTACTTGATATTCCATGTTTTATTTTTCAAATCTCATTTAAAATTTTATAATTCAATCATTTTGAACAGCTATGTTCAAAAGAAGTTTTACAACTTTAATCTTAATAATCTCAAAAAAAAGCAGACATGCTATGTCATAAAATAACTATTAGTGACTAGTTTGTATCCTATAAATCTAACTTGAGTTGATAATATGGTCCATTACCAGCTAACTGCACAGAGTATTTTTCATTTTACACTCTTCAGTTACTTTTTAGTGAAGTGTTAAAAAATATGAAGCTTTTCTCCTCTCTAAAATTGCACGCTGTCTGTCTGTTATTAGGGAGATAACAGCTCTTATAAATGTTTCAGTAAGCGCTAAGTAGACAGTTATGTGCACTCTCATTCCACGCTTATTTGCTTACTGTAATAAACTGATAAAATATGTGTGGTTTGTCTCTGTGTATCTACAGGCATCATGAGTCACATAGATTTCCTTTAGAAATAATGTTGTGTCTGCAGAATTGATTGCTTATTTTCATAAACCATCTAAAGGTACACAAACGACTTTTATTATTTAAACATATGCCGGGTAAAGATTTGTGGAGGATCATCTTATTGTTACTTGATGCTTTTTGTTCTGTTAACTCTTGGTGGAGGCTTTTTATTTTAGCATTACTATAGCTGCTGAACTAATTACCTCCTCAAGATTCATGGTGTGGATGACCCTTATCATATGCTGATAATGCAACTAAATTTTTAATTCTTTGAATATTAGTAGACACGGTTTAAATTGTTTTCAACTATTGTTTTTCATTCTATCCTGTTTATGCAAATTTTTATTAAATAATGCTTATACTCAAAACTAGATATTTTTAGTGTTATAGAAGTCCTTCTAGTCAGTGAGTTGTGTATGTCTTTAAAAAATAGTATTTTTCTTATTTGTTTATACTTACATATAATAGAAAATTTCAAGTCAAGCGATTTCCTAAGACCAACAAGTATTAATATCAGTAATATCCATTTGTCACTACAGTATGCTATGATAAAGCTGTAGTGTTTTTAGGAAGTATTATAATTGAACAATTAGCATCAGATAAAGAGTAGTTATAACAAATACCAGAGGTATATTATTTACAAATCTCTGTAATCATTTAAAATAATAATTGCTTTGAATTCCAAAATGAGTAAAATTGTTTTATATATTAAGTATTAAAGTTAAGGAGTAGAAGGGAAGACAGCTAACAAATAATAAGTAAATTACACACTGTGTTAGAGAAGTTATCCAAAAAGAAAAAGTAAATCAGAAGGAAGAAATGCAGTTGGATTAAGCCTCATTAAGAAGGTAACATTGGAGCAGAGGCAGTCAGAACTGAGTCATGTTTATATCTGGAGAATGTACCTTCCAAGCAGAGGTAGTGACCAGTGGGAATGTGACTGATGTTGTTCATTCTAGCCACTGTGTTCAGAACAGAATGAACAAAGCAGTTTACTCTATATTCAGTAGGATGCAGAGGTAGGAACAAGGAGACGTAATTGAGAAGCTGTTGGAATAGAGAGATGGTGGTTGCTCAGACCAGGATAATAACAGTGAAGGTAGTAAGAAGTTATATATTTCTTTAATTGGAGATTTCTTCCCTCATCTCTCCCTTTGGTGTCAACTATGGTTTTTCTAAGGCGACTAAGCCTACCTCTGTTGTGGCAGATTTATCTTTACCTGATTTACCTTTTCTTTCAAGGTAAACAATAAACTTCTTGAGGACTGGGATACTTTGTATCATGACCTTTAGCATAGTGGTTGGTACAACTAATTCAATAAATGTCAGAATAAATAAGCAATCACTAGTTACATTGTGTTTTAAGTAATAATGCTCTTCAGCCAGGTGACACACACCCATAATCCTGGCTACTTGGGAGAATGAAGTCGGGAGATTGCAAGGTCAAGGCCGGCCTTGACAATTTAGCAAAACCCTGTCTCTCAAATAATAATAATAATAATAATAGTTATTATTATTATTAATTATAACAATTGTTATTATTATTAATAATAAATACATAGATAAAAGGGTCAGGAGCTGAGCACAGTGGCACACACCTGTAATCCCAGCACTTGGGAGGCTGAGGCAGGAGGACCGCAAGCTCAAAGCCAGCCTCAGCAATGGCGAGGCACTTAGCAACTCAGTGAGACCCTGTCTCTAAATAAAATACAAAAAAGGGCTGGGGATGATGGCCCAGTAGTTGAGTGCCCCTGGGTTCAATCCCTGGTACCAAAAAAAAATAAGGGTCAGTGGTAGAGCATTTGTCTAGCATGTTCAATCCCCAATGCAAAAAAAAGGGGTGGGGGGCTTTTCTTGGACAGAGAGCCCTGAAATACCTAATTCTTACACAAAATCATCTTTCTCTCTGTGATATCCCTAGGAGATGTAGCATTAGAAAACAAAGACAGATAATGTAGCACTTTGTTACTAAGGTAGACTTTGCTCTCTGATTCCAATATAGAACAACAGTAAGAGAATGACCCTCATCAGAGACTCTTCTTTTCTATAGAAGATAGGATTAAATAACCTTGTACCAAAGAAAGCTACTAAATCAACCTTATGAGATGGTAATTTTACTGTTTTTGACCTACAGAAATGGCAGATATATATATATGGTTCAGTCTAATAAGGCCAGACCTGATCTTACCATTCTATTATGTACTAGAACCTTAGACAAAGAATATGCATAAGAGCATATTCTCCCATTACAAGCTTCCCCCCCCCCCCCAATTAGTGTTCTGAAATCTGACAAATCCCAATCAGTATAGGATGGAAGAGATTATTTGAAACCCAATTTGAGTTAGCTTAAGTGAGAAAGAAAAAATAATTGTAGGAAGGACGCTGGAGTATTTCACAGAAAATTAAGCTTTAGCAAGGGTATAAAGATATCTGAGTCTCAAGAACTATTCACCCAAAGTTACAGAATCTCTCTCATCTATGTTTTTCTCTGAAATTTGCTTTATTCTTTTTTTCTCACTGAGCAATATACCAGTAAGTGTGGTCACAGACAACGTTAGAGTTTTAAATTAGAATTGCAGTTGCTTGAAAGAGACTGGCTCACCTTCATAGGCCCCAAATCCCAAGAACAGGACTCACTGGGCCAGGTATCCATTCCCGAGCCAGTTAACTGTGGCCAAGTCATGAAGTGGCATAAGAACATGGTGACTCCATGGAGAATTGAATGTAGCAAAGTTCCTAGAAGATAATAGGTTGTGTTGAGTAGACAGTCTCATACATCACCTGTGCCATAGAACTCTCTTAACACTCTGTTGTCAGCTATCAGAACATTTTATGATACTTCAGAAACCCATAGAAACAATTAGCAGGGTATAACATGGACTTTCATAAAGGAAAGTAAAAAGAAAAAGGTCTCATTGACAATGTCACCAGCCTATATGGTGCCATTGTACAGATTCCAAAAAGGCATCCTTTAATGTAAGCTCTATTTTTGGTTCATCTTTCTTCAGTCAGTTGCCATTGCACAACCATATATGGTGGTCCTACTCAGTGTTAATTTATCATTTAACTGTTTGAAGTGGCTCTGGGAATTGTTCAATGACACTTTCCTCCAAAAGAATATCAAGAACTGTGAAATAGTAGTGGAAGACATAGATTCTTTACAGCAATAGCAGTGGCCAGAGTAATATTATTTGTATCACTTCTTCAACCCCAAAGTCCCACATAATGAAAGCCAGGTGATGCCTACACATGCAGTACAGAAGACCAGATTTCTATAAGGGGCTTTTAGTAAATCTGTCTAGTCTTTGCCCCAGAAGAGAACATCATCTTTATAATTCTGGACTGCAAATAAATCTCTCTCCTACCCCAGAAGGAGGCATTTACCTCTGACTTCCAAAGGTTGTTTGATGTACAAGCATCCTTGAAAAGAGTTTCAGGAGCAAAATTGCTAATGTGTTTGCTAAGAAAACATGCAGAAATGTGAAACCTATAGAGAACTGTTCCTCAAAATCAAGGAAAGAGGGGTGGATAGGGAAGATGTGCCATTTGTGCCTTTTTCTACAAAGGACCCAGATAGTAAATATTTTAGGCATTGCAGCCACTCACCTTTTCCATTGTAGAGTAAAAAAGCAGCCATAAATAATATGTAAATGAATGAGTATGGCCATGTTCTAATAAAACTTTATAAATATAGGAAACAGGCCATATTGGCATGTGGGCTATATAGTCCCTTGCTCCCCCCACCACATACCTTTTGTCAACTGCAGTCCAAAAAAAATTAAATAGAAAATTCCAAAAATAAACAGTTCATAAGTTTTAAGTAACTTTTATGACAGTATGTTGTTTCAGTTTTTCTATTTGCAGTTATTGTTGTTAATCTCTTTCTATGCCTAACTTGTAAGTTAAACTTGATAATAGGTATGTATATATAGGGTTCTGTACCATCCATGTTTTCAGGCATCTATAGACCATCTTTTGACATATCCCCTAAGGTTAGAGGGAATATTATATACCCCCTATATAGATCTGTTGTTTTTTTTTTTAAAATATTTATTTATTTGCTTTAGTTGGCAATATTTATGTTTATGTGGTGCTGAGGATCGAACCCGGGCCACGCACGTGCTAGGCGAGCACCTACCGCTGAGCCACAACCCCAGCCCCTAGATCTGTTGTTTTTAAGCTTGTAAATATCTGCTTTTTTTTTTTTTCTTAAGCCCTGCTTTTTACAGCCTACATCTAGGTCACTCTATAATCTTTTATCCTTTTTAATATACAATAAAACTATCAGAGAAGCCATTCTCAAGTTTAGAATCTTAGAATATAAACAACTATAGATCTTACCTATATTTCTGGAATCTAGGTATCTAGTCTGATACAAATGTATTGAAGTAAGGTCTTGCTTTTCTGTCAGGATTAAATGTATTATATATGAAAATTCTTGAAGGACTTACATAGCCCAGTGGTGTTCTTGAACAAAAAATCATCTATGTAGTCATCTAGATATTGGAAAAGATTAGCTCAGTATGACTTGTGTGAACTTAGGAAACATTTTCATCTAGTCCCTTTCTACAATTAAATAAGTACAGGTTGAGTATCCCTGATCTGACATGACTGCAACTGGAAGTGTTTCAGATTTTGGAGCTTTTCAAATTTTGGAATATTTGCATATACTTTATTGGTTGAACATTTCTATTCCAGATCTGAAATTCTTCAAAATCCAAAATGCATCATGTCAGCACTGAACATGTTTCAGATTTTAAAGCATTTAGAGTTTGAGATTTTCAGATTACGGATGTTCAGCCTATTAACACAGAGTGCCAATTTTGATCCTGTTTTATATGAAAGAAAATATAAACCTGTCTATATTGTTACAGATAACCTTTGAAGATTGTCAGGGAGGGCCTCTTTTAGATGTTGAATTCATTAGAGAATGTTCCTCACCTTGAATTTGGTTGAGTGTGGAAGAATGAAGGCAGAAAATTGTACGGTAGTTTTTCTTCTTTTACACACTTTTTAACATCTTTTTAAAACAATTATAATAAGGCTGCAGAACTTTGAGACTAGGTAGAAAAACAAAATAAATGTTTGGATTGTATGTTCAGGATTAGATGGGGGAGAGAATTAATAAATCATCCAAGAGGTGTTGATGGCTCTTAAGTGACTAAAGGCTTGCCTTCTAAGCACCTTATGTGGTATTTAGAATGCTAATTCCTGACTGCTTGTCCTGCTTTTCTCAAACTACTTATACTAGTTAGCTTTCAATTACTATAACAAATACCTGAAGGCTTATCTGAGCTTAGCTTTTAGAAGTTTCATGCTAGGCAAGTACTGTGCCCCAACCCAGTAGTCAAACATTTCAACTTTCCAAAGCACTCTTACTTCTAAGCTAATAATGTTCTCTTCCTCGAATCAAAAATTTTCAAAACTCTTCTAGTTTCAGTGCTCAAGAACTCTACATTCTGTTGTCATTATAAATTCTCAGGTGACAATTAGGGTAACCCCAAATAACAGTCCTTAGCAGTGAACATTCAAAGATTATGATGTTGCCTAAACAAATGGACATAGAACTGTGTGTGTGTGTGTGTGTGTGTGTGTGTATACACAAATTCCACTGAAGCTGTAACAATCAACCTTAAATACAAGTCCTTAGCTGACTAATTATATTTTTCCATTATTACATGTTGATTCCCTTAATTAGATAATAAACACATTGAATACCCTGACCAGGTCTTTTTTCTATAGTGTCCCTGAGATGCAGTTGTTATTAAATCATTAAATGGAGGTTGGTACAGACAGTTTTACCTCTCTGGAAACTCATAAAAGGTTGAGCTGTATATAATCTGGGGAAAGAAAGCCAGAACTGTAATGTAAAAGGGAAGATGATTTGAAAGTTGGAGAGAAGCAAGTGTAAAGTGGCACTACAGTTTAAATCTTAATTGTCCCTGAAAGCCCATTCATGCTCTAGAGGCTTGATGCTCAACTTGTTGCTATTGGAAGGTAGAGGAACAAAAACTTTAAGAGGTGGGGCCTAGTGGGAAGTTTTAGGTCCCTGAAGGAGTGCCCTTGAAGGAGAGAGTGGCCTGCTGTTTTCTTCCTGTTATTCTTTTTGCTTCCTGGATGCCTTGAGGTGAGCAGCTTGCTGTACTACCCACCCTCTGCCATGATATGATGCTTTGCCACAGACCAAAAAAATTAAAAAATTGAAAAGTAAAGATTAACTGTTTTTATCATCATCAGAAAGCTAATATAGATTGAATGATCCAGTTGCCCTACTACTTTATACACTGAAATTTAAACTCAGGCAGTTATTATTATTTTGCAAATAAACTGTTATAAAATTTTACAATGATTATTTTATTTATTTATTTTCTGAGAAAACTATGTTTAGATGATGTATAAAAGACATAATTTATCATTTATATATATATGGTATTTAACTCTTGGATTGCTCTTTAATTTTAAGTTATTAGTATTATTACTAAGTTTTTAATATCATCAGATGTAAATGGCAAGGCTAACAAGCAATACTGAGGCTTTGGGTGGGAAGACATGTACCACATAGGGTTTTTGTTGTTGTTGTTTTAATATTTTTAGTTGTAGATGGACACAATACCTTTATTGTTTATTTAGTTTTTTTATGTGGTGCTGGGGATCGAACCAGTGCCTCACACATGCTAGGCAAGCACTCTACCACTGAGCCACAACCCCAGCCCTTCCCTATGGTTTTATTATGGATAGCATTTCTTCATTTAATAATGCTGCCTATGATTTTCATCAAAATGAGATGGAAGGAAGAACTTAAAAGAGTCGTAATATTCAAAGGAAAATAAGGAGATACTTAGCCAAGAAAATATTGCGGCGGGGGGAGGGCGCTGGAGTTGTGGCTCAGAGATAGAGTGCTTGCCTAGCATGTGTGAGGTACTGGGCTGAATCCTCAACACCCCACAAAAACAAAAAAATAAAGGTATCGTATCCACCTAAACTAAAAAATAAATGTTAAAAAAAAAAAGAAAATATTGAGGGAGGGGAAAATAAAGAAAGATTCATTTTACTAAATACAAAATAAACCAATATAGTCTGGGTATAACAAATCAATCAAGGCTCAGGTATATCACCTAGGACATAAGTAGAATCTTTGCATTTGCATTTATAAATCATTGAGGAAAGGCTATTAATTTGATCATATAAGGACAATTGCTTAAATATTTAGAGAAAAATAAATGTAGAGTTGATACACCTAAAACATTCCATTTGAGTTAAAAAACTGAAACCTTGAATGTCTAGAGGAAAGTGTAAATGAATAATTAACTGATCTCAAAGTAGGAGAGGTGTTTTTAAGCATTGAAGAAAAGAAACCACTGTAAACTGGAGGCCATGTTCTTCAGTTTATAGTGAAACAAATTCAAGGTGAAAAATTATTCAAGGAGTCAGAAATGAAAGTACACTAGTTATTATTGGTATTTGGTACCATGATATAGTTGAAACCTGCAAGAAAACCAACTGTCAGCCAATTAAAATAAATGACAAAGTTAGCCAGAAGCCATTTATAGAGTATCTAGGGGGAAATACTAACAAAAAGCTTTATAAATTATTTTTGAAAAGAATATATTTATGTAACTGAGGATATATTCTTGTATTGTCAAAATAGTTTAATATGTGCCTGCAGAATACAGGAAATTCTAATACTGTTCTAAAGGTACTTTACATTTTTATATCATTTCTAGTATCTATGTATGTGATATCCTACTGATGTTTGTTTTTTTGCTGTATATAATACTTTAGGGAAACCAGAAGTTAAATGTCACAAATGCTTGCTTGCTTTCTAAAAGAATTAATAACTATATTTACTCATCCATCTTTTAATTTCTTTTTTTCACGTACAACAGGTCAGTACTCCTGTCTTTGTCCCAGTGAAAACTCATGTGCTGCTTCATCGAATGAGTGGAAAAGGACTGGCTGCCAATTATTTCTTTCCAAGACAACCATGCATTTTTGATGATAAAATGGTCTCTGTACAAATAACTTTGAATAATACTTCTGATCGAAAGATAGAAAATATTCACATAGGGGAAAAAAAACTTCCTGTAGGCATGCAAATGCATGTTTTTCATCCAATAGGTAAGTATTAATTCTTGTTTAAAATTATATTTGATAACATCTTATTTTTAAAGTAAATAGTTTTTAGCAAAAAAATAAAATTATTTTACTGACTATTAGCATGTTCAGGGTCCCCCCCACACACACCTTTCGGGGACTGGTGCTGGGGATCAAACCCAGGGCCTGGTGCATACTAGGTAAGTGCCCTATTATTGAGCTATATCCCAGGCCTGTTTTCCCTTTTGAAACTGTATTTATCATAGAAGAGAAATATATTTCTTTGCCCTTAGTGAATCAGGTCCCAGCAATAGTAATACCAATAGTGATGAAAGGATGGGTCTGCAGAATCAAAATTGCCATCCCTCTTTACCAATCTGAGTCACCTTTCCCCACCTCTCCTCCTGGCCAGCATTGTTCCCTACATGATTTTAGGTGTCTTATTGTGCATTAAAAGCAAGAAAATCAGTTTGACTTTTTGAATATAATACCTCCCATATCTCAAAGACCCTTTCCTGTTTCCTTTCACATACCATAAATTGAAAAATGAAGGGAGCAAAGATGGAGAGGCTATTCACTCTTCTGCTCATCTTCCTGTCCATGAATAGAATACAGAACAGCCCATAGTATAGTATTGCATTTGTCCACAACTTGTTTTTAAATATTTTTAGTCTGTTGTCACCATTTACAAATGAGATTTTTTTTATTTGAAAAGCATAAGAGGAATCTTGCTCTCTTAAAGGCAGCATAGATACAACAGTATTGGTCCTTTGTTGCTACATGCAACAGCCAGCTGGTGCTGAGCAGCAGCTGCCCTCAAAAGCAGCATGTGCTTTCCAGGTTGCCCCAGTGATCAACTAAGCATCAGCGGCCACTAGTTATCCCCTTGTGGTTTTTTAAGTATTTTTCCAAAAATGTACCCTTAAAAATTAAATTTAATGGTGTGTCTTTGAGTTTGAAATGGTGGAATATTTAGAATGCCTAACTCTGCTCTTTTTTGTTGTTGTTGTTGTTTTGTTTTGTTAAGTAGAGACAATCCTAAAGTGTTGTTGGGAGAAGCCTCAGGCAAAATCTCAGTTAAAGTGATAGAAGATTGTGTCATTGTATCCTTGAAAAGTTACTATCAGATAGCTCCTTTTTATAATAGTTTAGGTGAGCAATGACCTTTGACCATTGTGAACTCAAATTTCATAACTGTATCTTCATTATTCATTGTTTCACATAACTGTTCCGTTTTTCATCTGAGCTCTGGCATTGCTAAATTCTTTCCTATAATTTCTTTTTTGTTTTTTTTAAATATTTATTTATTTGTTTTAGTTGTACACAATGCCTTTATTTTTACGTGGTGCTGAGGATTGAACCTGGGCTGAGCACGTGCTAGGCGAGCGCTCTACTGCTGAGCCACAACTCCAGCCCTCCTATAATTTCTTTGAGTCATTTAGTAAAGTCATTTTTGTTTATGTTATATTTTTCACAAAGGAATAAAACAATTCCTAATGGATAAATCGTGGTAGACTTTTGTAAGCAAAGAACAGAAGAGTTAAAGTAAGTTGATTTCAGAATGCACTTAATGCCATTTTAAAATATGTTGACAAATTACACAATTTAAAGGATACAGATATTCGAATTTTTATAGAATCATTGTGAAGTTAGTATATTGCCAAGGAATTATAGAATATACCAATTTGTGATCTTTTTTAATGCTTTTTTTACTAGTTAAAAATTTAGTTTAGTTTTAGACGTGTCAAGCAGCTGATATATGAATTGTCTGAAGGTTGAAAATGTTATCCAAAGGTTAAAACGGTAGAACAGTATTAATGTTTCCTTGGGATGGCATAATGAGTTGATGAGTTGACCTTTTGTTGGCCTATGTAGAATAGAAGAAATAAATATAATAAATTTCGTAGTATGACCTTAACACTGAAATAAAACATGACTATACACACACACACACACACACACACACACACCCATTGTCTCAGTACTAGTTATAAGCTTTTCTTTTCCATTATTAGGCAAATTTGTATGACTGTAATGTTTCCTTCATTTTGTTGGCATTTGTTGAATACCTTTTTAAGACAGAGAGTTCTTTCCTAAGTAGTATTTATTTGTGTTTAATACCATCTAGACTTTACTGCCAACAGATTACAGAAGGATTACAGAGTATGATATACCCAAATTAGTCTCCCCAAAACTCTTTAAGAATGCAACAAAAAACAAATGCTGTTTATGAAATAAGGGAGGCACAGTGTTTCACTCACTCATTAAGCATGTATGCACATGTTAAAAGATCAGCAGTTTTCTTGTTTGTCACCACGCAGCCTTCTTTTTGCCTGCAATATATGACTTTTTCTAGATTTTGCCCTGCCTGTAGCATGAAACTGGACTCTTGCAAGAATAGTAAGAAAAATGTACCATTTTCCCCAATGAGACCAAGTATATTGGAGATTAGAAAAAGAAAGATAGCTTTAATCCATTGGCGCTACATTCAGTGATTTTATATTAAAAGTTGACAAGTTTGCATTCGGTTAAGATTTCACTAGTTACTATACAACTGTCACATCATAGTAGGTGATATCCTGTGTGATTTTATTTTTCATTATCAATGGTGTGGTACAATAGTGTTTTGCAGCCATTTTTACACAGCCGTCTGAAATACATAGCTGCAATCCAGAAGCACTAACCAAATACAGTCATCTAATTGGGTAAGCTTTCCCATTTTAGTAGGCTCCAAATATTATAAAAATCCATTATATGAATAATTTTATGCTGATCATTTTGCTCTTGAAGCGTTCATATAATAAAACATGCCATTGATCATGAACTGTCCTCCAGAATTAGCATGGCACTAAGCTCACAGTTAATTATCTTAAGACTGAAGACAGTATCAAACAGTGTCAAAGAGCTCTCAACATGGCATCTTGAGAGCTGTCACATTGTCAAATGAAATACAAGAATACATGATGTAGAAAGATCTAAATCATGAATGCTATCTTGTTTTAGAGATGAGGACGTTTGCTACCAATGTGCTGTCAGACACAAACAGGACCAAACCCCAGTAACATAATGTAGAGGCAGTATTAAGAATCCACTAAAGAATGACCTTAGGACTGACAATATAGCTCAGAGGTAGAATGTTTGTTTTGCATATTTGAGGCCCATTCCGTCTCTAACATGGGGTTGGGGAGTAGCCTTGAGCAATGAGAGTGACAGAGATATGAACTGATAAATGACAGCACATGGGCTGGGGTTGTGGCTCAGCGGCAGAGCGCTCGCCTCGTACGTGCGCTGCCCGGGTTCGATCCTCAGCACCACATAAACATAAACGCATTGCATTGTGTACAACTAAAGTAAATAAATAAATATTAAAAAAAAAAAATGACAGCACGTATAGCTCTTAGAGACATGGAAATATCAGGAAGAGATGTGTTTGTGAAACAAATAGATGTAATGTGATACATATTTTTTAACCCTACAGATAAAGCCCATTTGCCAAAAATTTAGGCAGCAAGTCTTATTCTTAAGTAGCAAACTGGCAAATGTTAGGTTTATAAGCAATCAAAATTCAAACCAGAATCCAGCAAACCAACATACATACCACTGAGCAAACCAATACTATTTTAAAATCAAAGTGTCTTCTTAGCATGCCTAGTCTTCAATGAGTCTATGAAATATAAACACAATTTTTAATACATCAGGCTTGTTGAATTATTCTTTTGTCCCATCTGTACCATCACCTCTGTCCATGATTAGTATTAAATGGAAGACATATTTACCAACAAGCCTGGGATCTTCACAGTCTACTGAATTAGAAGTGTGCCTGCTAAAATGTAACTACTACTGACAAGTTGTATAGAGAATAGATAAAGCTAAATGTAAGGTTATTGTACAATATAGCTAAAGCCGTATGAAGACTCCAAGAAAAGCAGAAATCAAAAGTGGATGGTTTCGGGCTGGGGTTGTGGCTCAGTGGCAGAGCGCTTGCCTAGCATGTGTGAGGCACTGGGTTTGATTCTCAGCACCACATACAAGTAAATGAATAAAAAGTTCATCGACATCTAAAAAAAATTTTTGAAAATAATAGATGGTTTCAATTTAAATATATGTATTATATACATGAGTATAGACATTAAAGCTGCTCCCAATTATTCTAAGGTTTAGCCTGGAATCATAAGCAGAATGGAATTTTTATTGTTGTCTTAAGTTTTATTATTGTGAACTAAAATATACATATATATATTTTTTAAATATATATATGTGTTTGGTATAGTTATTTCCCATACTTTAGGTTAGTTGAAACTTCAGACATTCCATTCATATAAAATGACATTTTATGATCTGTTTTGTCAATATAATGAAACCTGCTGTTGAATTTTCTTTCAATAATTCTTTGAATAATGCAATTAGACTTGTTTTGGTTTCAAATAATGCCAATCTCTTGGTTAATTTCTGAATGCATCTTAATTTCTTCCAACTTTCCTTATATTTGCTTTTTTAAGTTTTAGATTTTTTTCAATTGAAAATTTGAAACATGGTTTAAAATTTACTTTTTATATCTAGAATAAACATTCTATAGTTTTAAGTATATAATCATTTTTATTGGTGCATATTAACTATACAGAATAGTGGGTCCCACAGTGGCATAAGTGCATAATCTTATATAAGCTCCAAAAGTCCATTATGGATGTTTCAAACAGGAACACTTTTATTTCCTTCTCACTTTCAGTGCCTATAAGGACAATTTGATAACACATGGAATTTCTCAGGAAATGACGTGCTTCTGAAACAAATAGATATAATGTGTGAATTGGAGGATGTGCAGAATTTGATACTGAAGACAGTATCAAATTTGATATGAAAAGAAAAAAAAACTTCAAGCAGAATAGTGAGATTATAATTTTCTTTAATATTCTTATTTAAAAATTTTTTATAAGACATCATTAAATTTTACTATTTTAACCAAATTACATAAACATTCTGTATTTAGTTTGCCTCTTTTTCACATCCCTGTTTTCATGTCTAAATTATCTTATTTCCTAGACTCTCTGGAGCCTGAGGGATCCATTACTGTTTCAATGGGTATTGACTTTTGTGATTCTACACAGACTGCCAGTTTCCAGTTGTGGTAAGTTCAATTGTTCTTCTGTTTTTTATATTACCTGTAAAGGATAGCAGCTCAAAAGCCAGGCTTTCAGCAGATTTTTTCTGCAAGACTGAAAACATTTAAACAAATGTGTATTTGCCTTGACATTGTTTTTCTTAGCCATGGAATAGTTGAACAAATTTTGTGCAGTAAGAGTTAAAGATAACCATTATTTCTTACATACCTAACCATTATAGTCTGCCATATATGTAATTGAAATTCATGCTTTGTTAGAGAAAGAAGCTACTACTAAATAGTTTTTTACTTATTTTGATACTATAGTTTTAGAAAATTTAAGAGAAATTTAAATTTTAATAATACTATTGAATAGGCAGAGAAGTTACCTTTTGAGACAGTATGTCATTTTGAGATATATTGAGCTTCTTAGAGATTTATTGATTCTAAACCCATACATTTTCTCCTTTTTACGTTAATTTATAAACTGTTTTTGATAAAAATCAAAACAGAACACTTACACAGTTGGCAAATTCCATAGCTAAATACTTTTCAAAATAGTTTTTTAGGATTAGATTTTATTGTTGTCATTGTTTTCGTATAATGTTTTATACATTTCTGATGAAATTCAGAGTTTATTAGCAAATTAGTACAATGCTGTTATATACATGCATCTTTGACTTTGAGAATTATCTTTGAATTCCTTTATTGTATGTTTCTGTGATATAGGATTTGTTATTTTATTTTGAGTTGAAGTTGCTTTATTTTTATTCTGAACTGAGATGTTTCATTTATCAGAATTTTAGTCAACTTAGGACAGAATTTGTTATTGAAAATCTCCAAGTTTAAGACAAAGACATTTTAAAATAAATTCATAGATTAAATATATGAAACCTTCATTTTCACATACCTTTTCAATTTATCAGTAATTCATGCCTAGTGTTATACCTTTTATTGCAGAGACCCTGCAGTGATGAATATAAGCAATGTAGCATAACACATTGATTTTATGCAGATCATCACCTTTATGTTTTGGGAGGTCTGCTATATTAGTGATATATAAAAACTGATTACTTTTCCCAACATTGCCTAGTAATTGTTTATTATTTTTCTATTAGACAAACAACACAGATCAATATTACTGAACACCAGACTATGAGTAATATCACTCTAAATAGATTTGCCTCCAACACCAGAGGTATATTCATTTTAATGATTTGGACAATGTGAGCCCAATGACAAAGCTCATGTACCAAGTTAGACCAAATTTAAAAACTAAAAAATTCCTTTATCTTATTAATTTATACAAAGAAACTTTTGATTTCTATATAATCAGGTAGGTTCTTATTTTTCAATATTTTTATTACAAACTCTTTCTTTATAGTCTGATAGACAGGATGTGCATTTTTGTCTTACACAATTAACTAAGACTCTTTAGGAATACATATGCAAATAGTGTTTGATTTTTAGGTCAGGGAGTATATGTGAGCAATTTTTCTCAATTTCTCTTAATTTTAGGAAAATGATAAATTTATTTTCTATAGAAAATAGCTTTAGCTTTTAGAAGCTCTTACATTAATGTGTTTCTTGACTGAAAGTATAAAGTAGTTATTTATTCTAGATTTTATTAAGCACAAAAGCATGCTAGATCAAAAATAATTTTTTGTGTGTTCCAAAAAGAGCACTTTGTCTTGCATCAAATGTAATTGATCCTGAAGCAGTGTAATCACAATTACTCACTTTCTTAATTGGCCTGCCCAAAATCAGAAAATGGAAACCGATCGACAGTGTTTAAATCAATAGCTTCATAGTAGTGCTAGTGGGGGTAGGGAGATAGTGGTAATGGGTAGATCAATTGGTCTTAGATGCCAATCACTGACTGTGCCTTTTGCATAGTAAATAGCACTTTTTGTTTAGTGATGTGCTGTATTAGTCTTGGTAGTTCAATAAAAAAGAATAAAAGGCAAGAAAGGCTGATATTGAATTTTTTCCTCGAAATATGTTATACAAATCAATACATGAAATTATGGGTAATAAGAGTATATTTGATAAGAAGCCTTCAAAAATGTTGAGAACATGGACTTTCAGATACTCTTCTATTTACAAGAGTAAAATGATCCTACTTTATTCTAGATTAATTCTTTATCATTGTGGTTATTCAGGTAGAGAAAACTATTATTTATAGTTATATAGTTTTATGGATACTTGATAAGCATTAATGTCTCCTTTTTGTTTTGCATTTTAAGTGGCCATCAAATTAAATTCTTGATTAAATTTACGAGATTGAAAATGCATATAATAGACATAAATATATCTCTCCAAAGCCAACACATTGTATAAACAGTTCCCCGTCCTTGTGATGAGCAGGTATGATATGTTAAACAGTATGAGAAATACTATGGCATGGCTTAAATTAGAGGACTGAGCATTTGCATCCACTTTTTTAATCCAAAAAAGCAGTTAAAGATACAGAAAACAAACATATTCTTTGAAGGAGAATGCAAACTAAAAAATAATAAAGAATGTTATTAGCTGATGAACAATTGTGAAGAATTATTGACAGAAAGCGAATGAGGAAAAGACAATAACAGAAAATAAAAATCACAGGACAAAGCATTCATGGGAGTAAACCACTATAATGGTAAAAATATATATGTCAAAATACCAAGCACAAAGTGAATAAGTGAAAAAGAAAAGTTAGGGCTCTTAAAGTAATCATGAGAAAATTAAAGAAATGCTTTCAACCTCAGTTCCCCAAAATTGCCACTAGTATCAGATAACATGCACATTTAATTTGAGGCCTAAATTTAGCTCTGTAAAGAAAATGAACAGCTTGCCTGGTGGGGAAGGATTTCTGGTATGCATACGAAGACCTAAGAGGACAACAGCAAGGTTTAGGTGTGTGAAGGAGGCAGGGATCCTCATAGTTGAGATGAAATGGAGTTCTGTTGAAGCAGGTTATATTCTCAAATCTTGTACCACTAGGTTAAATCCAGTTTTAATGTTTGTTGGGGGGAAGGGAGGAATAATCTTTTCCTACCTGCTTCCCAGCTTTGTGTCCATGTAACTGATCAGAATCTCATGCACTTAACACTCTATTCACTCCCCACCCTGGGAAGAGACTAGATTCCATAGTAATAGTAGACTGATATTTGTCAATGAGTTGCAGTGTGCTAGGCACTGTTCTCAACACTTGTAATTATATGTGTTAATTTGTCTAATTTTCACAACAATCCTAAAAGTGGCATTATCACACCCCCATTAAACAAGTGTGTAAACTGAGGCACAAGATGAATAAGAAATTGACCTAAAATTTTATAGCTTAATAGGTAGTAGAATTTGCTCTCTGTGTTAAATAAGTCCTGTCCTTTATTACGTATGTTAGTGGACAGTTTAGTATGACCAAAACTTTGAAAGAAAGCAGCAATTTGAAAGAGAAGGTTCAAGATGAATACAAAGACATACTGACTGTGAAGGCAGAAGATAATTTTAAAAAGTGAAAAGGTTTCTCTAAAAATCATAATATGTAGTTCAAGAGAATACTAAATCCAAAAAGCAAGAACATACTTCTTGCCATGAAAAATAAACAATTAGAAATTTTTAAAAGCATTCTTGGCAATTTAAAAATATAACATCAAAAGAAATCCAGTATATACATAATAGGGTAGATACAGCTGAATACCGATTTTGCTTTCTGGAAGAGAGAGTCAAGGAAATCAACCGTAATAGAAAGCAAAAAGACAAAGAGATGGCAAATAGCAAAGGTTAAAAGGATCAATTCATCTGACAAGGAGAACTGGAAGGAAGAAAAAAGAAATAATTAAAAGAAAGAAATTATAGAAGAACATTTTCTCAAGCAAAAGAAACCACAGACTTTCAATTTGAAGGAGGCCACTCAAGGCCAAATAGGATGATTGTGAAAGACTATCAAAAGGACTCCATTCTATTGAAGTTTTTGATAAGGAAAAAACTACCCTAATGTCTTCCAGGGTATAGAATAAAGTAGCTCTCCTAAGAAGGAACAAGGAGAATGGAATAAGATTTCTCATCAGTACTCTCATCAGTTCTGGAAGCCACAAGAAAAAGGACATGACCTTTAAAAATTTGAGGATAGCAAATAGACATTTTTCAGACAAGCAAAGATTCTATCAGTTTACCACCTACAAACCACTTGTGAAAAGATTGCTTAAAGAAATATTGTAGTAGAAGTTTTTTTTTTTTTTTTTTTTTTTTTTAATCTGAGACAGAAAAAGACAACAAAAGAAAGCAGTGGGTCAGGAATTCTACCTGTAAGAATAGTTGTTGACACAATAATATAAAAAATAAATATCAATAACAAACTGGAACCAAAATCCCAACAAGGCCAAGGGTGAGAAGGAATGATGATTTAGCAGTGCTGGTCTTGCTTAGCAAGAGGATCAAGTAATGGCAGAAATAAATTTAAATATGGTTTGAAATATTAAGTATAACCACTAAAATAATCAAAATATGATGTATGATAATTTCCAAACAACTAAATGGAGGAAGAAAAGGAATGATTAAAACTTGATCAGGCCGGGCGCGGTGGCGCACGCCTGTAATCCCAGCACTTTGGGAGGCTGAGGCAGGAGGATCATGAGTTCAAAGCCAGCCTCAGCAATGGCGAGGCACTTTAGTAACTCAGTGAGACCCTGTCTCTAAATAAAATACAAAAAAGGGCTGGGGATGTGACCCAGTGGTCGAGTGCCCCTGAGTTCAATCCCCAGTAACCACAAAAAAAAAAAAAAAAAAAAAAAAAAAAAAACTTGATCAGATTAACTAAATGGGCGCGGGGGGGGGGGGGGGGGGGGGCGGGGCGGGGAGGAAGCATGGTCAATAGAAATAGCTGGCAGGGGCTATAAAAAAAAAACACATACGAATTTTCTCAGTTTATGTCAGTGAGTTAAATTCCACTTATATCAAACAAGTAAAAAACAAAATTCAGCGATGCTGCTGATAAGAACCCTGCCTAAAAGAGAACACAGAATAGTTGAAAATAGAAAGATGAAATATATGTGTGTTTATCAAATAGATGTACTAAAATTAGAAAAAAATAATTAAAAGAAAATATTTCTTGTTCATTGCAATACACCATAGTTATAAACCTTCAAACCACTTAGCTCCCTAACTTATAAGGCAGAATCTAATATAAATATTAAGAGAAATTGACAGAGCCATGATCATGGTGTATGTTCAACAGACAGTGTTAGATAAAAAATTTTAATAATTGAGTTATCAATTTTTATCTAAGGTGTTTTTATTTACAAAGAATTCCTTGTTTGCTGAGTTATGGGGAAAAACATTTTTAAAAGCACTTAGATATTTACGTATCTACCTATACACACACACACACACACACACACACACACACAGTCTGTGTGCTGGCCAATCTATTCTTCCTCTTTGATTTGTCAGTTTCTGATGTGTGTGTTAAACATACACCATGATCATGGCTCTGTGTATATACATATATAGAGAGAGAAGGGGCGGCGCGGGTGGGGGGTGGACAGAGACAGAATCATTAAAGAGAAGACACAGGGTCTGGGGTTGTGGCTCAGTGGTAGAGCGCTTGCCTAGCACATGTGAGGCACCGTACAAAAATAAATAAAGGTATTGTGTCCATCTACAACTAAAAAATATGTATTTTTTTTTTTAAAAAAAAGAGAAGACACAAAGATTTAAAAGGAGAAAGGCAGCAAAAATAAATCTTGATTACAAAATAATGTTGTGTATAGTTCTATACCAAAAATTACAATATTTATATGAAACTAATGATTTCTTAGAAAACTATAAGTTAGGAATAAAGCAAAGAGAATCTGCATCATTTAAACTTTTCTAGAACAAAGGAGAAGGAAGGAAATCATCCCATGTCAATTTTGTAAGCCTGCGTTCCCAATTTTAAAACCCAAAAGAATAACACATAAATGTGCACATCTTGGGTTGGTGAACTTAAATGATGTCTGAGCCATACACATTGACCCATGACCACATAAACTATCTGAAGCATCCTCTTTTAAGTTGCAAAAGCAGAACAGGATATCTACTCTCAAAACTGTATTTCAAGCCGGGTGCGGTGGTGCACGCCTGTAATCCCAGCACTTTGGGAGGCTGAGGCAGGAGGATCGCGAGTTCAAAGTCAGCTTCAGCAATGGCGAGGCACTTAGCAACTCAGTGAGACCCTGCCTCTAAATAAAATACAAAAAAGGGCTGGGGATGTGGCCCAGTGGTCAAGTGCCCTGAGTTCAATCCCTGGTACCAAAAAAAAAAAAAAAAAAAAAAAAAAAAAACAACTGTATTTCATATTATAATGGAAGTTCTAGACAATATAGAAAAACAAGTACAAGTAGTATTAATCCTACAAGGGAAGAGACAAAATTATAATATTTATTCAATATAATTATTAGCTGGTCTTGGAACTCATTTAAACTAATGAGTTTTAAAAGTTGGTACAAATACCTATGTGGGGGTTGGGGAGAACCCTGAAACTTCTCTAAAAGCTATAAAAGCAGATATAAATAAAATATAAAGAAATAGAAATAAAATAAGAAAATAATAAATATACTATGATCTTAAATGGGAGAAAGTCTTCTCCCTCAAGTTAATTGTTAAATTCCTTACAATCCTAGGCTACATTCCAGTAGGCCTTTTCAAGAAACTTTCCATATTTCTAAAATTCAGCTGGGAAATGTCCAAGAAAATTCAAAACAATTTTTTCAAATTTAAGAAAAGTATTTCTGGGCTGGGGGGGTCTAGCTTAGTGGTAGAGTACTTGCCTAGTATGTACTGAGCCCTGGCTTCACTCCCCAGCAGTGCAAAAAGGCAGGGTGTGAGGGGGGTAGAAAGAGATTTAAAAATATTCCTTAAGGCCACAAGAATATTTTCATTGATATTGTTCGTATTGACACAGAGAAACAAAATAGAGAATTTAGAAATTTTGTATGTCATTTCGGATCAGTGGGAAAAAATAGATCTTTAAGTAACTGGCATGAAGACTATTATTGGAAAAAATTGAAGGTAGCTTCCTCCTACAGATTACCGCAAAATAAGTTCCAGATGGATTTATGATTTAATCATTAAAACTAAAAGTGGGGGCTGAGGGTATAGTTCCGTGGTAGAGCATTCGCCTGGCATGTAGAAGGCCCTGGGTTCCATCCCCAGCATTAAAAAAAAAAAAAAAAAAAAAAACTGTAAATGTGTTTAAATATAATATAGAAAAATATTCTCATACCCTTTGGAGGCAGAAGTCTTAGGTTAAATTATAATAACCAGAAAATATAAAGAAAAATGACTCACAGATTCTACTATTAATAATTAAAGGACTAGGGGCACCATCAATGGTAGAGTGCTTGTCCAGCATGCACAAGGCACTTAGTTCAACCCCCCAGCACTGAAGAAGACATTTAAACTTGTCTACAGAAAATAAAAATAGATGCCACAAACAGGATAGTGAGAAAAAATGTATCATATTTAATGTACAAAAGTTTAATAACCAAAATATAAGGGACTCTTACAATCACTTAAAAGGAATCCAATAGAAAAGTGGAAAAAATGCTAAGAGCAAGGAACTTACAAGAAAATAATGTAAATGACAAACTTAAAAAGATGTTCATTGCCAGGCACAATATCGCACACCTGTAATCCCAGTGGCTCAGGAGGATGCAAGTTCAAAGCCAGCCAAGGCAACTTAGTGAGACCCTGTCTCAAAACAAATTTTAAAAATGGTCTGGAGATGTAGCTCAGTGGTTAAACGCCCCTGGGTTCAATCCCTGGTGCCAATCAATAAAAATAAAGATGTTTGGTGTCACTAATATATTCAGGAAAATAAAAATTAAAACATTTCACTCATCAGATTGGCAAAATTTCATAATAATTTAGCATCTAGTATTGACAAGGAAGATGGTGAAAAACATACTCTTGTAGACTTGTGTGACTTTAAATTGACACTACCTTATTGGGGCAATTTAGCAGTTATCTATCAAAACACTAAATATTCATCATTTTCAATTTAGCAGTTTCATTTCTAGATTATCAACCCTAGAGATGTATTTGCCCTTGTACAGAAAATGGTCTATTCAAGGATATTGTTTGTAATAGGGAAAAAATAGCAATGATAATCAGTAGGGGAATGCTTAAACAATGATACATTCCTATTATATATTTTGATGTACTATACTGGGTATTTTATTTCATTTAGTACTTAAAACTGACCTGTAAAGTAAGTGTCACTGTGCTCACTTCATAGATGAGGAAACTTGAGTCTGTATTTCTCTTACCTAAAAAATTCACCAGTTTGAATCCTAAGAGTGAAATGAGATTTTAGGCAGTACACCTATATCTCACAGATAAGCAGGTATCTCACATTAAACTACTATGTCATCTGATCCTACGTAGATAGGCTATTTAGAGCCGTCCTAATAATAGTACTTCATTGATCTGGTAACCTAATTCTAATACATTTACATGTTCACCATTTCCTATCCATGTCGAGATATATATGTATAAATGGAGATTTCTATTTCTTCCATGTTTAAAAGAGATATGAAAAAAAAGGGAAAAGAAAACCTATAAGGAGAGAGAAGGAAACCAAAAAGAAGGCAAAATGATAAAAATTTTCAAAGGAGGTGTATAGAAAGCTAGAGGACATACTAGAATACTCGTGAAAATGAAAATAGTTTCCCCTAATAAAGAGGAGACATTCCATCTTATTTCTTTATAAACCAAACCTTTCTTAGAAAAGAGACTGACTTAAAAAGTACGTTATGTACCAGTTATATTAGATTTTTCATTCTGCTATATCTGAGAAAAATCCAGTTGTAGTGGCTTAACCAAATAGGGGTTTTTATATTCTCCTAGAACAAAAAGTACAGAGGTCTGCAGTACACGCTGGTCAAGTAGCTCCACAATGCCTTCAGAGTATAAGGTCTTCCACCTTCTTTTTCATGTGCTAATTTTGTTAACATGTACTAGTCATGTTCAGGGTCACTTGATGGCTGCTTCACTTCCATGCCTTCCACTTTGGAGAACACCAATGGATCCAGCAGTTTGAAGCTGAAAATTTATACTTCACACTAAATAAGTTTATAATTTACACACACACACACACACACACACACACACACACACACACAGTTCTTGTAGGTATACATACGCATCTGTCTACTCCTTTACAGCCTTTATGTATTTCTCTTACATGACTTAGCCTTCCACTCCATCAGGCTGGGTCTTATCTTCAAGCATCCTACCCTCTATACTTTTCCCTGTCTTCACCACTCCCCTGCTGTTTATAAAGCAGTAAACTCCTCCATTCAGGACCAACCTCCTCACCTAGTTCTTGTGCTTTTCATCCCAGCCTCTTCACCTCTTCTAAGAACTTGCAATGTCTGTGTTCCTTTGTTTCTTCCTTTGTGCTGGTCTTCCCTCCAACTTTAAACATGCTCAGGTTTCTTTAAGCATTCTCTTACCACTTCATCTTCAGGAGGTGTCTACTGTTTTTTTGTTCTGGCTTCTTCCACTACCACTCTTCCCATCTGCATTCTTCTCCAACCTGATCTACTTTGCTTAAGGTCAGCATTTACACTTGCTTCTTTTTCTTCCTCATTTAATTTGTCTCCCTGCAATATTTGGCACACCCCTTTTTTCCTTGTTTGCTTTTTCCTGGTCTCCTCTGCAGGTTGCTCTTCCATTTTTACTTAAATGCAGATCTTCCCCAGGTTTGCACTTTCATCTTTTTCTCTATGTATCCTCTTTCTCTGTGGGATCTTCTCTACTTGTAAGGCTTCATCTCTTCCCTATCTCAATCTTTCTACTTCCAAACTCTTATGTTCTGCATGACCTCTGTCCTAATTCTTGATTTGTATTCCTAATTATCTTTTGGATATCTCTTTCTGGGTTACTCATTAGTACCCAAAATATTAGTACATCAGAATATAATATGGTTCATATAATGTGGTTAAAATATAACGTGGTTAAATTTCTCCTCTTTAACATGTTGCATCTACCCCGTTGTTCACATTAGAAGGTTAAAAGTCTCTTCCTGCCATCCATCACCTAGTCTGTCCCTTCTAACTCTAAAATATCCATTAAATATCCTATTTTCCCCATTCCCCATAGTGCTACCTACCCTAGGGAAACTGCATAATTTAGTGGAATATGCATGGGCTTTGAGTCAGTTACACCTCGTCTCAAACCCAGGCACTGCCATTTACTCAGTGTGTGACCTTGGGTAAGTGTTTCATTTCTCTTCAGTTTTCTTATTAATAAATTTGGGGTAAAGGAAGCTGCCTCTTTAGATCATTGATAGGGTTTACTAAAGTAAAATACACACTAAAAATCCCTGCTTCCCCTAAGTTAGACTCCTAACCAATTTACCTGCCTTTGGTTTCTCCTTTACTCCACCCTACACTTGTCACCAGTTTCTGAAATACAAATGGAATCAGTTACTTTCCAATGCCTAAAGATTCTACCAGTTATTCCCATTGCTCCAAGTTGCTTCAAGAAACAACTGAAACACCTTTGTCTTAGGCATATGGGTAAAGTATCCATGTATTTAATCATATAGATAGTTCACTATAGAGAGTGAAAGGAGACACTAACTAGACAGAATTCCAAGACCATAGCCATGAACTGGGGCATTCCTAGGGGAACTGGAATGAATGGTCATATTGTATATGATGCTCTTTAACAGTGTTCCACCAGTCTGATCTGTTGACACACCAGGCTGCTGCCATTGCCAGAATGACCCTGTCTCTCCTCTTGGAATTAAGCTTGTCCTCACTCCTACAGAATGAACCAGTCCCTTGTCCATGAACTATACTGCCACACATGCGTCTCTATTGTAGCACCTGCCATTTCATCATAAATAAAGATTCTTTCCCTCCCAATATACTTGTGAGTTTTAAGGGCCAATCTCACTTGCATTTAAATCCCTGTATATTCATTCACTCAGTGCATAGGATCAGATTTCTACTCAGTAAATATTTACTGATTTGATAAATAAACAGGTCTTATTGGTTTGCCCTTAGACTGTTTATATATGAAAAATATATGAAAAACTTTTAAGAATACAGTATATAATAGAATAAAATTAAAGTGCATTTTATGTCATTTCTTTATACTAAATTAGTTGTCTGTACCTCACCCTTGAGTAAATTCTCAAGTAAATTCTCAAATGTTTGTTGTACTTTATCCTCTTCATTCACCTTCCCACAGATCTTAGGATCAGTTCTAACCCGAAAGTACAGAATCTGTGAGAATTGAAGGAAAACTTTTGCTTTCCTGATAAAAAGGAACTATTTGGTTGGCTTGTTTATTTACCACTTTTTCATCACCCTTCCTCCTTCGATCGAAATGTAAAAGTGGTATCTGAAGAAAAGGCAGCCATCTGGCACCCTGGAGAAAAACCAGCATTCTGGACAATGGAATGAAAAGCTAGGGAAGAAATCTGAGTCCCTAAATGCTTCTTTCAGCCACTTAATGAGCCTTTGGCTAGAAACTCCAAGACTACTTGTAGTCTAAACAATAAATACCTGTTTCTCAAGAACCTTATTTGCAGCAAAACACACTTCTAATAAATTAATCAACCTAACTTGAAATATCTAACTTTAAAAAATTTATACCACTTTTGGTAATTTTTTATTGATGGTAATGTCTTGAGATTTAAGTGAAATAAATGTACTTGGTGTTGTTTTTCTGTTTGATACTACAAAAAACAGGTTGGCTTTCTTAAATTCTTCATATCCTGTCATTTAAGTTTTTTTTTTTTTTTTCTTTTCTTTTTTTGTGGTTCTGGAGATTGAACCCAGGGCCTTGTGCATGAGAAGCAAGCACTCTACCAACTGAGCTATATCTCCAACCCACACATCCTGTCATTTAAAGTAGTGAACTTTATACATGTTGATTAGTAATGTCAATAGAAAACACTACTAGAAAATAAGCAATTTTTTTTTTAATTAAGAAAGCAAGTTTGCAGATGAGTACTTATCTAAATTCAGCATGGTCACTATGTTTTATTCTTTTTTAAAAACTGATCTAATTTTTAAGATCTCTTAAACTGTTGAAAACTAAAGCACTTCATCTTCTACACTCTTAAGTATTCAATATAGTATGTATATATTATAGTAAGTATATATTTTAAGTGTATAATATAGTACTTCTCTATAAGCTGCATGGAGTGTTCCTCTACTGATAGTGGAGATATATATGTATGTGTGTGTGTGTGTGTATATATATATATATATATATATATATATATATATATATATGCCCTTTCTGCTATTTTTAAAGTTCTGCTCCAAGTTGCAGGTATCCTCAGTTGGAGAACATGTATTTAGCGTGCTCAAGACCCTGGGTTCAGTCCCCAACACCATAAATAAATAAATAAATAAATAAATAAATGTTCTATGTCAAATGATATAATTTACTATAAGCATGCACTTTGTTGTTTTAATTTTAAAAAGCTGATTAGCAAATGTATTTCTCTGCAAACAATATTTTTTAAAAATATATATTTATTTGTTTTTTAGTTGTACACAATGCCTTTATCTTTACGTGGTGCTAAGGATTGAACCTGGGGCCATGCACGTGCGAGCGCTCTACCTCTGAGCCACAACCCCAGCCGATGCAAAGAATATTTTTGAGAAAATTTCCAAGCCTTTTTTTAGCTGTGATGTTTAAGCCAACTATATTTAAAATGCTGGCATATGCTTTAATTGCATCTTTTTGCACAATATTAACAGGTATATTTATTTATTTATTAAGCACTTAGTCAGCTTTAATTGTTGTTTTTTCCTTAGCACAAAGGATGATTGCTTCAATGTTAGTATTCAACCACCAGTTGGAGAACTGCTTTTACCTGTGGCCATGTCAGAAAAAGATTTTAAGAAAGAGCAAGGTGAGAGATACTAAAGTTTATTAGAAATTTATGTGCCAAACACTATGTTTGTTTTTCTGATGTCTCTAAAATTTTCATGCACACATAGCCATTAACAGATATCAGCACACCTTCTTCCTATTTTTGTTAATGCTTATAAAATGACCTTAAAAGTATGTTTGTCCATATTCCTGGAATACTTGAAAATTGGTTAATATGTCTTTAAAATAATAAATTGGTTTTTAATCAGATTTTCAGTTGTGAAGAGTTGTAGTTCATGAACCAGATAGTATACTACTGTATTTTTTGTATTAATGAAAATGCCAGGAACTGGGGACTTACTAATATCCTACCACTATAAATCTTTCTGTTTTTTTTTTATTACAGAACTATCTTTCATGTCCTACTAATTTATTTTTTCTACACACATACAGTTCCTTACCCTTCAAAATAAAGTCTTAATTATAGTATTAAAAGAACTCTATTTTCTTTTGACCTAATTCTATATTAAAGAAATGTGTTTAAATAAATCAGAACTAAAGCATTTTTTAAATATATACCTAAAAAGAAAATATGTTCTATAGGATGCAAATATTAATATCCTATATGTTGTCCAGAGTCAAACATACCTTCTAATAAAAATAGGGCCATATATGTATATGGAGAAATAACACTGATTTTAGGTATTTAGTTAAGGATAACATTTATAAAACTGGGGCATATTTAAGTGCTGTATAATCAGCAATTTTTAAAACTTAATGTGAGTCTAGGCCATTTTTCCCCCCTCTGGTGGATGCTATCATACAAAGACCCCTTCATTTTGAGATCATTGAATCATATCCATCAAGCTTCCAGAAAGTACTAAGTGCCCACAAATACCTACACCTACGGAGTAGAGCATGCTTCCTGGCACTCCATTATTGTAGTGCTGAAGATTTATTTTACTCCAAGCCTTTGCAATCCACAATGTCAAAAAAGACCTGTTATGGAGAAATCCCACCAAGAAAATCTTAGACAAGCCTATAAATTTATAGTAGTCTTTTTTCCTCAGACCTTATTTATAAGTGATAAAA
>CM046662.1:106323782-106461282 GCA_025594165.1 Tamias sibiricus
GCTTGACAAAAGTACTGGCTTTGTACAACATTTCCTTTAATTACATGCTGCGGGAAACAGGCTTTTAACATAAACATAGTTGCATTCATTTATTCAGCAGTTGCTCTTCAATAGAGCTTAATGGAGAAGGTTTAAATCCTAAATGAGTACACACATCTCTCAGCAGTGTTATGTCAGCCACTGTGCTTTACTTAAAAGCAGTGTTTGACTGCTTGTGTAGTTTTTAAAGCTTTTGCCTAATGTTGAAGTTAAACAGCCTAAGACAGAACATAGTGTTCCCAGAGTTTGAAAGTGGTTAGTAAAAACTGCTCCCTGTTAGAAGCTAGATAGGTCTATTTTGTATCTGATGGCATAAGTCTTTATGCAGGGTCTTCATACTGTTAATCAGAGGGACTTTTTAAAAAATTAGATTGTATTTGCAATAAATAACTAAAATATATAGGCCCGAAGGTACAGGGTCCTTGGAAAACAAAATCAAATGTTACTGTTTTCATAAATTTTATAAACTGCTGTGCACATATCAAATGTCTGAAAAGGTTATTGTTTTTAATAAATACCACCAGGTATACATGATTTATAGTACAAATCCAAGTAGATGACATTTATTTTAATTATTTTATTGCTTTAAGCTGGATGTTAATTTTCAATATTTTTTCCAAGGGTTTGGTGTGGCATTGACTTTGTTCACCAAACATTTTCACAGGAAATTCTGATGTTAAATCTGTGTTAACACTATGACTTTCACTCATAATTTTGCTTAACTTAGTTTTTTCTTAAATATTATTTGAAACATCTCAAGATTTTTTTATTCACATTTTCCCCCTTTTGTAAAGTTTGGTTAGTGTTTTTCTTGGCAACTGTAGTTTCATTCACTAGGCAAATACAGTTATTGTTCAGTTTACCCTAGAAAGCTTGTACTTTTCTAGAACCACATGACTGTTCAGTGACTTCCAGTCATTGTTGAAATAACTTTGATCTGTCATATTGATGCCATTCATTAGGTAATACTGCTGGTTATCCTAGTATCACTTTGATTTGTTTTTAAGCAGCATTTGGCTGATCTTTAATAATAAAAAATATATATTCTTAAGCAAAAACTAAATAGTTTATGTAACCCAGGTTGTGTAAATGTACTGAAATTTTGTATTTGTGATTGTGACTTATTATCCTATAATAGTAAAAATTAGATTTGTAAAGAGTGATTTTTGGCTGTATTTTTTACACAAACACTTGCATTTTTTTTTAAAAAAAAATATGATAATCATCTTGTAAATCATATTCTCAAGTGATATTTCTTTTGTTGGGAAAAGTTTTTAACTTTTGTCTCAAAGATTAAAATTGAGTGATTTTTGTAAAGAAATCAGTAAAAGGGAACCTTCTTTTTCTTTTACAGGAATGCTGACAGGAATGAATGAAACTTCTGCTGTAATTATCACTGCACCCCAGAATTTCACTCCATCCATGGTCCTTCAGAAGGTGGTAAATGTAGCCAATGTTGGTGCAGTACCTTCTGGCCAAGATAATATTCACAGGTGGGTTCATTAACACATGACGTAGAAATAACTTATACAAGTACATAATTTTCAATTCATTGTTTGCTTTGGAAATAATAACCCCTAAACTTGTATGTCCCTTTCCACTTTTTCCGGTGGTGTATACTTGATTGGTTTGTGTGAAGGTCCCTTCCTCATTTCATAGCTTCCTTATTATACCACCTTGGCTTCTTCTGAGAGATATACATAGTATATCCACATTTTATAACAGCTTAGTAATTTGTAAAGTGCCTTTTATGGGGTACTTGAGGGTTTATCTTATCTTGCTGGATTCAGTGGATTTCTAGGAAGAACTATTTTATAAAATAGTGAAATTGAACTTTTTTAATTGAAAGGGGGGCAGTGTTTGTATACTAAATACAGATTTCTTTTGGAAAGCAGTTCCCTAAGGCTGCTTCCATTTAATAAAGAGCTGTTAGACAACCAGCATAGGCTAAGTGCAGCTTCTGTTCAGACCAGGAATTTCTTCACCACCAGGCATCTGAAGCATGAGATCCTAGTCATTTGTCCTGAAAGGCAGCAGCAAATGTGATTAATATGTTTGCTCTCTTTGTATTCTTATGAATGCCACTGGCTTTAAATGGAGATGAAGATAAAATAATTATCCCTTAACTGGATGGCTGTTAAATAGTCCTCTGTATGCTTAAGGGAATCGATGCAAACTATCTCATAGCATACTTTTGCCATTAAAAATATCTGTGCATCACTCTTACATTGCTGGTGGGACTGCAAAATGGTGCAACTGCTATGAAAAGCAGTATGGAGATTTCTTGGAAAACTGAGAATGGAACCACCCTATGACCCAGCTATCTCACTCCTGGGTCTATTCCCAAAGGACTTAAAAACAGCATATTACAGTGACACAGCCACTTCAATGTTTATAGCAGCACAATTCACAATAGGTAGGTTGTGGAACCAACCTAGATGTCCTTCAGTAGATGAGTGGATAAAGAAAATGTGGTATATATACAAAATGGAATTTTACTCAGCAATAAAAGAGAATAAAATAATGGCATTTGCAGGTAAATGGATGAAGTTGGAGAATATAATGCTAAGTGAAGTTAGCCAATCCCAAAAATCCAAATACCGAATGTTTTCTCTGATATAAGGAGGCTAATTCACAGTGTTGTTGGATGGAGGTACATAGGAGGATTAGAGGAACAATAGAATAGTCAAAAGAAAGAGAGGGGAAGGGAGGGAGCAAGGGGGAGGGGGGGGAGGAAAAAAAATTGGTGGTTGAATGAGATTGATATCATTATCCTAAATGCATGATTGAAGATCTGAATGATACTTATATACTTTGTATACAAACAGTTGTATGTAAAAAGATGCTATATATGTGCATTATGAATTGTAATACATACTACTATTATAAATAAAAAAAGAAAGGAAAAAAATATCTGCATTATATTTAATGCATCTTTTCTTGCATAATTATCAATTATAGAAAATAAATTTAGAATCAAAGGAAAGGTCTTCTGACCTTTAAAAATAAACTTCTTTTTTAATTAGTGCAGGAGCAGAAGATGCCTCATAGGTGATTTGTGTTTTAGACCTAGTTCTGCCATTATTGGACTTGGTAAACTTGGGCAAGTTATAACATCTCCTCATGGGTTTTCAGTTCCTCATCTGCTCAAAAATGGGTGACAAGGTAAAAAAAGGGAAATCAAATTCTGTGACTTCACATCTGTGGAAGAACACTGGACTCGACATCAGAAGAGCTGATCTGCCATGATTCAGACCTGCCTAATTGCACTGTACTAATCGGAATAGAATGAAACTGCATGTGTAGTCAAAAAACAGATTTTTTTTGGTCTTTTTTCTCTTTTCTTGAGAGATAAGAAGAAAGTCTTTAAGTTGTTCAAGAGATCTCATGCTTCAGTTTATAATAAGCCTTATATATCTCACATAGGATAGTAATAAAATAAGAAAATAGATATAAGGTCATCCTATTGAAACCACTGTGCAAATTAAACGCATCTATCAGTTAATGTTCAATATGTGGGAAAAGTGAACAGAAACTTTTTCAGTGAATATGAATGTTTTGGTTCTGAGTTTTCTAGTATTTTTTTTTTAATCTTGGTGCTTTTCTGGGTTATATTTTTAAATGGGTCCTTGGAATTATTAGAATTACTTTTTTAAAATGGCACATGTCAACTCTAACTTTGGCTAACTCAGTATAAATTTTTTAAAAATATTTATTTATTTACTTTAGTTGTACACAATGCAATGCATTTATGTTTATGTGGTGCTGAGGATCGAACCGGGCTGTGCACGTGCAAGGCGAGCGCTTTGCCACTGAGCCACAACCCCAGCCCCTCAGTATAAAATTTTACCTGACAAATTTATTGTTCATCTATTGCAGTCTTATTTTAATATGTTCTTTTGTAATGTACAAAAAGGCACACGGTAATCATTATTTGTGTTCAGACTTCTAGTTTAGCTTTGGTTTTGTTTTGAATATGGGTTGTTTATTTTTCTGAAAGCAGCCTTCCAAATTGTTTCTTAGAAGAAAAAAAGTCAAAACTAAATAATATGAAAGCTGTCTTCCTACTGGAAGATAGACTTAGAAGGACACCTAGCACAGTTGTGTAATTCTAAAGCATAGTTTACCTGTAACCTGTGTTAGTGGTTGGGAACTTAATGCCTGATCAAATTACTTAAATTGCAGTCAGTGCTCAATTACCTGTGCTAATATAGAGGGGACACACAACTAAGTACCATTTATGTTTGACTTTAAAATGCAGAGATTGTACTCAAACTTAATGTTTATGGTCTTCATGCACATTCTCAATATCTTGACACTCTTCTCTTCCAATTCTATTGTCAGTGGGTTGGTGTTTGACTCTGTAATGCAGAGGAGGAGCCAAGTTACTACAGAGTCAAAGTGAATAAAATGCCTGTCTGTACTTAAGGATGTGCTATGCAGTCTTAATTTGCTTCTCAAGTCCTCCACTACTTAATTGAAAATATTTCTTATTTACTTTTATAGGTAAAGCATAACTGTAATAGTATTCTAAATTTTAGAAAGCTTCTAGGTAATGAAGATCTCTCTATATTTTTTTTTTTTTTTTTTTTTGTGGTACCGGGGATTGAACTCAGGGGCACTCGACCACTGGGCCACATCCCCGGCCCTTTTTTGTATTTTATTTAGAGACAGGGTCTCACTGAGTTGCTAAGTGCCTCGCCATTGCTGAGGCTGGCTTTGAACTCTCGATCCTCCTGCCTCAGCCTCCCAAAGTGCTGGGATTACAGGCGTGCGCCACCGCGCCCGGCTTATATTTTTCTTTTTAAAAAAAATATTTATTTATTTATTTGCTTTTAGTTGTACACAATGCGTTTATTTTTATGTGGTGCTGAGGATCGAACCCGGGCCACGCACGTGATAGGCGAGCGCTCTACTGCTGAGCCACATCCCCAGCCCCTCTCTATATTTTTCATACAGAGGTCAACATAAATTATTTTGTATATGTAAAACTTTTGCCATTCTTTCATGCTTGTAGCAATTAGAACAGGTAAAAATAAATAATTGTCAAAATCTGAATCAATGCTTTTCTTAATTTCATTAAAAATGAAATATCAATTACTGATTACATTTTAATGACAGAAATTAACAATTTACCACTTTATTGAATTGTGTATTAATGTTTTTAACTGTAGAATGCAATATTATGTTACCTTGTGGGATCAATGAGTCTCTATTTCTAAGCCTATTTACTATTGGTTAATAATAAAATTGAAACCCCTATGAGATTTTTTTATTGACTCCCTTATTCTTCTGTGATAGTTGCTTTCTTGAGTTTTTTAAGAATAGGACCAAAGATGCTCTAATATTTATTAATGGCAATTGCTTAGAACTATTTTCAAAAACATCAAGTATGAAAAACATTTTGACTTATTAATATTTTTAAGAGATTAATATTTTAATATGATAAATTACTCTTGACAGACTATGTTCTGTTTAAGTTTTCAGAATCTTTCTTTCTTAAAGGATTTTTAGTAAGTATTGGTATATTCAAACCAACGAATAAAATATCTGTCACCTAGTTTTAGAATAGTTTATTCTTAGTGCTCTTCAAATTTTGAATATTTTTTACATCAAATACCAGGTAAAGAGATAACAATGTAAGAATTTCTGAGAGTAACCCCTCATTAATATGCAGAAGTATGTAATAATAAAAAGTAGGAATTTCAATTGAATGCTTAATAGAAAATGTTTCCTAATACATCAACAGAAAATGGCCTTCATTAAGAAAAAGTTGATTAGAAGAACACAAGTTTTGTGAAATTCACTTCAAAAACCTGGAGCATTTCCTAAGTAGTTAACACTTAATGATCAGTTGAGAAAGTATATCTGTATTAGATAATGTGATATTTGTTTTGATTTTCTAAATGGGAGATAGAATCAGAAAGCCAAACAGTATTGAAAGACTAGCTTCATCTCTATGACTGTGGTACTTATTTGCTATTTGAAAAAGCTGCTCTTTGAAAACAAAATTCTTATTGCAAATAATGTAGAAATGAGAAGTTCTGTCATCATCTAAAAGCATTTATTAAATATGAAGTTGAATATCTTCATTTCCTGTTAGATATTCGTATTAAAATATATGAGATGTACTGTTTACATTGTAAAAGTCTTTAAATGTATTATTTAAGTCAATCCTGATTTAATATGTTCATAAATCAAGAATATACAAAGGGCAAAATGGACAGCATTACACTAGTGTGTGAATGGACAGCAAAGGGAAAACATCAAGATTCAATGTGTTCTAAGGGAGGAGATTAGTGGGACCAGCAGTGGGAACCCTGGGTTCATCCAGGGCCAGGAAAAATTGCTTGTGATCTTCTGAGAGAAATCCAGTAAGCTTTTAAGAGGAAGGCTCATATTCAACAGTGTAGAAGCTGAGGTGCATTTGCTTTTATTATATTGCTTGTCCTCTGGTAACAGTGCTAATGAGTCAAACAGTGACCAAAAAGCAGAAAACTAGAAATCTATAGTTTTAGCATGTCTAGGGTTTTTCTCTACATTAAAAAAAAAAAAAAAAAATTGTGGGAGTTTGTGTAAAACTCAGATTCCTGGAACCTACCCCAAAACTGAGTTCAGCACATCCAGGATGGGGGCCCTGGCATCTGCATATTGGCCAGTACTCTTAAGTGCTGGCCAGTAAGGCACACATTTCAAAGTCCACAGGTTGAGGCTGCCTTGGATAATCAAGAAGTAATGACAGCCACATGACACATTTTAAAATGTTTTTCCTATATTTATATATTTTCTTTTGTTCCAATTAGTCAGGGATACTAGTGAGATGTATGTTTATTTACTGGTGCTGGGAATTGAACCCAAGGCCTTAAACATGCCAATAAGCTCACACTTTACCACTTGTGTTTTACACTTTGGCCTCAGATGAAATGTTTAATTTTTTCTTATATCTACCCCAGCATTTAAAATTAGATCTGTAGCATGTAACTTCTTCACTCAATCTTTTGGAGACCTTTATTCCAGGTTCTGCTAGTCCTAGGATTACAAACAAAAAATGGTATAGTCACTTCATAGGGGGATCTTGAATATTTCTCTGTCTTCTGTTCATAAATTGATTCTCTTGGGGTAGTATTTTTGTTTATTACTTGTTTTCTTTTTTTTCTTGGTAACTCTAGATTTAAATTCTGAGCAATTTTAGAGGATCATAATGGAAAACAATTTTTGCTTGTCAAAAAACATGTTTTAATGTACTAATTTTATAAGCCCTGAGACTACTGTTAACCAATTTTGTCTATGCTAAAACAGAATTTTGTATACGCAATGGTTGGTATAAAGATGTCAGGCTTAGGTCTTTTCTACAGTATGACAGATTTTGTCTCCAACAAAACTGAAGAGTTGTGGAACCTATTTAGTCATCCAGAGTTCTTTCTCAGATGAGTGGTTGTCCAGTAGAGGGCAGCACTGCTTTTTTATCTGACTGCTTTGGACTCCACTGACTGAGCAGCATTTCATTGAAAAACAAATGTGGACCTCAGTTAATTTTTACATAGAAAGCATAGTTGGCTATTTTAGAAGTAACCAAGCTACACAGCTGATTTTCTCATTAAAATATTCTATATTTAAGTTTTATTTCATGTAGCCATTTGTGAGGTAATGTCCTATAATGTAACAGTTTTGCAAATAAGAATATATAACTTTGCATGTAAAAATGAAAAGAAGGATATTCTTTCCTTCTGAGTTGACAATTTTGTAAGCAATCGAAGAGAATGGGGCAGGAATTTATTTATTTTACTTTTTGGTTTTCTCTTGTTAACCTCCACCTTACCCTATCCCCACCAAACAGACAAATCAGAAATGATATGAAAGAACTGGAATGTTTTATGCCTTCTTTGAGGAAGTGTACCTGAATTTTTTTTTTTTTTTTTTAGTTTTCCTATATTAAGAGAATGCAACATTGATAAGATAGGCAATAGTAATTGTTTATACCATTTCTAAAGTTTGAAACATAAAATAGACCTAATTACAGTGGTAGTTTATTTTTGGTGTTAACTCTTCATCTGAATGTTAGATGAAAATACTACAGTATAACTGTACAATTTCTTAAAAATAGAGAAAAATATGTGGCTTTGGATAAATTTTCCAAACTCTAGTCACATGTAAATTTTTTCTAACTATTAATAACATAATGGACTTCATTTTAAACTATAGCCTTATGGTCAAAAAATAGAATTTTGTACAACTTTGAAATTCTCTGCCTGTTTGAAATGTCTACTATATTAACTCAAGGTAATAAGGATTTACAATTTTAAATCCTTTGGAAGATAATGCTCCAAATCACCATGCTTTGGTATTGATGTTTAGGAGGCTTATTCAAACCAGTATTTCTTACATATAATGATTGTGCGACTTCATTACACATTTGTCAACTTTGGACTAATTATTTTTATACAGCTAGGGCAGGGCACTGCATCTTGTGATCGTCTTTCTTACTAATAGGATTCTGTCTGCTTCAGCAGGCAGTAATTGAAGGCTTCATGTACAGAGTAGAAAAAAAAAGTTTTAGCCTGAGTGGGCCATTGTCACAGCTTCTGGTAACCAGTAGAACAGAAAGCACAAGAAAATTGAACTCAGAATAGAAAAATCAGAAACCAGGAAGACTATCCAAGAGAAGAAAAAGCATGTCTCAGAGCTGTTGCATTAAGTGTAGCAAATCTGATTCTGTGTAAGAAATTTGATGTTTGTGAATACCCTGGAGGTTGATGCAGCCTCTCACTCAGATAAATATTTTTAAGTCTGTATTGTGCTGTTAACATTTTAATTGTTAGAACAATTGATCATGTGACTTCTGTTCCTTTTAACAAAGAGCATTTATGGTCCATAGCCAATGCCTCACAAATCTAAAAAGTGTGGCTTATGTGTTATAGATAATATATGAGTTCAATTTGTTGTTTTTATTTGGCCATTTTCATTATTCTGACAATAGTTAGGCCAGAATAACTTTTTAATAGGAGTGAAACATGTTTTCATCTAACCAGTTTGTCTTTTTCTTTTTTTCCATATTTTTATTGGTGCATTATAGTTGTAAATAATGGTGGGATTCATTGTTACATATTCATACATGCATACAATATAACATATAATTTTGCCATTATCATTGCCCAGTATTTTCCTCTCTCCTTCTCTTCCTCCCCCCATCCTCACCCTGGTCCCCTTACTCTACTGCTCTCCCTTCATATTTTGTTTCTCTCTTAAATCTTAGAAATTCAACAAAGATTAAATGTCAATTTCTGGAGGTAATAGAAAAAAATAAGGTAAAATACAGATATAGCCAGATAGTTTTACCTTCTTGGTTGGTGATTATAAACAGCAAGTGCTTAGTGGTAGAATGAAATGAAAAATTATGAAAAATATCTAGATGGTATCCTTTTAATAACATGGAACCCGTCATACATAGGCAATACATCTTTAACTGTCATCCCACTTATTTGTTCTCATTTGTGGTGTTACTGGTTTTCGAGGTTGATTGGTCTCCCAGTAGTCCTTTCCTGTGTTATAGCTCCATTCAAAAAGGTTTTCTATTTTTCATTGCTGGTGACTTTTGAGGGAGTGAGGGATAGGGGATATTGAACATTTTAAAAAAACCTTTTGAGGGAAAGAATTAAAAGTAGAACAAAGAATCAAGCCATAATGCTTTGAATTATAGAATACTACAAAGTCAAGTACACAATTTGAAGGGAAAAATCTTCATTTCTAAAGTTTTTGGAAAATAATAGATTATTTACACTTTAGGTAAATAGGAAAAACCTTAATTTACCTGATGACTGACAAGAAAGCAAATATTAAGCGTACATTTTGGGAGAATGTATGTGACCCAGAATCAGAATGCTTAAGTGCAAAGTCTCACTCCACCATTCACTGGCTCTTGTGTCCCTGAGCAAGTGCCTCAATGTCTTAGGGCCTCAGTTCCCTTCTCTCTCATTGTGACCTGCCTCATAGGGTCAAATGAAATAATGCAAGTGAAGTATTAGAACCCACCAGCAGGCACATAGTGAGCTCTATTATATAGTAGCTGCTGTCATTACAGTGATCAAAATCTTCTGACATTTCAAAAAAAGAAAAATGTCACAGTGTGATCTTAGTTTGAGGCGAAGTACAGAGATCTGATATCAGTCATTAAGTTTAGCATATATGTATTTACAATCACTGTGTCTTACATGTAAAAGCTAGCTATTTATTCTGTACTAACTAGTTCTTTTTCCCTTTCATTTAAATGCATGTTAAAACAGCCTGGTGAGAAGTGAAAGGATTAATAACTTTTGGGGAGTGGCTTTTGCTTTCCATGGACCAAAACAAACCAATTGTAATCATGCTGTGTTCCAATTAAATACATCCTTTTTGAACTGTGAAATGAGAATGTCAGAACATCTGATCTTCTAGTCTCCCCTTTAAAGCACTGCTTCTACCATGTGTGCCCACCAGCACAGAGAGCTCCTTAAAAGGCAGTAGCTTTTACACCATCTCAAGAGTTTGCTGCTAGGACAATTTGCTTAGCAAGTTCCCACTGCAGTGTAAGCAAATGCCTCTTTTCTTTCATGCTCCTATTCTTTATAGCATTGAGAATGTTATGGTAATAAGGTTTCAAAAACACAATATAAGATACAGGTTTTTTTGGGGGGGCGGGGGCTGTGGCTCAAGTGGTAGAGCGCTCGCCTAGCACGTGCGCGGCCCGGGTTCGATCCTCAGCATCCATGTAAAAATAAACACATTGTGTACAACTAAAGCAAGTAAATAAATATATTTAAAAAATAAAAAAGACACAGTTTTTTTTTTTATCTCTGTAAACACACTGAAACCAAAATTGACATTTGTCCTTGCCAAGTTTGTATTATTTTAACATTGGCTCTTAGTTTTTAATAGAAAAGATATAAAATGTGCCTTGAGGCTATGTAACCCTGAAATTAAAACAACAGTGCTTTTGTGTTCCTATTCAGACAGGATCTCCTTATCTATGGTCCCAAGGCACAAGTGTTAAGTAAATAAAGGGACTAATAAGACTATTGTTTACATAATTATAACCCTGACAGAAATAGGAACCTCTGTTGCAGTATTTGTTGAATGAATTACAGATGTGATGACCAAACCTGTGGAAAAGTTGTATAAATGAATAGGAATATAGAGTATCCTTGTATCCTTTGGTGACAGAGTTTAACCGAAATGTACAAACATCATTCTCCTATGAAATAGAATAGCCTTAAAAATTTAGACAAAAGAATTGCATAAACCTGCAAAGAGAGACAGAAAGGAAAGATCATCTGGGGACTGGAGATCTTTCTGTTGAAATTGAGGTACCCAGTTCCTAATCTCTTGTGTGCATATCTGAAAGGCAGATGGCTATGTATTGTAAGAGCTTTATAACCTCTTAAATATTGGTATGGTTTATATTCCTAAACTGGTTACTTAAAATTGCTTTCTTTGGTAGGAAAACTGCTCTATGAGTTTCCTTGCAAGTTTTCAGCATGTGTGAAGACAGTACACAAATAAGCAGGAAGGTTTCTAATGTACTTCATCAACAATGCATAAGCTAACATTTAAAAATACAACTTCCGAGTATTGTTAATATTTTCAACTTATTATGGTTAGCATATTTGTTTTGCTTTTGATGCATTATGCTAATTATTGTTGAAAAACTGATTTTCTTGATTCTATTTAGGCCAAAAATGACTTGTTAGGGTTCAAGAAAAGGAATCTAATGTGTTATAAGATCTTGATGTCATTTTTTTAAAAACTCAAAAAAGAAATTACTTTTCATTTAAAGAGAATCTGCTTCCTGCTTAAGTGGCTAATATTTTAATTAAGTCGGGAGTGAAGTTTTTCTGAGTGTCTCCTGATAAACTCCCTCTTTTATGTTGATGGTAATTAAACAGATCCCTGAGGACACCGTGGGCTCCGTGCAAGGCCCATGCTAATTGTCAGACATGAGACACTGACCAGTTGGTTTGCTCTTGAATAGTCCGTAACGTGCTGTCAGCCCGGCAGTTTTATTTTTATGTATTGTGAGCTGTTGTCAGGGCTAACTGGGTGCCATTGTGGCTGAAGATGTTGCGCAAATTGAGGCAGATGGCTCAGATTCAGACACGTGTCATACAGAAAGGGGAAAGGGGATTGGCCCTGCAAAGTGGGGTCATAGCAGGTCACAGACCTGCTCTATACTTGTTAGTGTTTTCAAAAGCTCATGTGCAGCAACTTTGTTTTTCTCCAGTCATCCCTGCAATCAGATCCCCTCCCCCCAAAACTGTGTGGAACATGCTCCATGTGGAAAATGGAGGCATGGGAGGTTCCTGTCCTCTTCCTCCTCCTTGTCTCTGGGGCTCAACTGTGCGTGCAAAATGAATTAGCAGGATTGACAGAAGTTCATTGTGCCTCCAACGGCTTTGCAGTCAATTGCAGTGCTTAAAAGGCTAGTTTTGCTTTTAATTCCATGTAATTAGTAGGTTCTTCATGTCTTGGAATTTAGTAATAGAGCATTAGACCTCAAGTTTCCTCTATTATATTCTAAAGCAAAAAGAAGGATCTAATGTTCTAAATGGTTTTTAAGAGAGAGAATGAGGGAAGTGTGAGGTTGCAGTTGGCTGTCACGTGATTTTATTTCATGTCATCATTAACATTAGAGATTGAATTTGAATATTTTTACATGCGTGAATTCATTGAGACTTAGTAAGAATTTTATAATGTACATAAAATTATCTAACTTCTTGCATAATCATTTTCAGATATGAGGAATTAAAATTTTCAAGCTCTTTGAGAAAGGTACCTTTTCTTCAAGTGTTTTAAATATATAGATAAATTGCCTTATTTTAAATGGCCGTATGCATGGTGAGTTGTTACATATTGAATGAATGCTTCCCAAATACATCAGAGAACTATTCAAATATATCTGTCGTTCAAACTAATAAATAAAATAGACTTCCTTTTCCTGTTCTGTTTTTAAAATGCACTAAAATTACCTGCTTGTGGTACGCATGGACTGGGCAGTTTATTGATTTTTTTTCCAGAAGAATGCTTGGCTTTGAGTTTTTGGCAGTAGGGAACCTGCAATAAAGTATTTTATTTGAGAAAAAAAGAGTTATTTTAAACCTATTTGAATTTACGCTGTCTCCTTTTTTTCCCCTTCTGTGATAAAAGGTCTTTTTTCTTCTTCTTCTTCCAGGTTTGCAGCTAAAACTGTGCACAGTGGGTCATTGATGCTAGTCACAGTGGAACTGAAGGAAGGCTCCACAGCCCAGCTTATCATAAACACTGAGAAAACTGTGATTGGTTCTGTTCTGCTGCGGGAGCTGAAGCCTGTCCTGTCCCAGGGGTAACCTGCTTACATCTGGACTTCAGAATCTGGCACACAACAAAAGTGCCTGGCATCCACTACTGCTGCCTTTCATTTATAATAATAGCCCTTCCATCTGGCAGTGGGGGAAGAATACACTCTTGACATTCTTGTCTCCTGCTTTAGAATGCTAGTGTGTATCCATCATGTATGCAATACTTTCCCCCTTTTCGCTTTGCTAACCAAAGAACATATATTTTACTGTCAGTTATCTCAACTCCTGCAACCATGTGGCATTTTCTCTGTCCTACTTCTTTGGGCCTCCTCATCTTCCTTCTCTTTTTCGACAATGATGGACATGAATCAGATATTTAAAGTGTATTGAATATCATCTTCCATTCAGCAGTAAGCAAACATTAGCAAAGAAATAGCTCCGTGTATGAAAATTAGATAGCATACTTTTTAAAATTAAATGCAAAAACTTGGTCTCTGCAAAATTTTGTTCTTTGAATTTCCTGGTGTTGTAATTGGTTACTGACAACTGTCATCGTGAAATTATTTCTGAATAATAAGATAAATAAACTAGCACATAAATAGTGGTTGTGTCTATATTTTTAATGAGAAACTGTTTATAATCTCAAAGTTCATATGCTGAGCTTTCTTTACTCTAAAGTCAGTATTTTGAGAGTTAAATTATACAAAGCAGCAAGGAGGTTTAGTTAGAGAAAAAACAGTTTCAAATCTTAAGTAAATTTTCTAATTTTGTTACAGAGTAGTTAACTCCAAAGGGGGGGAAATAGTGTATTTAATATCAAAAAAAAGAAATATTTTGTTATAAAATATATCTCTTTCTGTGCAGTTTTAATGTATAAGTAGAGATTTGATTGTAAGATCTGCTACTCCTGCTGAATAAATTCTTTGATTTTCATTTTTTCTTTACAAACCTTGATGCTCAACTTTAGTAGGAACTAACTAGTATATACACTTAATTGTAGAAATTTAAAAACTAGTTATACGATCAACATATTATCATGTTTTCCTCGAATGTTTAATAATTCTAAACTCTTTACTGTTCTTAATGAGATTGTTCTATAACCAGAAAAATTCTCTAATATCTCTTTAAAACCAACTGAAATTTTATTTACCTTTCACGTGTGTCTGTGTGTCTGTATGTCTGTGTATTTGACTAGGGATCAAACCAGGGCCTCCTACATGGTAGGGAAGTGTTCTACCACTGAACTGCATCCCCAGCCCTTACCTTTCTGATATAAGATAATGGACTTTGGGATAATATAAGCAAGTCAGTTCTTTTTGTTTAGAGCCACATAAGTTATTCCTTTCTTGGTGTTTAGTTTGGTTTGGTTTAGTTTGAGGTGTGGTCTCACTGTGTAGCCCCAGCTATCCTGGGACTTCTGAGTTCCTATGATCCTCCTGCCTCAGCCTCCTGAGTAGCTAGGATTATAGACATGTACCAATGCAGCTGTCTACAATATTGATTTTTTTAAGTAAAAAGGAAGATAATATGCATTAAAACATTTTAGAGCATATACAAAGGGTTAAAAAAAAAAAAGAAACACGTATGTTCTTGGAACATACACTTTACGAGGAACAAAACAGACTATGGAAAAATTATTTAAATTTTCAAGTTTAAAAACTGGAGAGAAGCTGGGTGCAGTGGTGCGTGCCTATAGTCCTACCAACTCAGGAGGCTGAAGTAGGATTGCAAGTTCAAGGCCAGCCTTGGCAACTTAGCCAGACCCTGTCTCAAAACATTTTAAAAAGCAGTGGGGATATAGCTCAGTAGTAAAGCACTCCTGGGTTCAATCCCCAGTACCACCAAAAAAAAAAAAAAAAGATGGAGAGAGTAAACAAAATGGTTAAATTTTTCTGTTCCTGAAATATAGCAGTGAATCTAAGCAAAAAGAAGTAGTCATATGCCACATAACAATGTTTTGATCAACAGTGGACCATCCTTAGGAAGATGGGGCTGAAAGATTATGTCACCTAGTGACATCATAGCTGTCTAAGTTGGTGTAAGTAGACCTTATGATGTTTACACAATGATGAATCACTAACAAGCATTTCTTAGAATGTCCCCATCACTTAAGTGGCACAGGATTGTATTGCTGTAAAAGTCAAGCGGTTCTCATTCTGAAGCTTTGTGTGCTTATAAGTAATATGCCCAGAAGCACCTCTGTAATTGCTGTCCATTGGCATTTGCCTCACTATCCCTATTTCTCAGGGTTTTATAACTTCAGATTTTTAGTCAATAACTTTGAAATGTTATGTAGAATTTGGCAGACTAAATATCTGGGGTTTTTTGGGGGGGGGATTATTGTCATCAGGCAGGAAAAATGCGTGTTATGATATAGAACAGTTTTTATTTTTCTTAAATTAGGATACTCTTTTTTTTAACATCTACTGAATTTTGTATGCTTGAGATTGTACTAAGTCATTTATAGGAATTAACTTACGTAAGTTTTGGAGCAGTGCAGTGAGTTGAGGTACTATTATTATCCCCATTTTTAAAATTAGAGCAGTATAGTTATACATAGTAGTTGGCATCATTTTGACAAAAATCATACATGCATGGAATTTAATTTACTCCATTTCAGTTAAGGTACTTGTCTTTGAAATAAGGTCAGACATTTGTATTTTTAAAAACTAAGGAAATTTCAGTAGGACTTGACTTTTTTTTTTTTTTTTTTTTTTTTTTTTTTTTTTTTTTTGGTACCAGTGGTTGAACTCAGGGGCACTCGACCACTTGGCCACATACCCAGCCCTTTTTTGTATTTTGTTAGAGACAGGGTCTCAGTTGCTAAGTGCCTCGCCATTGCTGAGGCTGGCTTTGAACTCGCGATCCTTCTGCCTCAGCCTCCCAAGTGCTGGGAAGGACTTTACTTTTGAATAAGTTATTTTTGGCTGCCAACTTTTAGATTTAAAATCTATATTACATCAGTAATACAATCTACTATGAAGTAGTTAATATTTAATGGATATATCAATTGTATAGTTAACTATTATTTGAAATAGTTTTAACATTAATAACTTAGCATCATTAAAATATTTTCCCATAATTGAAATCAGAAAAATGACCAAAGTAATAAGCTTAAGGTTTGTTTATCTTCTTTTTTTAAATATTTATTTATTTAGTTGTACACGATGCCTTTATTTATTTTTACGTGGTGCTGAGGATCGAACCCAGGCCACGCTCATGCTAGGCGAGCACTTTACCGCTGAGCCACAACCCCAGCCCCTCTTCTTCTTCTTCTTTTTTTTTTTTTTTTAACAATGATTCATAGTTCCTTGCTTCATACTTTATCAAAATCATGATTATCTTTAAATCGTTCCATTGAGTTGAGTTAATCAATGTTGAGTTCTTAGTTCTACCTATATTTTTTCATTTTAATGGTCACTTAGTGGGACACTTTATGTACATCAATCTTGAAGAATGGCTTTCATAGTATATTTCAGACAGCCTCACATTTGGTATCACAATACATTTGCTTTATTTATTATAAGAAAAAGAGATTTTTTTTGTCCTGAAGAGACTGTTACAAAGAACTTATTGGATTGTAATAATGTATACTTGCCCTTCCTAAGAACTATTTGCAAACATATGAATAACTTCATAATAACAAAGTTTGCCTTTATTACTTGTGTTTCTATTTTTAAGAATTGAGATGCCACATTAGAGAGAGAATGTGAGATTCCAGAATGATGATGAATACAAAGGGGGGTTTGTTTAAATTTTGGGTAAAGGAAAACCTAACATTGTTTCCCCTCCACTTTATCATCTTTCTGGCCTTTTTTAATAGGAAACTTGGTTTAAAGAGAGAGAAAACAATGGTAAAGTTCCTGGGTTAAGTCCCCATTGACAGAGAGGGGGGAAGAGAGTTAAAAACCTCTTTTCACAGAATAAGAGGGGGGGAAGGGGCTGGGGTTGTGGCTCAGCAGTAGAGCGCTCGCCTAGCATGTGCGCGGCCCGGGTTCCATCCTCAGCACCACATAAACATAAATGCATTGCATTGTGTACAACTAAAGCAAATTAAATAAATATTAAAAAAAAAAGAGTGGGGGGAAGAGCCCGCTCATATAACACAAAATTAACACAGGTTACTATCTCATCTTTTATTTAAAGACTGTACAATAAGCATTGTTGGGGGATATAGTCAAATATAAGATGAAGCTCTATATCCCTCACCCCAAAAACTCACAATGTAACTGTCAAAAAAAAGTGGTAATGTGGACCTCCCAAGTTAGCAAGCACTGGATTGCACAAATTTTTGTTGTGTACCACTAATGCAGTCTCACCTTCTTCCTGCCCCTACCTCCCCCAGGTGCCAAGCCAAGCCACTTTTTATCATCAGCCCCAGATCTCTTTACCTCTGCCCACAAGCTCACACAAGCAGCTTGACCATACTGGCCAGTAATAGTGTATGCACTCGTTTTGTTCTTCTGTAGGTTGGTTAATCAAATGACATTTACTTGCTGACCATACTTGCTTGTCTCTAAGCCCGCTTTCTCCTTCCCTCTGCCTTTCAGCTTGACCATTCACAGGGAAAATTTTCATGATCACTTTCACTGTCTTCCTGAGATTTTGGAGGAACAACAACAACAAAAAAAGTATGTCACATTTATGATAGTGTTAGTTATAATCTTAGATGAATGAAAATTATGACTAATAGAAAAATGTGCCCTTGGTGGATGGACCAGAAGATTCTTCTTCACAAAGTCTTCATCTCCTTTCTTTGTGTCTGCCTGACAAACAGCTTAGTATACTCACTGAATGTTTTACTCGCAATGTTGGTAACATTACTTCTTCTACCACTTTCCAACTGTGTTGTACAGTAAAGAGAATTTTTATGATCTTACCCGGGAAACCACCTGTTTTTATGAGGAAAAATATTTTCCATATGATCACTTGACCACCAAACTTGAAGCATAGCTATTGGAAAGCTGAGATGGTTTGTGAGAAATGCTTGAGTTTGAGCCACTGCATGATTGCCAAACAGCAGCCAGTGTCACGGAATATAGGGGAAGAAGTGATCAGGGGGCTAGAGGTCTCAACTGAGGCAATGGAGCTGAGTTCTAAAAGTGAGGTGGCATTAAGAAGAACAGAAAAATGTTTCCAGGAGTGGCAAAAGGGAGAATATAGTCCTCAGCTAAGGCTGTGTCTTAAAAGTGTTTTTAAAACACCATTGTACAGAAAGCAACATTGGCCACATGCCAGAAAGTGGTGTGGTCCCTGTTCTTGCCTCACTTCTCTGTTCCCTTCCCATAGTCGTTCTCTCCTCAAAGTCATTCCCAATGGCCTGCAATAATTTAGAGAAAAAAGCAAACAGTTGAGATGTATGGATGGGAATATGCTACATTAGTGAATAGTGTAGAGGCAGAAGCGAAGATAGGGACCTGTTGAAGTAGTGGTCCAGAGGAATAGGCCTCGTTGGCTGTAGCTTGTAGGCTGAAGTTAGATCTTTCCTTGGGCATTTTCGTTATCTCCTATACCATTGCAGGTTCTAAAATGAGTCTTTTCAAACTTATAATCAAAATATCTAAATAATATTAAATTCCACTAGAGTCTGTTTACTGGTTAAGTGTGAGCTGAGATGATGCTAAAATTTCCAAATCTTTTCACTTTATTTGGTTTTTCTGTGGAGCCAGTACGAGACATAGTCACTGATCCTCCTAATTCCTAGCTGATTCTGTAAATGTAAAATGAAGATCCCAAACCATCAAACTCAAATAAGGAATTATTACAACCAACTTGAATTTCTCTTTAATGACAACCTAGAGCACTGGTTTCTCCTCTACAATCTTGAGGGCCAGAGACATCAAAGATGTAGATTTAAATCTAGAAAAATCTTTATCCTGACCAGTGGATAATGGTACCAGTAAGCTCATTCATGTTAGGCCTGAGACTACAGATGCTACACAGGCAATTGGGATAGGTAACCTCTCCTTCTCCACCCTGCACATTAATTGGCCTGGGGTGGGTGGGAATTGAGAGGTTGCCATGGAAGAAGTATCAGAAAATAGTGTGGGGAGAAGATTTTGCTCTCACAAATTGAGACCAGCCCGGGGTTTGATTTTCCCTGGTTGAAGAGTATCTTCTCACCCCCATGTAAGAACCATTTTTTTTTTTTTTTAAACAGCAATGTAATGAATGAGGACTCTGATTTTGTATAGGGTCAACTTCTTCATGACTAACAGAAAGGCCTTGTTAAGATCATAACCTACAAAAAGAAAAAACCCTAAGTTCTACCTTGGCAAAGTGGTTAAGAAAGGTTGAATGAAGATAGGCCTCTCAGCCTAAACCCAACCCCAACATAGTTCAGATGAGTTCATTTTCTTATGCTCATTCCCCTTTGGCAATAAACTACATATAGAATCAGGAGTGGCATCCACAGGTATGGTATGAACTCAAACATGCTACCAAGTGCAGGCTGACGTAGAAGTTTGGGGTGAACCAAATACCCTTCCAACTTAAGTTTGATTTTTGGGCCTTAAAAATGGAGAAATCTCCATCACCCAAGGGGACTCTTTCCTTGACCGCTGAGTCTTCATTTTGCTCAGGCTTCATCCAAACCGTAGGGCCTAAATAAGAATATTTTGTAAACAAAGTTATGGACAGCTCAGCTTTCTAATTGAAAGTAATCATGATTTCTGTGCTGTGGTATAATTACCTAAAAAAATGTTATTTGATGATTAAGATTCTGGAGTGAATTGTGTTCTTTGGGCTCTCGCACCGTTCCTCCATCAGGGACTTGGTTTCAGCGGCGTGCAGCTGCTGGAGTTGATTTACAGTGCCGCGGCTGTGGCTGGTCATAAATAAATCCTCTTATATAGTTGTTATGAACACCTGTTAGATCATCTGTCAGCAAAGCGCTGTTCACATTTATCATGGTGCGGTAGTTATTTTACCTCAATCCATTTCCAACTGACTCAGCCTCCATCGCTGGATTACTATTACCACACCATAATCGCTCGTTCCCACTCCATGTTACAACTTGCAGATAAAAGATTTCACTACTTGGCCAAATTTCATAAATAAAGGAGCAGTTCAGTGCAGTAAAAGTTTATTTTTGTCATCATTTGTCACCCCATTATTCTATAAATCAAATGGAATAGCACTATTGCCAGCTCAGGCGTTGCTGTCAGCCTTAGGCATGGAAATGGTCCGTTTCTTCCTTTTAGATGAGATGACATGTCTTTCAGACTTAACTGGCTTATGGCTTTGTTTCACCCATTTTATTTTATTACCCCTTCAGAAAAATCCTTGGGGAGCAGAAAGACTTAAGGAGTGAAATGGAAACAGAAAACAGAGTCTAGCATGCTGCTTAACTGAGTGATCTATGTTCCCCCCCACCTCCAGTCATTAGAAACTTGACCAGCACCCCACTTGCTCACTGCATCCTTGGCTGAGGATGCTTTTCATAAACTTCCAAGGGGGTTATAGTTTCCATTTTGGAAAGGCCATTCCAATATGGAGTTACAGATAATGAAATATCTGATGTATATCCCTAGAGATCCTCTCAATTTGACAGGCTTTATGCAAAGGAAAGACTAACTGGTTTCTTTCCAACAATGCATTTTAATGGACCCTAGGCTTTGAAAGGGAATGGTCACCCCCAGAGAGTATCCTACCCCTGAAGGTTTGTCAGTTGTGGAGCTCTGAAGGAAAAGTCGAGATTTATTAGCAAGTTGCAGACTGTGTCTCGGGCATAAGTCTGAAGAGGGCAATGTCCCTTGGTTAAAAAAGAAGAGGACAGAAAAAGCTAAAAGGATGGGGTAATAGAAAAGGGTTTATAGTTGATATTATACTTCCAAGTTGGTTCTAATTCAAGTTACATTCTTCATAGTCATTAGGTAGGTCATAAATTCAATAAAGTGTTTTACTGTTACTATAAAAATGACAGGAGGGGGGTTTTATGTTGTAAGTTTCGTTAGTTGCTCTTCCTGTTTTATGTTGAAGTTCTCAGGCCATTATGTCATTAAACTCCTTGGACTCTGAAGGGCTCAGGGCCCCCTTTCTTTCCTTTTGCACTCTTGGCCAGGGCAAATATTAGCCCACTATGGGTCAGGTCACCAGACACATAGAGCCAATGGCTATGGGGCCAGGCGGGCAAAGCCATTTGCATGTATTGTTTCATGAAAATAACTTCAGCCTATGCAGATATACAGTGAGGAATGGAAAGATCTGGGATGGGAGGGAAGCTATAGGCAGATTACTCTGGTTATTAAATTTCACCCCAAAGGTTTTTTTTTTGTTTTGTTTTGTTTTGTTTTTTAATAAGGAAGGTGAATACCTGCTGGATAGGAGAGCTCAAGGCTCTGTGGACCAAGGAACTGTTCTCCACATCAACAGATTGCCCTCAGCTCCAAACTCTGCCAACTTGTTAACCTTCATGTATCTCTTGATTCTCTGCTAAAGTTTTAAGCAAATTCAGAGTTGGAATCTTAGGGGGGTTTTGTAAGAGAAGGTGTTTGTTTTGTTTTGTTTGTTTGTTTGCTTGTTTTTAAAGGAAACACCACTCTCTCCTGGCTGTTTTCTTTGATTCCAAAAGAAGCAAAGGACATGTCCACTGTAGGAAACTTTGCTCTTTCCAGATGTTTGTTTTGAACAGAATATCCACATGGAAACAGCAACTACTAATTCTCTGGCCAGAGTGCATCAAGGCCTTAATCTAAAGCCTCCCATCCATCCAGCTGTCTGGCATTTGCTATTATAGGGCACCAACAGAGAAATGAGGCTGTGGCTTTATCACTGCACCCTGGGTGACAACTTGATTTTCTGCTTTCACTGCAGGCAGCAGCAGCCCAACATGATGGGGCTGTTAATTTGTGCATTTCATGGTGTCTGTCAGGGGGGCTGGGAGAGGAGGGTTTCAGGGGGAAGGGAATGGAGCATGTCCCAGCCGCGGAAGCACCTGTCTGCATTGACGGCACAGAGCACTTCTTATTAGCGTGCAGGTCTCTAAATGCAGCCCGGGGATGACAGCCTGGCATCCCAGCACCCACACACTGTGACAGGCGCCGGCAGCCGGTCCCATTGTTTGCCCTTGATGAGCATGTCATTAATGGAAATGGAAGAAAGTGAGGGCCACATCAGTATTCAAATAGCCTCTATTCTCTCTGCCATTCACCCGGCTGGCTCAGCCTGCTACAGATTTCCTTCTGCGAGCTCCTCTTAGACTTTTTTTGAAACAGATTTATTCCCATTGCATACAAATCCTTTCCATGTTGTTCCTGGTTTCTTCTAATCCTGTGTTTACACCCACCTCTTTAGACTGGATTTAGCTAAATCAAAGGAGATTTGGGTTCTTGTGTGTTGCAAAGGTCTAATTAGCAAGTGTGTGCTGTTTGCAGCCAAGAAAATGCAAGATGCCTCTCCTGGAACCCATGTGCCTCCTGAGTCCTGCAACTCCTCTGGGAAGGCGCTGGCTGCTTTGACTGCCTTTCAGAAACAACTGATAGCACAGGGGAGCACTGGAGGTAGAAGATCTGACTCTTCCTAGAATGGTTTGCATGGAAAGCAATACTTCCTTTCTCAAACTTAGGAAATTAAAGCCAAGTTAAGGAAAGCATCCAGTAGTGCCCTTGTTGGAAAGAACTGTGTACCCCACATTGTTATTTACAGCCAAGCTGAGAGTGACTGGATCCTAAATACATGTTTCCGTCCCTCAGACCCTGTGTTGGTCTGTTTGCTTAATAATGTAATTAGTGCTCAGAGGGAGAATATTGATGCTGCTGCCAGCAGTCATTGCTCTTCCGTGCGTTTCCAAACCATTCCTGCTGCCCACTTGGCTTTTGCATCACCTAGCTTGGTAGCTTCAGCTGTGCATCCACCTACACCGACTCCTCAGAGGCCCCTTCTGATACAAACCCAATTCCACATTCCCCCCACACACTCACTAGTTCTACATTTGCAAGGTTCATATCTTAAAACTCTCGGATGGGGTGTTCCTTGATGAAGGCAGCAGTAAAAGACCACCTGTAATTTCATTCTAACCTTTTAGTGAGGAAAGGTCAGACGAACTGCTTGCTGTGCATTTCCCTAACAATGTCCCTTATCTGGTGTTAATCTGTCAGTGACTTGGGCCCTGACACCACCCATCCTCTAAGACGGTCATGCTGGCTGTAAGTAGTGCAAACTTCACTGCTGAAAACCCGGAAATGAAACCCAGGACTAAGAGCTCTGCAAGGTGTACATAGGTACACATACACGTACATGTTACCCCTGCAGGAAATGAAGAAAGTTAATCTTACTAAGTAAGCTCTTTTCTCCTTGAAACACAGACTTTCTATTGCAGTGATACTCTCTCATTCAAGGCACCTTGCTGTGGTACAGCACAATGGGCCTCTGCACAACCCTTCCTATCCGCAGTATCATGCCCCTCTATAGATTTGAGGCGACAGATTTTCTCAGGTATTTATCTGACAATCTACAAAATCCCCCAACCCTTCTCCAGGAGAAGCCCAGAGGGGTGATCATAGTTTAAAAAGCCAAGTCGTAAATCGGGCTTTCCCCACTCCCTTCTTTGTGGCAGAGGGAATCCACAGAGGGCAGTTTAAAAGGAAAAGAAACAGCCTGAGGGGGAAAAAAAGAGGAAGAAGAAAAAAACCAACAACGATGCTTTAGCTTGAGTGTCAGTGATGGAAAAAAATTTTCACATTTGATTAATTATTAAGAGATCTGTTTAATAAAATATAGAGAGAGCATTTTGTCTCTCCACAATCGTTAGCATGACCCAGGACCCCCATTTCGGAGGTGAACAAAAAGCTATTGAGGTATAACAATAAATTTTGTCCCCATGGGTTTTTGCAGAAGTGGCCACAGGGCCATCCTGACAGATTTAAGGCAGAAATCCCACAGCTGACACTGAAATGCGTCAAATCCAGTGGCTTCCCTTGGCAGGTTGCATTCACCAGCCTCACCCAGACTTGTAAATAAAACAAAATCATTGACCTAGAAAGAAACTGTGTATTAGTAAGGTTTCTTTTTCTTTTCTTTTTCTTTTTTCTTATTCATTATTTTTGGGGGGTTTTGTTTGTTTGTTTGTTTTTTTTTTTAAGAAAATTATTTTCCTAAAATGTAGGTTTGAGTGTTTAGCATTCTTGGTAGCTTTCTTATGTCAAATGCACAAGGTCATCAAGGAAGTCTATTCATTCTGTTTTGAATAAATTTTTTTAAATATTTATTTATTTGCTTTAGTTGTACACAATGCGTTTATTTGTATATGGTGCTGAGGATCGAACCCGGGCCGCTCACGTGCTAGGCAAGAGCTCTACCGCTGAGCCACAGCCCCAGCCCCGAATAAATTATTTTTTAAAAACCCATAACATCTCTTCCCATGACTTACTTTATTTTATTTGAATTTGGATAGAAAAATCTTTGATTTTAGATTGGTCTTACGGGGAAATAGCCTACTTAAAGGATTTGGATTTCTTCTCCCCACCTTCCCCTGAGGGGGGAAAAAATGTAGCTTTGTATGTCAGATTAGTGTGCTGAGCCTATTTCATCCAACCACACGAATTTAAAATACTTTAAAGGTAGGCCTCTTTAAATTAGTTATATGAATGTACATATTAATTTAAAAACACTTGAATAAACATTTCAAAGCCTGGATTTGCCATTTATTTTCTTCCATCTCTTATGCTCTCCAGTCAAGGTAGAAAGAAGTGATAAAAGCAGATGTAGGTATTTTCATCCTGACACTGCTCCACATTCCTCCATCTGCTCTACCTGCTTTTACATTTGCAAGTTTCCTGCATTTTACTCTCAGGTGGAATGTTCTGGTGAAGACAGCAATGAAAGACCATCTCATTGAGAAAGGACAGGTGATGATAGGTTCTCCCTTGTGCAGGGCCCTTGGAAGTGTGGAATTCACAGGCTTTGCCCAGCAGGGGAGAGTGGAGTCACCATCAGACCTGTGCTAGTTCCTCGTGAGCTTGCATCTTCCACTGGCCACCTACATTGAAGGTAAAACCATCAAACATTCTGGAAGGAATCCTAGAACTATTGTCTACAAATATTTTTTACTCCCCCAGTAGTGGCCACTTTCAAGAATGGAAAGCATAGAATGAAAAACACATGACAGGGCTGGGATGACGTGGATGGGGAACAACCTGATTTTTCATTTACTAATCCTTACCCCCCACCCCATACATCTGTGGGCAGCACAGTGTAATATGGGAAAGCAGACCAAAACAAGTGCACATCATTCTTCTCTTTCTTGGGAACCCCAGAAAGCAAAAAGAGTTGCCAGAAACTTCAGAAGTAAACAGGGAGAAAATATTAAAACCTATATTCATCTTTATTGTTTAATCTTATGCTTCTCAAAGTTCTATTTTTGTGTCTTTTATAACACACTTAATATATATTGGTACAAGACTGATTTATATCTGTGTACAATAACACTTATATAATTAGAAATACATTGTAAGTAATAATACATGTATATAATATACAGTCAGTAATACATGTTCACAATTTACAAATAAATATACACTAATTAGAGTCTCCTCAGTCAAAACCACCCAGAGACAACAGGCCTGCAGTGTGGCTACCAGTGTACACTGCTCCGTGCTGCTTCAATCCCCACCCAAATACAGTATTCTGATACCTGGCTACTTCCTCCATAATTGTGGTTTAGGGATAGTAGGCAGAGAGGCCTTTCTCTCTAAGTGCCAGGAAATATTTCTACTTCTCAGACAATAATGAAACTTCTCTTGGCCTCTACCACCCCTTACCCCTTTTTCCTTAGGACCATTTAGAGAAGAACATTCAATGTTCAGTCACCTTAACGAGGGAGCAAGAAGGAGGGAGATGCCCTCCAAGCAGGTTCACTGTGCAGGGACTAATTACAGCCCACCTCAGGGAAGTTGGGAGGCAGGGCGCAGGAGCAGCACAGCCTCCCTCTGCGGGAGGAAGGGAGGAGGGGCCCACGCAGAGGGTGGGATGGCATCTGGATCCATCTCATTAGGAGTGAGGAATGACTCATGATTCACGAAAGGTCATTGCCTACTGAGATAGATAAATTACCTATAAGCCTTCAGCAGAGTTGGAGGACCTATTTGGTAAGGAAGTTTTCATTAAATCAAAGATTTTATGGCTTCTATTTTGTTGCATAGGAAAAGGGAAATAATTAGTAATTGACATAGTAAGTGCAGGGAATAAAAAAGTGTAATGTTATTCTAATAGGCCCTGTCTTGGTCTTTAACTTTTCACTTGCAAGCAGCATTATTTTTTAACTCGGATGTATAAAAATCATCCACACTGAGAAAGTGGAACCAATTGCAGTTAAACAATTGAGGGGAGCACTAACCAATAATGGGATAGGCTTTAAAAATGCCATAAATATTGTTCCTTTTTATTGTGTTTGATTTTTGATGATTCCCATAACCCATTGGTTAAAATTAAATGGACATGTTCTTATAGACATGTTCTTGGGTATTATTCAAATACATTTTAGTGTGAAACTATATAAAATGGAATATATAGATATGTGTGTGCATATATATATATATGTATGTGTGTGCATATATATATATATGCACACACACACATACATATACGTGTATATATATATATTTCTGAAATTGCCTATGAGTTTCTCAGATGGGCCCCTATTTTTCTACTGGCATTCCATCTTGGAGATGCCCAAGTTATAAAAATAGTAACACTGAAATTAAAATTTCTCAAAGGATGAATTCAACTCAGCCATTGGGATATCATCGTCATTTATAAATTGAACACATTCTCATGGCATAACAAACATAGGAATCTGTCAATGAAGTGTTCGTTCCCTCACATTTGCATGGCCACAGGGATTTAGTTTTCATAGGATTCCTGCCTTTTTAGCCCCAATTAAATCTGCTTTGGAGAGGATTTGTGCTCCTGTGAGATTCACAAGCTATAAGAAGTAAATGATAAAGATATATTGAAAATAGCAAAGTTGGAAAGGAAAATAGAAGATTCATGATGATCATGCCTATTTTTTTTTTTCTAATGATACCTTCCATGAATGGAGAACTTCAAACTTGGTCTTAGTCTAATTATTTTTAAATTACATTTTCTCCTTCTACCTTCATAACAGCCAGATTTGAGAGAGGCTGTCACCATCTCTATTTCACAGATGAGAGAAGTGGCTCTCAGAGAAGTTAGCGCCCTACTCAAAGTCAGACAACTGGCAAAGGGTAGCCAGCCTGGTTGAGATCTGCATGACTCACCATCCACTTAAAAAATCCCACTTCTCTCTCCAACACTTTGGGATGAGGATGGAGCTTAAAATTCACTGAGATGAAGTGCCCAAAACAGTGGCTGGCACTCATTAAACATGAAATTATGACACTATTTTAAGTAAGAAGATCTAAGTAGTGGGAATTCTCCATTTGTGGACTGGAAAAGGTCAGGAAAGTTATATGAGGGCATAAGAAAAATGCAAACCTTTCCATAAATAGTTCTTGTTGGAGGGCACATGTGACAGCCCCATTTACGAGTCTCCCCATACCCAGTTTCCTGACTTCTTTATCTGATGTAATTTTAATAGTGTCAGGCATTGACATTCTTAACCATTTCCCCAGAGAGACTGTTCCACTCGTAATAGATCTCACTGTCAGGGAATTTTTATGGATAATTAGCAAGTTTTCTTCTAAATTTCTTCCCACTGGAATGCTATCAGTTCTCAAATGGAACAAAGTGGGGAGCACCCAGGGTTGTGATCCTCAGACACTGGATGGGTTCCTGGGACGCGGGCAGGCCAGCTGTGGTTTACATGCTTTACTGCCCAGTGAGTGACATCCAGCAAGTCTCCTTCCAGCCCTGAACCTTGGTTCCTTCACATGGAAAGACAGGAGAACAGAAGGCCGTTGTGAAGGAATGAGGGTGAGGTGGCTGCTCCCAGAGTCCCCCTTCCCCTGACTGGATGTCACTGACCTTCACTACAACTCTGCCTTCCACCAGGGAGCATGGCAGGGCCCTGGGCATGGGACATCCAAGGCAGAGAAACACCCTTGGTAACGTCTGTCCTCCTCTAACTGTATTCAAACCCTGTACAATAATACTTGAGATTTCTCTAGTTACATACATAAACAATAGGATTTCTTTTCTTCTACACTTCAAAGGTTTGTGCCTGCCCTCTGCAAATTCCACCACACAAGAAAGAAGGCCTGGGGGCCTCGCCACCTTGGCCAGGGTGGCATGGAGTTTCCTGAAGCACTGAGAAAATAGGAATCCTGAAAGTCCTTTTAATAATTGTTGGGAAATCTCCCAATTCAACTATTTTGCCACAAGAAAATTAGCATTTCATTAACCTGCCTATCCTCTTACACTCTGCTTTGAAGTAGATGGTTGATTTTAAAAATGTAACAAACATCTTATTTGTATTTACTTTTTATGCCACAAACAATGCGCTTGGTATTGAGTTGAACAGGGCTCCAAGAGAAAATGCAATTAATGAATACTCACAAGGTTGCTAATCTGATCAATGCTAGGTGATAGGACATTTAATCTGATTGTCTGTGACTGCAATTGCACAGAGCTTGTGGCAGCAAAGGACTGCATTGGCTGCCAGAAGCATTTGTAGACTATTCATTACTGGAGGTGGGGGTAATGTAAATAGATATGGGAAGGAGAGAAGGTGTCCATCAGGAAGTTATCCCACAGAAAGTGTGATGACTTTCATACCTGTAACCCTGTATCCACCCCCATATTTAAGAAGAAAATTAAAAACCAATCTCCAGACTTTGCATCTCGTTAGGCAGGTTTTTGGATCCCAGTGACGGAAGACCATGGCAGAAAGTACCATCCTTAAAGACCAGGGCTGTGTTGCTGCTCTTTCCTGAAGTTTCCTGAAGAGCCCCTGGTCGGTGGGGTGGTCTGCCCTCTTAACAATATCAATGATGATCGTTTATACACATTTCCTCCTAAAACTGTAGAGATTCTTTGACTTGCTACAGATTAAAATGTGCAACCCAGATAGGCCTTGCCATGCCTGGGGGACAGATGGCAGCGGGAGAAGCCTAGACATCCTTGTCAGCATCTCCTGCGGTGCCCCTTAGGCCATCTGAACACCCAGAATAAACCTGGAGGCATCTACCAAGACGGGGGACACGCGAGGGGAGGGGGGCTGACTCCCACACTGTACATCCGCTGGTCCCTGGAGTATTGTCTCCTGTTCTTTGGGGTTAGAGGGAACAGAGCTCTGTGAGGACACCAACCAGTAGGTGGCTCAGTGTTCACTCAAAGGCGTCCCCACCTCAGTGTCATCCCCTCCCATTCTGCTGCCACATGGCTTTTTCCTGCTATAAGCACCAAACACCTTCTCAACACAGGAGTGCTCTGGCCTAGATAGGCAGGGATTGTGATGGAAGGCCCCCCTGACCTCTAGAGGTCACATCTGGGTAGGAGAAGAAGACACAAAAGCAAGTGCCAATCCAGGAAGAGCCCAGTAGGCAGTTTGCTATGTACACTGGATTTTTCAAAGTGGTTGCCATCAAGGCCTACCATGATGAGGCCCCACTTGGCCTTTGTGAAAGGTGCTCCTGGGCCTCTCTTGAGGTCACCTGACATGGGAGGGTGTCTGCCCTTGTACCTTGGCACATCACACACTTCATAGTGCTTCTACCACATCTTGATCAATGTTGCAACTAAGTGCACAAACCATGATGCCAATAGCTGACAGATCAATGGAGGCCTCTGAATGCCAGACTGACTGTGAGGTGGACAGAAGCCACAGAAGCTGTTTGCTCAGAGCCAACAGAGGGCTCTGGTTCTCTCCACATACACCTCCAAGATGCTCACGTGCCGACTGCAGCCCCTGGCTTCCAAGGCCTCTTCCTCCATTCGAACTGGTGTCTCATGGGTGGTCAAGGCTCCCGGGAAGGCCCAGGATAACTTGGAGAGGAAGAGCTGTCGATCCCGGTGGCTGTTTTGTGAGTACTTTGCTCTGCCAAGATGTTCTATTCTCAGCTAATGAACAGCTTAAGGGTGCAGATGAGGAGAAAAGCAGAGACTGTCAACACTGGCCATAAAGCAATATCAGCAATACGAGAGGTTGCCTAAGTGGAAAAACAGCTTGACCTAAAGAGTCTTTTCAAATGCCTGGTTTTGTTTTGAAGTTGCCTGTCTGCTTGTCCCCTCTTATTTTTATTCCTTTTAAAATCATTACAATCGAACATTTATTAAAATGTTGAGGCCACAGGAAGTGCTTCTATGAGCTATTCAAGTCCAAAAAGCCTCAAAGAAGGAAGATGGGACTCTGACAGTCTAATTGATTTCCTTCTGGACTAAAAAGCCAGGCAGAGAGTGGGCAGCAGCACTTGCCTTTATTTTGTGCTTGCAGGTTTGTAAATAGAGGGCAACGTTTTAGGGCTGAGTATAGGGTGAGGGAGAATGAAAAGATGAATTAGGTTGAAAACCAGCAGGTGACTTGTGGGAGTGGCATGGTCTCTCCTGAAGGTGAGGTCGTTCTAAGGGGGGCCCTGCCTTTCTGGTCTGGCCTAATGGTGGGGGGCAGTGTGTCTCCCCTCTGAAAGTGCCTTCTTCTCTGAGCTGTGCCGCCTCTGCCTCAGGCCTGTAGAGCCTGTGGAGCCTGAGGAGGCTCTCCTCCTTTGTAGAATGTAAACAAACCAGAGTCTTCTCCCTGCAATAACTGTGACATGAGAAGCCATTTCTTCCTTGTTAACTAGAAAAAGCCCACCCCTGAGAAACCTTGTTCCCAATGCCTGTGCACTGCTAATGGAATTTTTAACTCGCCCTAACCGCACCTGAAGGTAATCAGCTCTGGGCCAGTTGTGCATTCGAAGTCCCTGTCAAGCTGACAGGAGGGCAGAATTAGATGGTTTGATAACATTTCTCTCTGGGGCGCCATCGCAGCAATGTTGAGGCAAGTGCCCGAGGGAAGGGCCTTGTCTGGTTGTCCCTTCTCTCTATGTAGGACCAGACAACACACCCCCAAGCCCATCCTGACTTGGGTGTACTGACCCAAGGGATGTGGAGTGGGTTTTTTTTTGTCCCCCCCCCACCCCCGCAATATCACTTCCACAATTCTCCCCCTGGGGAAGCAGAGTCTGGTGAGGTTCAAGGTGTTAAAATAAGGCTCTGCCCTGTGAAAACCTTCTTCAAAGAAGGGTATATTTCTAGCAGGAAGCAATTTGTACATTCCAGTTTTCAGTATTCACCCCAAGTCACAAGATGATTTACAAACAGTGCCCAGTATTGGGAAATACCAGGCAGGTGTCCTGAAGTTGCAGTCTTCTCTTGGCCCAGAACAGAATCTTCATGCAGGGAACTTTCCAAAAGCAAGATTTTCAAGTGGAAGCCTGAGGCAGTTTGAAGAGGGACACTCTTGAGTCACGTATGTAACTTTTTCCCCCCTCTCTTATTTCTAATTCCATTTTAGAAACTTGAAAATGCGATTTTTTCCCTTTACCATTTTATGTTTTTCTATTTGGCGAACAGTGATTGTTTTCTGGGTCCTAAATGGAGGTAAAATCAACGTGTCTGTCTGTTTCTTAAACAAAAATAAACAACTTCAATATGTATAATCCCGATCCTGCAAAATGCTTTTCTTGCAGTATGCCAATGTCCCCAAGTGTCGGTGCAGCACCGTGATTAGCATTTTACAGTCTCTATGGAGCCAACTGTTGAGAGAGGAACAAACACTGCTTTAGAGCTCACAAAAATTACAGCTGAAGAAATGGGATTTTTTTTTAGTCATACAGCAGGAAATTAAAGACAGGAACCCAGGAATCCAGGATCAAGATCTTCAAATTCAAACTTGAGGTGTAAAGACTGTGCATATTCATTTAGTTTTACTTATTAAACAGTTGCCTTTCTGAAGTTTTGTGTTATGAGTCTACTTAAGCTAGTTTTTTTTAAATCTCAATTCCCAACTTTAAAATATAATTATTAATAAGTGGAAAACCATAAATAAGGGAAGATATTTGCAAAACATACATGCCTAATAAAGAACTTATTTCTAAAATATATAAAGAACATGTATAATTAATAATAAGATCAACAAACCAATTCAAAATGGCCAAACCAATGAAAAAAATTCATCAAAGAAAAAAATAACCCATTGCCTCATGAAAAGATGTTCAACACAAGTGGGTCCTGGGGGAATGCAGATTAAAACTATGAAGATAGTTTACCACACACTCATTATGATTGCTAAAATTAAAGAAAAAGACCATATCAAATGTTGGTGAGGATGTACAACTGGAACCTTCTCATCCTCTATTAGTAAGAATGTAAAGTCAGCTGGAGCTATGGTGCATGCCTATAATCCCAGCAACACAGGAAGCTGAGGCAGGAGGATTACAAGGTTGAGGCCAGCCTGGGCAACTTAGTAAGACCCTGTCTCAAAATAAAATTTTTAACATGCTGGGGATATAGCTCAGTGGTAAAGCACATCTCATCTCTTTATTCAATCCCCAGTACAAAGAAAGGAAGGAAGGAAAAGGAAGGAAGGAAGGAAGGAAGGAAGGAAGGAAGGAAGGAAGGAAAGAGAAGAAGAAGGGGTGGAGGAGGAGAAGGAGGAAGAGGAAGGAAAAGAAGAAAGAATGTAAAATCATGTATCTAGTTTGGAAAACAGCAGTTTCTTGAGATGCTAAACACATAGTTATCTCACAATGCACTGATTTTACTCCTAGGTATCAACTCGATACAAATGAAAACATTTCCATGCAAAAACTGATTCAAAATTGCCCCAACCGGGAAATGAACCAAAAGTCATTAACTGGTGAATGGATATACAAATTGTGGTATTTCCATACGATGGAATACCATTCATTGATAAAAGGAATTAACACACAGCAACATAGATGAATCTCAAGAAAATTATGCTAAGTGAAAGACAGATCAAGATTCCATACTGTATAATACCACATATATGACATTCCAGAAAAGGCAAAATTATAAGAACAGGAAATAAATCACTACAAAGAGGCAGGAAGGAACTTTTTGAGGTAATGGAAATGTTTTATGTGTTGGTCATATTAATAGTTGCACAACTGTGTACTTTTATCAAAACTCACCAAACCATACACTCTAACAGAGTGAATTTTATTGTGTGATTTTGAGATTTATAGTTTTAAGAAAGGAATTGGCAAGGTTAGTTTTGGTAGGCTGAATAATGGCCCCCTAAATATCTATGCCTTAATCTCTGGAACCTGTGAAATTTACCTTGTCTGATAAAAGAGCCTTTCCAGATGTGATTAAATTAAGTATCTTGAGATGGGGAGATTACCATGGGTTATCCTAGTGGGCTCTCAATGCAATCACAAATGTCTATAAGAGGAAGGCAGAGAAAGATTCAACACAGAAGATACTAAGGCCATATGACAGAAGCAGAGAGAAACAGAGTCAAAGGGAGAAGACACTATGCCACTGCTTGAAGATGGAGGAAGGCCAGGAATGCAATTCTAGAAGCTGAAGAGGCAAGGGGTAGGTTGTCCCTTAGAGGCTGACCCTGCTGATGCTTCATCTATAGTCTAATGAAGCTGCTTTCAGGTTTCAGACCTCTAGAACTGTACAAGAATAAATTCATCTTGTGTTAAGCCACTAAATGTGTGGTGATTTGTTACAGCAGCTATAAGAAACTAATACACTAGGGAACAAATGAAAACTGGAACACAGATTGCAATAACAAACCCAATGCCTTAGATCGGCATTCTTAGACATTGGTATATGAATTGTGTGAGATGCCTTTTAAAATGGTGTGAGCACCCCCCACCCCTACCCCAGCCAACCCCTCTGGCCCTCTGTTCCATATTACCCTTAACTCCGGACTCCTGCAGAGTGGTGGGCCTTAGGCAGTTGCATTTGGCTTAATGCTGATGTCCTAAGTGCCCCAAACTTTGAGACATCCTGGTCTAAACTGAGCATTTTTTGTGTCCGTAATCACAATCTGGTACAATTATTGCTTATTTTCTTAGGTAGAAAAAAATAGCCTCTAGCAGGTACTCAGCAAGTGCATTTATCTATTTAACAACTCCATACACAAATCTTTCCAGTGGCTTCTGTGTTTGCTGAGTGAGTCCCACATTAAGTGATCCTTGCAAGAGTCCTGCTCTTAACCTAATGTACTGAAAAGCCATTGGTATGGGAGCCCACCTTGGCCAATGTCACGCATTTTACTTTATAAATCCCATGATTTCATTGACTATTTATAAGTTTTAGAATCACTAATAGCAGACAGGCTTTCAGCACTATGAAGGGAAGGCAAGGTGAAACAATCGTCGAAATATAAACATACAAACTCATGGAAATTGTACCGTTTTGATTTTTTGCTTCTGCATTCTGTCCTTGAAGTCCAGAGTCTATCCAGATAAAATGCTAGCATTTGGCAACCCAGTGAACAGCCATGTACCTCCCTCTCTGGCATCCCTCTGTCCACCAGATGCCACTTTGCTCTGCCCAGCTGAAACTCCATGTTGAGAAGAGGGGGCTCCCATAAACAAGTGCCAAGACCAGCTTGCTCCTTGGGGAATGGCAGGGTCAGCAGTCACTGCAGAAGATGGGTAGGCAACCTGCGGAGCCTTCCATATTCATAATGAGTTCACTGCATTTGAATTTCTGATTGATATAAGATGTGTATCAATTATGCGAAGTCAAGAGCCTGAGAACAGTCTCTGGTTGCTTCTACTGCATGATAGCTAAGAGAAGCCTGCAAATGTCTAGGCACTAGTGTGAGATCTATTTAACATGGTTGGTAAAGCTGATAGTTTACACAATTCAAAATCTCATCTGGTTAAAACCCAAGCCCTATCAAAAAACAATTGAAGGAAAAAAGTGAGGGAGAGGGAAGAGAGAGGAATTTTAAGGCCAGAATTACAAAACAGTTCCATTTGTATGCAGGCAAATTTATGTTTCCATGAGAATCTGCCAGGCTACTCTAGCAGTTTTAGCAATGCATTGCTCTACCCATGTTTATCAAATATTTAAACATCCCATTTTTATTGAGCCATAATGTCTGCTGAATATGTAAGCAAAAGAAGAAGGATGAATTTTCTTTTTCACAGCAAGATTAGAATGGCAACTCTTGGCTCATCATCTGTTCCCATTTATAGAATAGTCACATTTGGATTCTCTTATTTGCTAGAAAAATAAATAAATCATTCTTAGTCTTCCATAAATACATATTATCTAGGTCCAGATCAATTGATTGATCTATCACAACATTAATTGATCAACATAGCATCTGTCTGTCCATTTATTCATCTGAGAGAGAAGCAGATGACATATAATTAGTTCCATAATGGAATAACAGTTTCTCACCAATTAGCACAGCCATGAATGTGATAGGAAGGTTCTATTTCTTGAAGACAAGTAATATTTATTATTGCATTGTACCAGCTCTAACAAATCTGTTTGGGGGCTGAATGTCTCCTGTTTAAAATGGGTATCATTGGTCAGAAATACCCATCGTGAGTGTGGTGTCTGTGTTATAGTCTGTAAACTTCCACTGCAAATAATTGCAGTTCCAGTAAACTAGACCAGGGTCCAAACCACCTCACTCATTAGGACGGACAGTAATCAGTGATCTAATAAAACAATTGGAGCTGAAATTGTATTTTGCATTCACAGCAGCAATGTAATAACGAATAAGCTGTAGAGATGAATATACATATTCGTTTTTCTTCTCTACAACACACACAAACCTTGCTTTCTCACCTTCCATCTGTATGAGAGTCAACACACTGATGCCCTGAAATACAGTGGCAAATGGTGTTTGATGAAGGAGCCAGCTTCTGCTATTAGAGCTTCCCATTCACTGGGGATTAGCCGATGGTTTGTGAAGGTCTCTTGCTAAAAAGGCAGAACCATAATTCCAAGTCCAGAGGTCAGGAATTTATTTTCATAGTGTCAAAAGCATATTTTACGGATGTAATGTGTAATCTGGTGTCTCCTTGCTGAGTGGATAGGTGTACTGCTTGTTCCAGAGCTAACTGAGATTTTATGACACAGAGTTTGGGTCAAGAATGAAAAGTTTTGAAGATTTACATTTTTCTCCAGCATTGACCTTTTGGCTTTATTCCTTAATTAAGCAAAGACATGGCAGCAAAAGGGAGTATTATGGGCCTGCTGTATCCCCAGGGCGTTATGAGATACCAGACACAGTTAAGCTATCTCAAGACAACCATGTTCTCTGGAGTTACTTTATTGCTATTATAAAAAATCTTTATTATGGGAAAAAATATGTATTTTTATGCCAGAAGAAGATGAAGATGACAGTTAGGCTGTTGAACGGTAGTTTCAGTTGAGCTTCATGCCCACAGAGATTGTAAAACACCCAAGACTAAAGGAGGCCTCCTGATAGAATCTTAAGAAACCTAAAGGGGTATATTAATCTTTGTGAAATTCATAGTTGGAACAGGTAACCATTAACTGGCACTTTCCAGTTATCAAGATATTTTATGAAACTGAAAAAAGTCCTATTACACTTGCTAACAGGGCCAACTTTGGGGGTGTGGCTAATGAAATCATCTCCTTCCAGATTGCCTTGACAATAGGAACCCTGAGATCCTCAGTGCCCAAAGATGGCTGCTGGTTTTGCCATGTGCTGCTTAGCACAGCGCCCCTGCAGAAGCTACCCTCCTGGGAGCTTGTTTTTCTTTTACTAAGAGAAAGAAAAATCTTAATTGAAGGGCTGCGTTTTTCTATTCCATGGAGGAATCTGGCACTTTTCAATTTGATCCGATCAGTTTTTTTTTTTTTTTTTTTTTTTTTTTTTTTTTTTTTTTTTTAAAGGGCAATGCTGGGAATCAAACCCAGGCCCTTACCCATTACTAGGCAAACACTCTATCATTAAGCTAGATTCCCAGCCTCCTGTTTTGTTTTTAAAGCAAATAGTTTGCCTTCCCCCACCCCTGGGGGAAAAAAAAAAAAATCTTAACTTAAACTATTCACACATCTTTCCATTGATTAACCCACTTTGCTACCAGGAAAAGTGCATATACTTGCTTATCTACTGATCTTTTTGTTATTTATATTTCTGTCCCACTGAATTCCAGAGGGGATTTTAAGTGGCTCTTGGATTTCTCCTGCTCTGGTTTTTACTAGTAGGTCTTCTAGGAACTACCTCCTGGTAGTTGATCTCTCTCTTATGTATCTAGCCTGGGGAAAGATAACAAAATTATTTCCCTTCTACCCCTCGGAGGGAGAATCACACTTGAGGTTCTAAACCGGGGAAATTCAACAAGCAGAAACAGGCAAAAGAGTTGTGCTGTTATCTGGCATATTCCAGGTCAAGAGGCAGACAAGAATCCCATATTTCAGAGAAGTTCCCAGAACAGATTCTCTAGAAGGCAGTGTCATTGTTCCTTCATTTGTGACATGCCACTTTAGAGCTGGACTTTTGACTGGTGAGGTACTAGGATACTTTTAGCTATCCAAGCAAAACTTTTGGCTCCTTCATGAGAATTAAATTCCATCAAAGAATAAAAGGCAAAACAAAATGTACAAACAACAACAAAAACCTGTGTGTTTCTTTGTAAAGAAAGATAGACTAATTTTCTGAAATAACTGATTTTATCATCACATTGCTAGACAGGTTTCACACGAGGAGAGCTATTGCTCTGGTTCCACTGCAGATGTCCACCTAAGATCAGAAGCTCCCAGTGGCCTCCTAGCCACTTTTGCTGCCCTGCAGAAGCTAGCTACACAGGTCGAATCTCACTATAAGAATTAGTACGGACTTAACATCTGTCTTTCAACCCTAGGTTATGGTCCAGTTTTTAGTTATTTTATTTTTTTTAGCACAATAAGACTACATTCCAGGGATTAGAAACAGTCCCTGGGAACACAGTGGGATTTCACCAGTTGACACAGCGAGTTATTTGTGCAGGGTCTATTTTGGATATTGTGTGGTGAAGGGACAGCAAGAGATAGAAGATGAGACACCATCCTTGTTTCTGTTAAGAATGCCCAAGTGATGAGGGCAGAGGAACACATTCCTTTTTTCTTCTGACTCTGCAAAATGGAAAACTGATAGTGTCATTGGACTCTGAATCAGCAAGAGAAGTTCCAGCTGGGTCTAAAGGGGACTTTCTTGTATTGCTAATATTACTTTATTCAGCCTATATTCAGAGTTCTTTCCTTATGGTGGAAAACTTTTCCTGGGTACCAGTTTCCTAGCAAGAATGTCACTTTCTTCTTCTGTTTCATTATATTATTTTGTTTATTTAGTTTTTTTTTTTTTTTTAATGTGGTACTAGGGATTGAACCCAGTGCCCCATGTATGCGAGTCAAGCGCTCTACCACTGAGCCACAACCCCAGCCTCGTCTGTCATTATATTATTTTGGACAGAGTTTGTTTCCTGGTGTTAAGTTTGCTGGATCCGCCCTAAGGAAAGATGCTCAAATTATGCCTATTGTAATCAAACCATTCAGTACATAGCTCCATGTTTCTTTCCAGACACCAAGTGGCATCCATAGGTTCTATGAGCTACTCCAAATGTGCAGATCTCTCCTTCTATTGCAGAATAATCTCAGGAGATTGATGCCACTGAATGTTCCCAAAGCATAGCTGCCAAGTACATGGATTCAGAATCTCACCATTTCATTTTATCAATTTTCAGAGCTTATTGAGTTACGCGTGTGTTTCTTCTTTTCCAAAACGCTGTGCGCTCTTCCTGTGGTGCTCTTTTATTTTGAAGACCCTGATTCAGACACCCAGGAGTCCCAGGAAAAAGCCTTCCTATAATGAACCAGTGTGAGCAATGTAGGAAAAATATGGTGTAAAGCGGACAGAAAAGCAAGTTCTAATTTTTCTACTTCTACAAGATTATATCAAACCGTTTTAAAATAATGGAAAATATCTGGTCTCTCTGCATGTGGTAGCAGAAAAGTGACCGCCACCAATGAGACAATGTTGTATGGACTGGATATATTGTAAAACACTTGAAATGCTATGTACATAACAAGGTTAGACTACTTGGCTCTAAGAAACAAAATGGACCAAAGCAACGTATAAATTGGCACTTGGGCTCAAGGTTTGAATGGGAAAAGCCAAGAAATCATAAAGTGACTACATAGTCCAGCTATTATTTTTGTTATTATCACCAGCTTTTTCTGCCATCCCCCTCCCACTTTTGTTGTTTATGCTGCAGGAAAAAAATGTAAAAAGCAGAATTGAGCAAGGTAGGTGGGATAAGTATCTGCAAGGGAAAAGTTACTAGTGATTGATTATTCATAAGTACCTAAAGGAAGAAATGGATTGTTATTAGAGGGAAATACAGAATTGGTATGTGCATATACACACACACATATGCACATACACATATACTCCATCAAAGACAGTTCCCAATCTTATGCTTGATTAACAGAAATTACAAAGTTACTTTGTGGAGTAGGTGCTACTATTTCACTCAATTAGGTAAAAGGCTATATAGCTTCAGTAGGGAAGAAATCCCAACTCCTTGCACTTGGCAAAGCATTTTGGTATTAAAGGATTCCCAAGCTTTCCAAATTCCATCCCCCATGAAGGAGCTCAGGAAAAAAAAAACATTCACTATTCACTTTGTGGTGATCAAGTACTGAAGGTATTATTGTTGTTGTTGTTTCTTTTCTTTTTAATTTTTTTTTTTAACCTGGGAGTCCAGAACTTAAACCTGTATACATTTTGCAAGGAAATTATGTCTATATCTGACGTTATAGCATGATTAGGTTGCAGTATTGCAACTGGTTTCTGATCTAGAATATGCATTTGTCAACCACTATTGTTGCTGATCTTGTTAGTGTTTTAGCACTTGAATTCAATACTGAAAGAAGGATCATAATCACTAACAGCAGCCTTTTCCCTGATTTTGTTGCAGTGTCATTAGAATTCTGTTGGGATGTTTACCTCTCATCCCTCCTTAAGAAACTGGGTTACTTCCTACTCCATCTGAACCCCGTGGGGAAGTCAGAAAGCCAACGTTTGAGGTAACGTGGCAATGCATTTTAAGAAGAATCAGCTCCTAAGAAGTGGGGAGAAAATATATAACCGGACTTTGCAGAGGCAAACACACCCCAGCAGGTTGGAAACTGCAAGGAGTGGGGTCCCGCTGGCCGCTGGTCTCCATCCTGCCCGCCCCTTGCGCGGGTGTCCATTGCACCAGGCCCAGCCCGTGTCGCTGCCGCTCCCGGGGGAGCCGGGCCCTCGCGCTCCCTCCAGGATGGGACAGGATATGACAGCCCGGTTTGTGCACCAGCATCCTTAATATTTCCTTCCTTTCAGAAGCAAATAGAGCGTTCCCTTATCTGAATGCTAATTTCCTAGTTAAAAACCCTCCCTTGCTGACAAGGGACTGAAAGAGTTTTAAATCACAGATGTAGAGTATCAAATGCAATAATGCTCTTGCAATAGTGCATTGAAGCCTCAATTAATTAACCCTTGGGCTAAGTAGGCAGGTACATGGCGGTGGCCGCAGGCGGTGGATGGATGAGATTTAAATGTGCATCTCATTTCCCCAGCACGGAGCATGCCGTTTGGTTCAGAAAGGAGTCATTTTGCACACTCGCCTCATTTACTCGCCGCTTTAATCCTCCTAATTCCACCTGAGATCGGGGGAGAATTGAAAAGGAAGGCGAGGAGCAGGGGCTGCGGGACCGGCTTTTGTTGCGCGCGGTCCCGGGGGGCCCGCATCGCACCGGGCCGCGCGGGGGCTCTCGCCTCCCGAGCGGGTGTCAGTGAGAAACCGGCACCTCCAGATTTGATCGAGAAGGACGGGGCGGGTTTTACATGATCAGGGGGTGCGAGCAGTTCTGGAGAACGACGTCCAGCCGAGCCCACCCTGCCCGGGGGCCGGGTCCCCAGGCTAGGCCGCAGCCTACGCTGGGCACGTGGGGTGAGGCCGCAGCGCCCAGACGCCCGTGCGGTGGCACCCGGGCTCCGATCCCACGGCGCTTAGGATCCCACCGCCTGGGTTCGGGATCCGCCTCCCACCCACGGCCCGGCCCAGGCGCCGGGTCCCGCGCTGACTCGGTGTAACTCTCCAGCTCATTTCTCTCCACGCGATTTACCATCTGTGAACTCGTCTTTAACCTAATAAAAATCATCTAGCTTTTGACTAACAAGAAAAGGAAACAGTGCTCATTGTGGGGTTTGGGGAAAATGGCTTCGCTAATGTGCAGGATGAGAACGGAGTGATTTATAGGCGGTTTTAACTGTAGGCTATGATTAGGGGGCTGGTAGTAAGTGCATTAGATGTCTAAGTGTGGCAATAGAGTAAATAGGCGTTTTATTTATCGCAGTGCCAGGGGCCTCTTAGCGGAAGAGCGCTTCTCCAAATTGAAATATAGCAGAGTTTACACTCCTGATTAGGGCTTCAAGCGCAGAGCCCAAGGCTATCAGCTAAGCAGAAACAACGCTCGCTGACACCTAATTGTCACTGGATTAATGTGCAAACAGGGACAGCGAACAGCAACAACAAATAACCTAGTGTCAGAGCCGTTGGTGGCAATGTCCACTCGCAGTGACTTGGGGCCAAATTGGAGTTTATATGTCAAAACGGGCTCGGATCAATGTGTCGGGCTCCTCCTGCAAAGGGCTGGATGGAGTCGTGGCAGTTGTTGATCTATGCGTGTGTGTGGGCATATTATGTGCCGGCGAGTGGAAGGGAGCAGGCAGACGGAGGAGGTGAAATGCCTTTCCATTAATTTTTTTTCTGCTTTATGCTCCCGAATTCACAGCTATTAAGATAAATTTATGTGAATCAGGTCTTTCTCTCCAGGATCTTGTGACTTTCGCCTGTCTCCATATAAAATTTAATAACCCTGTTTGTGAATCAAATCATTCCCACAACAACAGATTCAATCTGGGTTACCACCTGTCTGGCTTTGGACAGGAGCAACCGAATTGGGCAGCTGGGTTCCAGCTTTCATGAGGGTTGTTGGTTGGTTGGCTGCCTGGTAGGTCAGTTTGCCCTGGGGTTTCCAAAGCAGAGTTACATGTGGCTGACATATGAAGAGGAGAGCCAGGACAGCCTTCCATATTCCCCCAGACCACCCCCGCTTTTCTTTAAATGATCAAATTGGTGGCAGAGCCCCATTAAAAAAAAAAAAAAAAAAAAAAAAAAAAAAAAAACACAAGAACTCCTAAGAGTCTACAGCAAATGGAGGAATAGGTTACCTTCCAAGAAGTTCTTATGCTCACTCATTTTTCTTCTACAATTAGCCATTTAGGGAGGGAAAAAGTCACAAATACATGAATTATGTTCCTAAATGTATTTCTAAAGTTCTTAGGTTTTATTGAGCATGAAAGTTGGTCTTTCCCTGTGTTAAGGACTGAAGAAGCTATAGAACTAGCTAGTAGCTCAATGGTGCAAAGTCTTATGATTTAAACTTGACATTTGCAATTTTTTGCCGTAAAATATTACTTTCTTTATTTCAAGACTTTAGTTGAAAACCTCGTAATTTCCTTTAAGCTCCATTTGATTGTCAATTGCACAACTCTCTTTAAAGCTTAGGGCTTATGATTTCCATACACACGTGATTTATGTTTTTTGTGTCACAATATAATGTACTTTGGTACAGATCCCACTTATTTCTCTTGCATCATGAGAAATTCCCTGTTAGAGGCTGAGAGTTTTATACTGAAGCTATGAAAAAGTTGTGACCTGGCTATAGACTTCCTTGAATTGTCCGAAATTGCCTTTTTTGCTGCCATATCTAGGCTTCTGTGCCACTCCGTTTAATGTGTTTTCAGAAAATGGTGTCCTGACTATCTGCATATTTGGATAATAGAATGAAATAAATTTCAATGTTGGAAATTTCAATAGATGGATAGAGAAACCCATACATTGCCTCAATATGGGCAAAGAGATGGCAAAATGTGTTCTTCATGGAATCAAATGGGCAAGGGGGGAATCCCCAAAACATTTTACTAATCACATGCTAGATGAATTCATTGCATTCCAGTTGTAAAACTCTAACGTCATCCCAGCTGCTAATAAAAGCATAAAATTTAATTTAAGCTCCACATTAGAACAATACTTAACCAAAATGTCACAAGTAGAGTTCAAGCTTTCTGAAAAACTAAAACTATGTATTGTTATGGTAAGGACTGGAATTCATGCAGGAAATATTTTGTTGGTCCTAATTATTGCACTTGGTTGAGCCTAGAACTGGAAGAAAATGTAGAGACAACCAAACCTTCTTACAGCCTCATTTCCATATGGAGAAACTGAGGCCCAGAACATTTAGAAGTCTTACTCAAAACAACACCATAAACACACACACACCAATTAAATCTTCCAATTATTCTTCATATACATTGTTGTCCCAATCAAGTCATAAACATCGAAAATATATGAGAAAAATATCAAATGTTTTTGCTCTACCTTGTCAACAGTAATTATGCAGGCATTTATAAACATTAAAATTTTTTCTGGCATACGAGCTGGGGGTGTAACTCAGTGGTAGAGCACTTGCCTAGCATGATCAAAAGATAAGAAAAGAAAGAAGGAAGAAAGGAAGAGAGGGAGGAAGGAAAAAGAAATAAATTTGGCATACAAAACTAATTGGTTTAAGAAATAATTTTAAATGAGTGCTATGCCTTCATTGTTTACCTACCAATTATAAAACAGAATTCAAATTTTAAAGAAGTTGTCCACATTTGAAAGTGTTGCTAGGCCTCAGTTACTTGAGGTTGGGCTAATATTATTCCTCTTCTAGCTTTCTGGTTGTATTATTATTTTTTTAAAAATTATTTATTTGTTTTAGTTGTACACAATGCCTTTATTTTTACATGGTGCTGAGGATCAAACCCTGGCTGCACACGTGCTAGGTGAGCACCCTACCGCTGAGCCACAACCCCAGCCCCTGCTTCTATTATTATTATTTATTTATTTTTGTGGTGCTGGGGATTGAACCCAGGACCTTATGCATGTGAGGGAAGCACCCTACCAACTGAGTTATATCCCCAGCCCTTATGTCCCATTCTTAACTCCTCTATATTTTGGCTTCTTACTTTTTCCTTCAGACTCTACAAGGAGGAAACTAAGACTCAATGAAGTTAACTTAATCATTGCTTAATAATGAGAAAATGGGACCGACCTTCCAAATAGAATGGAATTTGATTGTTTTACTTCTCTATGTCTCTCCCTGGCTTTCAGGAATAATTTAGCCTGTAGAAGAAAGATACTATTTGATAGATTCTAAAATAATTCTGCTGGAAAGTTATAGATATTCATATGTATATGAATATGTGTATGTATATGTATATGAATCACCCTGAGTTACTGCGATTGCCTTTGGGGTATAAACCTCAGGATTCTGAATTATTAAGCATCTACCCTGTTAGTGTAGCTAGTTTTTAAGAGAAGTTGAGTGAACTGAAATCAAATTACATCACTAAGAAAAAAATTAGTACTCTCAGAATTTTGGGTATGACTGTTTAAATCTAGATCTAACCTTTCAATTTCTGGCACTGTGATCTTCCTCTGGGTGAGAGCAGCTCTGAGAAGTATAGTAGTCCAGGAAATTGCTAAATCTAAACTGGGACCTCAGTGGAGCTGTAGGCCTGGAGTCTGAGTTACCAAATACACTGATCAGATTCATTCACCTCTCCACCCCACACCACCTTGAGTTCTTAAGAAAATTTCAAAACCAGTCATTAGCAAAATAACTTGTGCTCTATGACTGGAAGTTTCATACAGTAAGTGGATTAAACTTGATTCTAATTCCATAGGCTTAAATGATTGTCTAGAACTCTAAGAAAAGAAGTAAGAGGGAGAATCTAGTGTGGAATCATCTTCATCATGGGAGCATCATTTGTCCCAGGTGAACACTTTGGGAAGTATTTTGGCAGACAGTAACCAAAGCCATTTTGGAGAGAAGGGCCAGGTGCCAAAGGGAAAAGACCACTGAGGTGGGACAGGTAGGAGGTCTGGGTGTGGTTAGAGCAATGGGACCACCTGGTGGGGTGATCTTGAGCAAGTCACTGTCCAACGGCACAAATTAGCTTCTTAACTAATCTTCAACCAAAGAACTCATCACATAATTTCAGAAGGTGTGGCCCAGGAGCCATTAAATTCAGCATCCAAAACACTGCCAGATGGTCCTAACGTATTCTAAAGTTGAAAATGCTTGGGCCAAAAGATCTACATGTTTTTTAAAATAAATATGAGGCACTGGGAGGCTGAGGCAGGAGGATCGCGAGTTCAAAGCCAGCCTCAGCAACGGTGAGGCACTTGGCAACTCAATGAGACCCTGTCTCTAATAAAATACACACACACAAAAAAAAGGGCTGGGGATGTGGCCCAGTGGTCGAGTGCCCCTGAGTTCAATCCCCGGTACCAAAAATAAATAAATAAATAAATAAATAAATAAATATGAGGTTTGTAATCACTTATGCTTTAGCAATTTTGAACTCTAATATTACAGTGGAAAGACTTAAAGAGACACTGGTAACTGATTTAAAATACTCCTGAAGACCACAGGGATACTTCATTAGGCAAACTCTTCAGAGACTTTATTCTAAGAGAACTTTAGTTGTTGTCTGCTTTTAAGGTTTCTCTACCTTACAGAACAGCATTACTTTTCTGTAACTATTGAAAATAAGTTGTGGATTTAAAATACAAGGGGGCTGGGGTTATAGCTCAGAGGTAGAGAGCTTGCCTTGCACATGTGAGGCACTGGGTTAGATCCTCAGCACCACATAAAAATAAATAAAGATATTGTGTCCATCTTAAAAAACATCTTTAAAAATGTAGATTTTAAAATACTAGGAAATGTCCTCTTCTATTTCGCTCACCTATCAAAATTCCTATGTTGTGCCTTTAAGAAGTATCAAGAGTTTGGTATTTTTTGCATTTTCAATTTGAAACAAAATTAAAACCAAAAATAACTCAAGTCTATATTCCCCAGGATTATGCAAGGAGCCCCATTCGTTAATATCGTAAAATGACATGGGTGTACATATTTTCCTTATATGTAAACATAATTAAAGGCAGACAAATTAGACTGTATCCCAAACATGCACATTTTTCCTTGGCAACCAATTTGTAGAAATCACTGTTTTTCTACACAGTGCCATAAAGCGCATTTCATTTTCATTTTATAACTGAATTTTAAAATCCAAGAGACATATTCTATAGGGGGCTTGCAGGAAAATGTGTATCAAACTCTTTGTACATCCATTTCAGTTCTTGCTTAGTTAAAATAAAAGCAGAAGTATGTGCAATAAATTTCTCTTTCCATCCTGTTTAATATTGGTCATAGAGGAACGATATATCGTGAGCTTTCTGTATACTCTTTGTAAGGGAGGGTTTTCCACCCCTTACTTGAGGGAAGTTTTTCTAAGAGCACATCTTTTTAATGGTATTCTTTCCCCTTCTCAGTGAGGGACTATTGATTGAGTGGACACCGCTTACTGTAGCTGTTCTGAGCTGCCAGCAGCAGAGTTTCCTGTGATTGATTTTATATAGCACCTTTTATACTTGAGAAATCCCAAAGCACTTAACAAAGTGGTGAGTGAGTTTGATGCTGATGGTGATGGCGTAGGCAAACACCAGCATTGGCATGCACCCCAAGCAGCTCACATTGCTTCAGAGGGCCCATTGGTCAAGTCACCACCCATTCTCTCTGGTCTGCCTCGAATCTCCAACCTGGAAAGAATGTCTAGTTATCTTTGGGGGATATCCTTTAGCCATTTACCCTGACCAATTTCTAAATGACTCAAAACAGTTGACAGGCAACTGTGGGTAGGTTCAGACAAGCCACTTCCTCTCTAAACCTCTAATTCCTCCTTGGTTCCATAAAAGGGTTAGATGTGGTGGTCCCATCTAGTCAGAAGTTATAAGTTCCTGATTTCTCAAGTATTTATTGAGCCTGAAGTGGGTTCCAAGCCAGGTGTCAGTCATCTGCTCTGGAAAGGGCTGACTGTAGTGTTAGAAAAATGCAAAACCAAGAAGCTATCTCCAGAGATGTACAATGTGTTTCCCTGCAGGAGAGTCCATCCTTGCTCACTTCTTAAACACATAGAACAGAGCTTAGCACATAACCCCTCAAGAGATGTTTGTTGAGTGAATACAAATGAAAATGAAAAGTGTCTTGATCTGAGAAAGGTAGATTGCAATACCAGGGAAGGAATGTTCATGGCCTAGCATAGTCGGCCTCAGTAATGAGTATGCAAGATAAGCCACCCTGTCCCCATAGAAACAACAGAAGTGGGACAAAATTATTGCTCTTTCCTCCTGTTTTTCTCCCTGGTTTTAATGCAAGAAGCTGAAGCAGATTGTTTTGACTTGCTGGTTGGGGAAAAGAAAGAGGAAATTGACAAGGCAAGAGGAACAGACGTTAAGCTGTTGTTTTCTGTTTCCTCCAGAAAAAGGAATCACAGGGAGGAGAGATGGGAATCTCTGAAGAGAGGGAGCCTGGGCACTCTGAGCAGGTCTGGAGGTGACAAGGAGATGGTCATTGAAGACACAGAAAGCAGGCCTTCATATTCTTAGAATCCAGGTTATTCTTATTCCCCCTTCCATAGTCAAGTGTACCTCAAAGAAAGCTGGAGGACTACTGAGGGGGACAGAGAAAGCCACTCTCTGTCCTCAGTCCCTTAGGGGCTGGGGTGAAGAACTCTGAGGAAAGGCTCCATACCCAGTTGTCTGTGTGCCATTACATGTTTCGTTACCTAGTTAGCTTGCTCAAAAGATGCAAGGTTCCCTGCCTCAAATTGAAGCGTGTGTGTGTGTGTGTGTGTTCCTTTTAATATGTATTTTCTTTACTTCATATGCATGTCCATAGCTTTGAAATTTATTTATTTATTTATTTATTTGGTATCAGAGATTGAACTCAGGGGCACTCGACCACTGGGCCACATCCCCAGCCCTTTTTTGTATTTTATTAAAGACAGGGTCTCACCGAGTTGCTAAGTGCCTCACCATTGCTGAGACTGGCTTTGAACTGGCAATCCTCCTGCCTCAGCCTCCCAAGTGCTGGGATTACAGGCGTGCGCCACCGTGCCTGGCTTGAAATTTGTTTTCATGCAAATGATTTATTGTTGTCTTACGTAGTGCATTGACAAATGTTATCTCCATTGCTCTTAAATAGCCCCAAGAGGCCAGTGGCATCATTATTCCCATTTTGCAGATGAAGAAACTGATTCCCAGAGAGGGTAAATGGCTTGCTCAGCTAAGAAACAGTGGAGCTGGAATTCCAACTCAGATTGCTAGATGTCGTGTCTCAGTCACTGTCCACTGTGTCTCGCTGTCTCCATCACAAACCGGGGTGGGGGTGGGGGAAATCCTGCTTGCAAAGAGAAACTTTATTGTATGACAGTTTTTGAAGGACTAAGTTGTAAATGTTTATAGTTTACTTTTGAGCTCAAACCATAAAACTGCTGCTTATTACCCTAAGCTACCAGCTAGAATATACTTCTTTTTATTTCATGGGCTTCTTTTTAGGAACAGGAATAAATACATATGATTTTTACTCATAAGGTTCATGGCTATGTGTGTTGACTCTACTTGGGGCATCCTCAACACCGCAGTAACCCATCTCTAAAAGTAGAGAGCTGGGCTAGACCAGTGGACTCCAAGTCCCCATTTAGTACCCAAAGACTGTGTTTGCAAATGGGTAACAGTCCAGTGACCTGCAGTTAAAGAACAGGGGCAAGCCTGGGTGGTGATGACTAGCAACTGAGTTCAGATCCACACCACCACCATGTTGGGAGCAGCAGTGGCTCAAAGCTAGGCACAGGAACTTGGAGCACAGAGTTTGAAGGAGTACGGAGTCTAGTGACAGTTCCCCACAGGGTCTGAGTAGCTAGCAATCGTTTACCCTGTTACCTTTTATTGGTGAATTTCGAGCTGTGTTCCTTGTGCAATATGAGTAACTCACAGAATATCTACACATGACTTACCCTTCCTTGTATCCATTGGGGGGAAAATTCAATTTCAGCAGACAGACATCCAATGGCCGTCTCTGTGGCACAATGGGCGATTGGGTTCTACTGTTAAACAGACTGCATTAGAAGAGATCTGAAAACACCAGCATGTTGTATTCTTGGGAGGCTGCAAAGGAAGCAATTCTAGAGACTTAAGAGACTTAACTGTTCAGGGAAATGCAACCTAAGGTTGGGTAGGGCCACTGGTGTTTCTGACTGGCATGAATGAACAAGAACCAGATTAAGAGAACCAGGGTCCACCTCGAGGGGGGGCAGGGGAGTATGGATCACATGGCAGTTTTGTTTGGAAGAAAAGCCAGTCAAAGCCACAGGGAGCCCTTGCAAGGCCAAAGGAGAGAAAGTTGTTCCCTTGGAGAGAGTGGCATTTTGGAAAACTGAAAAATCACTTCAGTAATATTGTATGTGAGAATCTTTGTAACCAAAAAGAAATACAATAAGCCTCTCAGTTTGAAGGCTTCTTCAATATTTTACAAATCACACAATCATCTCCAGCTTTTGGCACAAAGAAAAATCCACATGACAAACCTTACGGAACATTAGCGATATCAAGATAAGCTACATCTGCCGAATACCAATGAAATTATCCCTACCTGCTGCTGGTGTTTTTGAAAATGTGAGGCAGAGGGTCCATTTTTTTTTTTCCTGTTAAAAATGGAAATCGGTGTTTGAGTATTCCATGAAGTTCTTCAGGTTCATTAACAAGGTCAAAATCAATGTTATTTTACTGTTTGGAATCATTTTTGGCGGAACAATGAAAAGAAACCATAGTAGAAGTAGTCTTAATATAATCATTTTCTTTTCATTGTTCTTTATGGGAAAATAATTTGGCCCGAAATTTAGTGGTCCCATCAGGGAGGTGATATCTTTAAAAAGGTGGTCTGAAGGACAGGTTTTACTGTACTTTAATAGGCTTATAGATTAATATAAATCTTAATATTCATAATCTTTACCATTTCTTTTCTCAATATCTGCTCCATCTATACATCTATTTATAATGTATGTTTCAAACACAAGATATACTTGATTTTTATTGAATATACTGATGGTGCTATAGGGACACCCACTTGACCTAGTTTAAAAGAAAAAAAAAAGAGAGCCAAGGGGTCAAATTTATGGTTAATCTGCTGCTGAAAACAGATTTTTTGCAGATAATGCAATGGCCTGAGAACAGGGCTGTCTTTGCAAATTTACCATGCTCTACCATTTGTGCATGGCCAGGTCGGTAAAAATAAATATGTGTATCTCAGTGCCAAGTGTGTTCTGCAGACAATCATGATGAAATATGGACTTCTCACCTGACAGCTTGATTTTTCTAGCCAAAACATGGAACATTTTCAAGCTATATATGTTCACAAGAGAAAATCACACTGTTAGCAAAATATGGAATTTACTTACTGGCTAGAGAGAAAACATGTAGATATGTGATGTTTGGCATGAATAAAGAAATATATGCTAATTTATCTTTATGTGGATATTTAAAAGAAACATTATTTAACCGATTTGGGTTTTATTTTGACCCTGAGATTCCTAGTTTCCCTGTCAGCATTGGAGAAATTAATCAATTGTGTATGTATAAAATCAATATTAATATAAAAATATGTACATATAAATACATCTGTTTTACTGGTTATAAAAATAATACATCCTCATTACAGAAAACTTATAAAATATGGGGGAAAACCAATAATCTGCCACTCAGAGATAATCATGTTAACACTTTCTCTCTTTCATTTTATTTTCCATAGTTCACAGTCTCCTGTATGTATAAAATGGAATATAGATTTATTAAATTCCATTGTATGATGCCGTAACTTCATTATTTTCTATTAATTGGGTGTTTTGTGGTTTCTTGTTTTTTCCTTTTAGAGATATGAAAGAGAAACATCTTTTTACATAAGGCTTTGTTTACATCCCATGATCTTCCCAGGAGCAAGTCCCAGGGATGAAAATACCAGATTAAATAGAGTGACCATTTTTAAGGCTTTTGCTACATATTGCCAAACAACTTTCTACAAAGCTGAGTAAATTTGTAGTGTAAACTTGTTTTAATGAGAATTGATATATTTTGTCCACATTAGAGAAACAAGGTGATTTCAGAGTTCCCAAGCAGATTCCCTGTGATTTTTAAAAATATCTTTATTATTTATTTATTTTTATGTGGTGCTGAGGATCCAAGGCAGGGCCTCACACCCATGAGGCAAGCGCTCTACCCCTGAGCTATAGCCCCAGTCCTTCCCTGTGATTTGTAATGACATTGAAGAAAGTGTTTCAGAGAGAACTGTCTATATGCTGTCTGTGAGTAGTTCTGGTTGATCACATGAAGGGTTTTTTCTTTTTTAAATTTATGTGGCCTTCAGAAAGAGCATTCAGTATTTCAAACATTAATTGAAAAAAGAGAAAATAACTTTGTTAATTGCCTAAGCATTTTCTTTACACACACACACACACACACACACACACGTTTTTCTTCTAATTTATGCACAATTAGAAAACACTTGAAAATCATTACTAGAAACATGGAACTTTAAAAGTATTTATACTCTCTTGCCCACCCAACTTTCCACAATAACTTTATATATTTTGGCCCCCGTTCCTCAATCCTCTAAGATATTTGATCCTGTGCACAATGTTATATTTACTGCTGTCCCCTGTGTTGCCCAGGTTGTGGGTTGCATCTGCTGATGCTGTGTGCAGAGGTCTGGCTCCCAGACGATAGTCCCTGCCTTTGTGGCTTCTCCCTCTTGGTCCAGGCATCCTACACATGCTGGGTTCCCAGCACCAGCTATCAGATAGCATTGTCTACTTGTAACTCTTTAAATCCATGCTGTAGGTTAAACTGTCAGTTACTCTAATGTTCCCCAGTATGGGTTTGCATACTTTGACTGTAGTAATATTGGGAAATCACATAAAGGAAGGAAAGCAAAAGGCAGAGAAGACACAGTTCCATTCACATTTAAATACAAGGCCAAGGGTTTGAGGTTGCCATTTAATCTTCCATTTTCTGTTAGAGTATGATTTTAATCATTCTTGGTGGCATTTCTCAGATTTTCTTTGCTTTCAGCAACAAAATTCCATTTCTGCAACAAAGCAAAAGCGGTTGTTGCAGAAGGTATCTTTCTTTGGGTTCCCTTGGTCAGTTTTACTATACCTTTTCACAGGAGGAAGGAAAGAATAAAAGTTTTTACTTGGAAAAGGAGCTGCCTTATCAGAGGGTGATCCAGAACTGACCATGGCTGTTAATGACCAATGCTGACTGCTGTTCCCAAAAGGGCAGTCCTGAGAAAAGTCTAAGGACTGGACACTGGAGAGAGGTCCTGAAGGGAACTAGTCAGCCTTAAGTAATGCCTGCTTTTGTCCAGAGACTGACTGTATGGCACATTTGTAACCTTTAGTTCATTTGAAATAGATCCTCTTACTATATCTCAGAGTAGTTTACAACTCTATGTATAACACCTTAACTAGGAGTTGGTGGAACTAGGAGTTAGTAGGAACATAAATATGAATACTGCTCTCACAGTGCATGCCTTACAAAAGACATTTATGAAGTTTTGTTATGTATAGAAATATATTTAGCTACCAACTTTACTGTCATTGTGGAAAATTGCACAAAACCAATATCTGTAAGTGAATAATTTTACATATAGTTAGTGTCTTTTTTGATTAAGAAAGTCTTTTAAAGAACATATTAATTATGCATCTTGTGTACCCTATGTGGCTAAAGCAGCTCTGTGAATAGAGACCTGCCAGTTGTTTTGTTAAAATAACAGAGTGCAGCTGTGATTTAAAAAAAAAATGCAGTGAATCTGGAAATTATTTTAAAAGAAGGGGGAATCAGAGTTAATATTTTATTTTCAAATATAGGAGTGGTAGGCCAAGCAAATGTGTGGGACACAATGGAGTGAAGGTTGTGTCCTTCCTTGCTGAATTGTTTCCTGGCTAGGACTTTCCAAATCAGTGACAGATAATGTATGGGAAAGAAGTTGACACTACAGAGGAGGACACCCAACAAAAGACTTTTTTTTTTTTTTCCATTTTAGTTGTAATGGGAATAATTACTGTTTCTGAATGTAAACTTTTTGGGTTCGTAAAACCTCAAGCACCTTCCTGAAATATTATATATATATATGAAGGAAATAATTTTACCACCAAACTAAAGTTTGTCTGTTTCTCAGTAACAAAATGGAATATTCTGTCCAAGAATACACTCCTTGGAAGTATTTTCCTGAAGAGCATTCACTCTTCAGTGTGTGGTGGGGCAGGTCCCATCTGTGTTCACTGTTTTGTGGGCTCCTCCAGGCTGTGGTTGGTGGCTTTGAATGGGGGCAGCTTCACAAATCTGCATGAAAATTGGGAATTGTCGAAGTAATTTGCCATTTACTAACTCACTCTCTATGCCTTTTGTGTTTTGATCAATAAAAACTTAAATCCTTTACCCAGTTTAGTAACAGCCTATTCTAAAGCATTATATTCCCCCTAATCTTTTTGAGTTCTGGTTGTACAGTTATCCATTTTCAATGATATTCATTTTAAAAGGTTAACAAACGAGAAACTAAACCAACCATACAAATAACAGCCCAAAGAACACTTTCCAAAATGTGTTGCTGTAGTGCCATTTCAAATTTAATATTCATGCAGAGGAAAGCTAAAGGCCACCAAACCAGGTGGATAAAATAGTACTGCATTTTATGACTCATTCTTAAATGAAATCTCTTAAATATTGCTAATGAAGCCAGCTCTCCCACACAGCCTTGTCGGGCGCCCTTTCTAGCCGCTTCCAGTTCCATTTCCCTGTCTAGCAATTTGCCCCAGGCCCCTATTAAATGAATTATCACGGCCCCTAAATCATCTCTGCGGGGGTTTCCTCTAATCCCATCAAGACACTTACACTCCCTTTCTTCCCTCCCGGTGACATAATGAATTATTATTTCATGGGGAGCAGTTAAAGAGGCCCCTTTGGAAGAGCGGAATGTGCGCCGGCTGAGGGCGGAACGCGGGGCTGGGCCTCGAGCAAGCCAAGCGGCTACCAGCGCCTCCGGCTGCAGCCAGCGGGCCATCCGGGACAAAGAGGCCACACGGCCACCAGCTGCCCTCCCGGCCGCCCCGAGTGGGGTTCCCGTAGACCGCGGGCAGAGGGCCACCGGCTCCCCGTCCTCCCTCTGCGCCTGCTCCTGGGTGGCTGCAGCGGGAGCCCAGGCACGCGGGGCACAGAGAGGGAATATAAATGTTTTCCTTAACTAGAGGAAACACTGCACTCACAAACCACTTGCGGAATAGATTAAGCTAATTTATTAAACACAGTTTGCCTGGTGACTGAGCTGAGCTGAGTAATGATTTACAATTAAAAAAAAAAAAAAAAAAAACATTAATAAGAGAAAGTCAGGGGCCACCGTGGCCTTAATCGTGGGAGCCAAGGCTGCACGGAGAGGGCTGAGGGGGGCGTCCCGCGGCTGGGTTTAGGGTCAAGGGGGGCCTTCTAACTGCAGCAGGGGTAGAGCCAAGCCTACTGTGTGCATCCCAGTCGACGACATCAGCCAGAGACAGCTGGGCCCCGGGGGCTGTTGGCGGGGCGCTGCCTCGGTGGGATTCCCAAAAGGACTTTTCCTGGGAGAGGACATACTGGATTTCTTGCTTTGTTTTGTCTTTTTATTTGTTTGTTTGTTTGTTTTGTTGTTGTTGTCTGTTGGGTTGTTTGTTTTTGTTTTCTTTTTCACATGTGTTTCTGCAGCTCTCAGACCCCTCTGCATACACCAGTGCTGGGTCTTCATGTGAGAGTGCAGAAGTGTGAAACAGTTGTCAAGAGATTTTAAAAACTTTAAACTCCAGGACATGTCTGTCCTGAATGTGACACTCAACAGTGTTCAGTGCCAGCAACACTCTTTTCATAGTAAACATACTGTTAACACTTCTCTGAATCAGAAATCTTGGATAATATGTCCTAACCAAACACCGACTTTTTTAAAAAGAAAAGAATGGAAAGATGAAGGGAGGGAGAAGGCAAGCAGGCAAAATATGATTATCTAACTGTAAAGGGAAAAATAAGATATAATATAATAAAACTAAAATATAACAAAATATATTTTAATGGGTACATTCTCCATTACGACAACTATAGAAAAGCCAAATGCTGGCAGCACTTTATAAAAATTTTAAAGACAACTATTCAATTGATTGTGTTGACTCTTTCTTTATAACTGACTCTTTGGCTAAGTAAGTATATTTACCGGGATAGATAGAATCATGCAGATGTGGCAGTTATGCTTTGATTCTGGCAGAGGGGTTCTGAGTGAACTCAAAACCCAGGACCTGCTGGGCACAGTGGTGCTATGCCTGTAATCCCAGCACTTGGGAGGCTAAGGCAGGAGGATCAGGAGTTCAAAGCCAGCCTCAGCAATGGCGAGGCACTTAGCAACTCAGTGAGACCTTCTCTCTAATAAAATACAAAAAATGTCTGGGGATGTGGCCCAGTGGTAGAGTGCCCCCAAGTTCAATCCTCGGTACTAAAAAAAAAAAAAAACAAAAACAAAAACCCAGGACCTGCATGACATTGTTGTCAATAACAAGATTTTCTGGCTGGGGAGGTAGTTCAGTGGCAAAGCACTTGCCTACTATGCATGAGGCCCGGTGTTCTGTTCCCAACACTGCAAACAACAACAACAAAAACATATGATTTTCCAAAATGGTGAGCAAGTTTTGGTAAAGTTCCGGACAAAACAGTGTGCATAGTAGTTATATTCCTGAAAATTCAGTGTATATTAAAACTACATAAAATACTTTGTATTCATATAAAAAAATGAAACTACAGATAATTACTGAAACCTTTTTCACTTGTGTGAGTATTGGAGGGATCATCTGACAATGTTCTAAGTGCCTGGGAAAATTCCTTGGGCCCCAATGCAGTACCTCCTTGGAGTGAGCACTACCTCCTTTGAGACTCACTATCCCAGAGAATTGGTTTTAAATTCCTTGAATTGTTATTTATTAGGAAGCAAAATATTTTATGTTTGGATGGTTTGCTGGCCTCTTGAAGTCCATGCACAGACACTGTATAGAATCCATATATTCTGGGTTATGAACATTTCATCACCCATGGGCATTGACAGGTTAGAATTACAAGGTTGGAAAGAATTTGCCTTCATTCTCTGAGGGAATCCTGTAGCTGCAGTTCATCCAAGTTCTGAATATTGTATTTGAGTTTTGGGTTCATTTGCATGTTGTAGGGGATTAGTTGCCTTCCTTGTTCTGGAAGTAGAAATTAAAATTACTGTAGCCCATAGGCAGCTCTAACACACTGTTCATTTCTTCTGAACTTGTGGTCAATAAAAGCCCTAAATCTAGTCTACTTGTTCTTGTTAAGATGTCTGACTTGTGTACTTAGGCAGCTGATTTTTTTGTATCTAAGTGTAGGACTCTACACTAACACGTGTTAAAGGCCTTCTTAGACCCGGCCTTTTATTCCAGCCTGTGTAATGTTTTTGGATACTGATTTTGTCTTGGAATTCATACATTCACCTTTTGTTATAATCATTTTCATTTTTCCATGTCCCCTTTCATGGCTTCTAGTTTTTATCCAAACTTTTATGTATTGCATGCCCAACCTTTTTTCTTTTTAAACATGTTTTTATGTATAATCGATACATACTAATTATAAATACTTATTTGTTTTCATGGTGTGATATTTCAGTACAGGTATATAGTGTGCAAGGATCAGATCAGGGTTGCATGCCCAATTTTCTAGATCTCATTCTAGTTCTCTTATGAATGTGTGTTAACCTGGACTTACTCTTGGGCACATGTAATTGAATTAAAGTGGGCAATAGAGGGTCTTGGATACATTTTGCTAAGTGGACTGACAAGCTAAAACCTTTGTAGGCCTTTAAAAAAATCATCACTGTGGTAGTGAGGTAGGAATGTCATATTAATTTAACAGCTCACTTAAAAAACTCATTATACTTTTATATAAGTCAGAAATGTAAGAAGGCATGGGTTTTTTAAAAATATTCATTTATTTTTTTTAATGTTTATTTATTTGCTTTAGTTGTACACAATGCAATGCATTTATGTTTACGTGGTGCTGAGGATCGAACCCGGGTGTCGCACATGCGAGGCGAGCGCTCTGCCGCTGAGCCACAATCCCAGCCCGGCATGGGGGTTTTTGAGCTTCTGATTTAGACAGTGCCAAAGTTGTGATTTGGAGCAGTTCAGTTTGGGTATCCCAGTCTGGAGTTTGTGGCTTCAGTTGTAATAGAGTGAGGGGAGGGTTGGGAGTGGGTGGCAGAGAGGACACCCTGATTCACCTTTGTTTTGGAGCATGTTGGACCAAGTGAGCTGGGACAGTTGGGAAATCAACTCCTTATTTCAAGATCTTTACTTCTGTTTTCCTCCCCACAGTGTTACCACCTTTGAATTAGTGAGGCCTTTCCTGAGCACCCCAGTAGGGTGGCTATAGCCTAAAATGTTTGTCCGCAGCCCAAGGAAGCTTCTGGTAAAGTTTGACTTACAATTGATACCTACTCTTCAATCCTGTTATACTTATTATAATAGAGAATACCTTCACTGCAAATGAACCTTTTTTGAAAATTGATAATAATGGGGGCTACCATTTATTGGGCATCTAGTATGCCCTAGGTAGTGTGCACTTATATCATTATGCTTCACAACAGTCCCATGAGATAGGAATCATTTCTGCTTTAAAGGTGAGAAATGCTCAGAGGTTAAGTATCCTTCCCCAAATACCAGCTGGCCCATTTTCACAGTCCAGGGTCATTTTGCTGTATGATGTTCAGTGTCTACTTAAGAATATATGAATTTGAGCATCACAATATCCCAAGCTTTATCTTTTGGTTAGGAAGACAAGAGAAGGTGAGCATGGAGACCTGGGACTTTTCCAAAGCAAGAAAGATGGCATGACTGCCCCCTTCCCCGATTTCGCCCTGGATAAAGCACAGGATGTTCCTAGAACAAGTGAAGGACAATGACTTGGAATCATAACAACAGGGAACAATTCTAAAACAACAAAGCCTAAGGGGCAAGTCTGGCATATTTTCAGAATGTAGAATGTCAGACTCAGAATACGTGAGTTGTAACAGAATCTGTCACCAGAGGTGGGTGACTACAAATCAGTTACTAAAGTCAATTCCTTCAGCTTTAGGCTATATCAATGTTAGATGAATAAATACATGGTGATTCTTTGGAGTTGCTAAGAATTCTTCATAAGAAAGAAATAAGGAAAACCTGACCTTGTTTAGCATATGCAATACTTTTCAGCCTTTGAATGGAAACAGTCAAGCCATAAAATGTAATCCTGTTTTCTCTCTCCACTTAAGTTTTTGACAGAAGAATTTTCCTTGTCAAGCTCAGTAATCATTCTTGGTGATGTCAAGTAGGATATAAAGGCAACTCAGTTCCACAACTGAATAAATGTAAGTTTTAAAATGTTCCTGAAATAAAAACAACCAGCCAAAGTCCTTTTGAGGTGGCCTCATCCCTAACCCCAGCCCCTGCCTCAGGCAGCCCTGATCTCAGGATTGCCTGAGGCCCCTGGAAACACTGAGGATCCTCCTGAAAAATCAACATCAGACATTACAGCATTAACAGGTCTTCTCAGTTGTCAATGACAGGGATGCCATCGTTGTTCAAGCATACAGTGACATCTAGGCCAAATTTGGCCCTGATTCAGCTGATCCTCAGAAACCCTATCCAGGGGAATCTGAAGATGCCAAAATGTTTTCTTTCAGCAAGAAGGTCAGTGTTCTTAGTTCTGCCTTCTACACAAAAGACTGTAGGTCTGGTCACAGAACCCAGGACATTTCAATGTCCTGATGATTTATTAGCAGGGCAAATAGAAATATCGCAGTCCACAATATAATTTATCATGTAATTACATATCTTTCTGAAAGATAATGTACATGACCACAGAACCAATTTAGAGAGTGTCTGTCTTTTGATTTGAGCCTTAGTTTCCTTGCCTGCACTGGAGAGGCTTGGGCAGGAGGGTCCCTAGTTCCCCAAATTAGTCTCTTCAACTCTCACCTCCAGAGTCTAGGCATATAGAGAGTGAAGTTCTTACAGATGTGGCCTCGTTTAACTATGGTTCATTGGCTCCACATCCTATTTGTACCACACGACAACTTAGCCTCTCTCAGCTTCCTTGCCTGTAAAAAAGAAGAGAAGGACAGTACCAAGTTCTTTAGGTTATTGCTCTGATTATTAGCATGTAAGACTTGGAGAAGGAAATGTCAGAAGGCACTTAACCACATTAGCTATTGTAATGATCATTGGGACCTATCATTATAATAGCTTTTTTGCTTATTTGCTTCCTTGCCCTCTCTTTCTTTGCCCCCACATACTCTGCCCCCCGCCTCTCTTTCAAATTCACTTCATCACACAAACCATATTCAGAAGTTAAACTTTAAAGGAAACAATAATGAGGGATTCAAATTTCAAGTCTAAGAATGCATGATTCCAAGAACAATTTTAGATCTTGCAAGGTGTCTTAGTCTGTTTTGTGCTGCTGTAACAGAATGCCAGACACTGGGTAACTTAAAATGAATAGAAACTTGCTGTCTCACAGTTCTGGAGGCTGGGAAGTCCAATATCAAGGTACTGACATCTGGTGAGGTCTTCTCACCAAGTCATAACATGGCAGAAGTCATCCCATGGTGGAATGGAGAGGGCGTGAGAGAGAGAGAGTGCAAAATGAAGTGAACCCACTCCCCCATAACAAAGCCACTCTTGAGATAATAGCATTAGTTCATTCATGAGGGTGGAGGCCTCACAACCTAAACACCTCTTAAAGCTTCCACCTCCCAATGCTGTCACAATGGCAATTCAATTTCAACCTGAGTTTTGGAACCCAGTTTCTTTGGAATAGAAACGTTAGTTTTGTAAGGGAAAAACATTTAAACTGTAGCACAAGGATTATAGACAACTGTCTGCACTTTTTTTTAGCCTTTCAGTACATGCATATCTACTGCCTCGGTCAAGCCACTTATATGGATTCAGACATATAGGACGGGGTATTCATGTTGTGGAGATGTCAAGGAACAGACACTTCTTTGGTGTGCTTTCATTTTTCTATGTGTTAGAGAGGGTTGGGTTTTCCTCGAAAGACTCCAGGTGAGGAGCACTATTTGGTAATGCTTTGTGGATCTTGTTTTCTTTGTAACGTATTAGGACACATAATCCGTGGAGCATTTTCTTTTCAGATATGTTTTCTACTTAGTCTATCAGAAGCTGAATAAAACTTCCTCTGGATAAGCTCTTTCAAAAATTTAGATTTTCTCCTGCCCATATTCCTAAGCAAATCTTAACTAATTTCATCTGCTTCAAAATATGCCCAGTCCATTCCCAGGCTGCCAACGTAGTCAGGGTTCAAGTTGCCGCATGCTGACAGGGTGACAATACTCTTCTCAGTTCAGAAGGTGTCCTCCATGGTCCCCCACTTGCTCTGCAAATCCACTTCATCTGTACCATCCCCTCTTGGAACCCAGTTTCTCTGGAATAGAAAACTGTGAAAACAGTGATGGGTGACTAATGCCTCACACTCTTGCTTTTTTTTTTTTTTTTTAAAGAATTTAACCTTTATTTTTTGTTTGTTTTTTAATATGGTGCTGAGGATCGAACCCAGTCTCTCACCTGTGCTAGGCAAGTGCTCAACCACTGAGCTACAACCCCAGCCCGACCACACTCTTGTCTTACAGGTAACACATGTTTGAACCCTACTATTGTGATAGAAGATTCCTCTTAATAGTCTCCACATTCTTTCCTAGAATATGTTGTTAATTATTTCTATGAAACAAATGCAAAATATAAACTAGAGAACTAGTCCTGCTTATGAGAAAATCAAGTAAGTCTGAGACTTTTAGTGTAAGCCTCGTTTCTTCTTTCTTGATTTACTACTTCCTTTACAATGATGGAATGGTTTTCATTCTTTACTTTTAGCCTCATTTACAGAAAATGCTTTGGGATCATGATTTTCCAATGTTTTTACATATGAATGCTGTTCCTTTCTTTGTGGATTGAAGTGAAGACCTGGAAACTCCTGTGGTGGATGTGGGATGCCCTACCCAGAGCCCCTTTAAGACTAAGGCACTCACTCCTAGAGCTGCAGTCAGTGATGTTCACTGAAGGCGTTCAGCTGAATCCTTCCGCAGGAATTGCCCTCTGCGAAATGGAGCTGCCTTGCCCAAAGTTCCACTCCTCTCTCAGAGTCAGCCTGTTTCCTGTGACTGGCCAGTGAGATCCAAAAGGGTAATAACTCAGCAGCGCCAGAGCAGCTCAAGACCTTCCTGTGGACCAACTGAGGGGATTGGATGGCTTCAACTTCTCCTTCCACCCATTCCTGTTTCCTTCCCTCCCCATTCAGTGGTGACTCCAAGAGCACCTGTCAGTAAACCTGCAAAAAAGATTCCTCTCAGTGTCTATTTTCTGGAAAGTTTGACTTAAAACACATAAGCTAGAAATATTAGAAATGATATGATGCAGCTTTGAGTGAGAGCCCCCATATCAATTTTTCCCTGAGACCATCAGCTATTCATTTGGCTAAAATAGTTGAACTTTGGGATATCAGTTGCAAAGCAGGAAAAAAATTATTAAGTGTATAAAAATGATTACAATGAAGAGAAATACATTTTAGAACATTCTTTTCTAATGAAAATACCTAAATGTCACTTAAAATTCAGACTTTGAAAAAAAATTTATCAAGTAGAATCTTATCATTGGAAATTCTGAGACAAAGAATAGTGTCAGTACCTTGATATTTTTTTTCTTTTTTCTTTTGGTACTGAGGGTTGGACACAGGGATTCTTTGCCACTGTGCTACATTCTCAGCTCTTTTTATTTTGAGACAGGTTCTTGCTAAGTTATTGAGGGTCTCATTAAGTTGCTGAGGCTGGCCTCAAACTCAGCATCCCAAGTCACTGGGATTACAAGTGTGCACCACCATGCCCTGCTGTACCTTGATGTTTTTAGTTTTGTTTTGATTTGGGAATGCTAAGGATTGAACTCAGGTGCACTTTACAATGAGCTACATTCCCAGCACTACTACTTCTCCTTTTTCTTCTTCTTCCTTCTCCCCTCTCCCCTCCTCCTCTTCCTCTCCTTCTTTCCTCCTCCTCTTCCTACTCCCCTTCTTTCCTTCTCCTCCTCCTTCTATTTTATTTTATTTTGGGGGGTACCAGGGATTGAACTCAGGGGCACTCAACCACTGAGCCACATGCCCAGCCCTGTTTTGTATTTTCTTTAGACACAGGGTCTCGCCGAGTTGCTTAGTACCTCGCTTTTGCTGAGGCTGGCTTTGAACTCCAGATTCTCCTGCCTCAGCCTCCTGAGCCACTGGGATTACAGGAGTGCATGGCTTCTATTTTATTTTGAGACAGGGTCTTGCTAAGTTGCCCATGATGGCTTCCAATCATGATCCTCCTGCCTCAACATCCCAAGTGCTTGGGGTTATAGGCATCATGCCACATTTTTAGTATTGTTTTTAAAGAAGCTAATTGCCTGGAATAATAAATGCTTAGTGATTGAAGCAACTGCCTACTACAATGGCGAGGTATGTTTTAACAGTTTGCTCCGTGTGCACACCTCATCAGGACTGCCATATGTAAAATTTTTTCAATGCATATCTTTTTTTTTTTTTTTTTTCGGGTGGTACCGGGGATTGAACTCAGGGGCACTCGACCACTGGGCCACATCCCCAGCCCTTTTTTGTATTTTATTTAGAGACAGGGTCTCACTGAGTTGCTAAGTGCCTCGCCATTGCTGAGGCTGGCTTTGAACTCGCGATCCTCCTGTCTCAGCCTCCCAAAGTGCTGGGATTATAGGCGTGCGCCACCGTGCCCGGCTTGCATATCTTATATTAACATTCAATGACTATTTCATTCAACACAGAGTCATAACAAAAACAATCATTCCTATCTTTATTCAGGCAGGATATTTACATCAAAATAAGGAATAAGCCTCTTTTCCCCTTAACAACAAAACTTCATTGGAACTATTTAAAAATTAACTTACATATGTTATATGTGAAACATTTTCATTTAAAGGAAAATCTAATAACACAAAAGTATCTAGAGTAAAAAGTTAAAATCCCCCCTCAGTGATAGCCACTGTCCTCAGCATCCTTTCAGGACCTTTTCAAAGAGTGACATAGTTATTCTGTGGCATATGCACACACATGGGGTGTCTTTCATTTTGTTTTTTCCTCGTATTCTTAAATCAATTGGATCATACTATGCAAATTGTTTTCACAACTTTACTTCTAATTTAACCATATTTTACTCATACATTTTTAAACCTATTTAATTCAAAATCACACTGTGTGATCCAAACCACTGTATTGGAATTAAATTTGATGCTACACTGAATCTAGGGATGTTAGCTATTTTTGTGTGTGTGTGTGTGTGTGTGTGTGTGTGTGTGTGTAGGGGTGGTGGTGGTGGTAGAATCCAACTGTTTATCTAAGTGAAACAAATTAAGTATTTCAGTTTTCTAATACAGATTTTAATGTTTCTTAAAAGACAGACAATTACATGTTCTCCTTTTCTTTCCAGACTGCTTTGGTTGAGCCTGATTCCCCAAAATGGTTCTTTTTTAAAGTCCAAGGCAATTTAAATCCAGTTCTAATATATTCCAAAGTGACCTCAATATTTTCCTTGTCTTTGTATTATCCTGCCTCTGCCAAAGATTCATGTTAAAAGGAGGATGGGGGAAAAGCTAGTTTTCAATCACTCAATTTTTGTTTATATTTGTTTCCAAATCTGATCAGTCTTTCCTTTTTCAGCAGCAAAGGTCCTCTCTGCTACGCCATCCATGGTCTGTAAAGTAAACTGCAAAAAGCTACCAAAGTCTGGCTACATCCTCATAGCGACTGTTTAAACCCATTACTTTCTCTTTTAATCAAATCACTGTTGTGTCAAAATATACGATTCTCGCCATGAATCTCCCCAGCTTGTTACAGGTCACCGGTTGCACCTTGAAAATGTTTGCTCTCCTAAGCGTCTCCTCTCCAGCCTCCAGTTAAATTGCTCCACACCAAGCCTGATCATTTTTCTATACACATAGAACTCTAATTAATACAAACATAATGGCCAAGAGAACCTGTACTTTACAAAGAGAGGAAGGGAAAAATGCCTGCTCAGGAGGTACATGGGGCATCATTTGAATTATGGCAAGACGGGCATTTAGACAGATATAAGCATTCAAATTATCCTAAGAAACAGAATGAAAAAAAAAAAAAAAAAAAAAAAAGCAACCCCTGAAAACTCCCTATCCTTGAATTGCTAAGAGATTTCAGCCTTTATTCTTTTCTCCTTTAAGAAATTTTATGTAAAGCCGCCAGAGGGCCAGTAAGGGAAATAGTAATTATATTTAAACAGCCAACACTTCACTAACATAAAATATTTGTACAGGCTCTTAAACATGAAGTTAAGTGCCAGAGGCTATTTTCATTGTTTAATGTATTAAGTAAATAAAAATGTATCTAAGATGTGGACACACAATTAGTTTTGAGTTATTTATCCTGGAGTTTGTATGGTTTAGAAAAACTCCATCTTCTTGGCTGCTGCTGTCCTAATGCATTTAACTTCAGCCATCAGCTATGATTAAACACCTGCTGTTGTGGGGAAACAAAGCACACTAATCCAATATGTATTTCTGACATCTTAAATATCACCCAGTCCCCTGACATCAGGCACAGCTTTTCAGCGGGATGGAATTCCAGAGCATATTTTTCTAATTTATGGATGGACAATAAATCAAAATTAAGCCTTGGGCAATGAAATATACATCAGTGCAGAATGAACTGACTGCAAACGAGGACCCTGCACAGCCGAGGGGAAAAGGACATATTAATGGAATCCTAAGCTGCAAACACTGAAGTGAAAATTAAAGAAGTTTATTTCACATTTTGTACCTATAAAAACAAAATGCAAAGAGAGAAAATGAAAAGTATTCTATTTTTTTTTTTCTGTATACAGAACCAGATGAGCACATTTAGATTAAAAAAAAAAAAAAACCTGACTGCTTTTTAAATGCTGGCATTTGGGTGATTAAAAACCAGATCTCTGCTTCTCTTTTTAAATTTTTCAATATTTAAGAAGGGCTGATGTGTTAGTGTGGCTTCAGTTTTGCTCTTCTGGAAGAGTGAACAAAGCCTGTTATTGTCAGCCTTCAGTTTCTCTTGAGAGGCATCTGAGGGAGGACAGCTGTCCCCCACCCCCACCCCCAGGTGGACTGGTTTGGGCTGGGAGCTGTCCAGTGCTGAATGAGTCTTTCTTTAACTGACCTCCAGTTATCCTGGAACCTGGACATGAAAGGTGACCTTAGAGCTTTGTTCTCATCAAAGGCCCTTGGGAACCTTATGTTTAGGATCACCACCTGGCTACACCCATCTCACTCTGGCCACTGCAGACTCTGGGTTGAGGTCATGTTGGAGCTAAACCTGTGGCTGCTCATCCTTCCCAACTCTCCATTGCCAATCACCATATGTACTTAACAGAGCCTGCCAGGCAACCATCATATTTATCAGGGATAACATTTTGTGTTTATGGGCATGTTAGGCTATTAGAAAAATGTACCTCTTGAATCTTCACAGCATCTCGGTAGACAGGACAAGTGGCAAATACTATTTAAATGCGAGAGACAGGGATGCAGAGCCATAACAAAATTGAAGCTTTGTCTTGGGCTGCATGGCAAATGGGGGAACTGGCCATAGTACTCCTGTTGACTGGCTTGTTTCTAGGTTTGCCTTGATAGCAACCACCTTCAGCTAACAGAAGTCTCTTCAGGTTATTCTTCCCAAGACATTTGCATCTAAAGAACAATTATTTCTATAGATTCATATGTAATTGGCTAACTTGTATGGTACTTAGTTATGAACAAATATATACATTTTCATATATATATATATATATTCATATGTTATTAAGAAATTTTTAATAGGAGGCTGAGGTAAGAGGATTGGAAGTTCAAGGCCAGTCTGGGTAACTTAGTAAGACCCTGTCTCAAAATTTAAGAAAAGGCTGGTGATGTAACTCTGTAGAAGAGTACACAGGGGTTCAATTTCTAGTGCCAAAATAGATAGCAGAGTGCAGTAGTGCACATTTGTAATCCCAGTGACTCAGGAGGCGGAAACAGGAGAATCACAAGTTCAAGACCAGTCTCAGCAACTTAGTGAAAGCTTATCTCAAAATAAAAAAGTTAAAAAAATGACTGGGGATGTGGCTCAGTAGTAAAGCACCCTGGATTCAATCCCCAGTATAAATAAATAAATAAATAAATAAATAAATATTTTAAATAATTAAAGTTAATATTAAAGGAAGTGATGTAATTTAGGAGTTAACTTTTTCATTTGTTTCAGAAAAAAACCAGCATGTCCCAACTTTAATGTTGAACATTATAAATGGAAGAACATTTGAGTGATGTTTTCAGATTTGTATCCTTTGGTGGAAAGCAAACAGCAGCTACTATATCAGTAAACATGGGCAAAGACCTAGAAATGCTAAAGAGGAATTTCAAATAAAAATGAATAAATTAAAAACAAATGACTTTGTCTATGCTTACATAAAGGCATATGGTTTGGCTTATGATAATTTTTAAAATTCTTATAAAATCTTGCCATGGCATCTGAAGGGCTCTTTGAGATTGCAAAATATTGACATTGATGAATGAGAGCACACTTCTCTTTACAGTTGGGACATTTTAAAATTTTAAAATTATTTATTTATTTAGTGGTGGTGGTGATAGAAACCAGAGTCTTGTAACTGCTAAGCAAGTGCTCTATCACTGAGCTACATCCTCATCTCTGGAACATTTTTTAAAAATTAACTAAAACCGGGATTAGGGGTATAGCTAGTGATAGAGCACATGTTGTGCAGGCATGAGGCCCTGGGTTCAATTCCCAGCATTACAAACAAAACTGCAGCAACGAACTAAGACAAAATAGAAAATTTTTATCACTGGCCTTTACCAGTAGAATATCCCATTTTCTTCAAAATTCATAAGTATAACCAATTTTTTATCAAAGGACTACTATGTACCAGGCATTGTATTAGGCTGTGAGGATTCAGTGAAAAAATGATAGGTATATCCCTTGTAGAGTTTATCCTCTGGGTGTGGAGAACCTTCCTCTTGATCGCTGGAAGAATATAAATTATGAGGAAAGTTCAAGAGCATGAAAAATGAGGGAGAAATGTTTCTGACTTAAATAAGAGTTTTCTTTTGACACTGTAATCCACATAAAGCAGTCTTAAGGTCCTTAAAGTCTCCTTTTAATAATAGCTTTTTCACTTCCTAGGTCTGCAGATGCCTAATTCCTGTTCATTATAGTTTCCTGCTAAGGATATGTCCAGAGGACAGTTGGCAGGTCCAATGCTCTAGATTTTCTCCTACTCTGTCTCTTAACTGAGATTTCCATCAAAGCTAACGTTTAGGTTATTGGTTTTTTTTAATGAGGTGAAATTTATATGACATAAAATTAACCATTTTTAAAGTTTTAAAAATCTTTTTTAGTTGTAGTTGGACACAATACCTTTATTTTATTTATTTATTTTTATGTGGTACTGAGAATCAAACCCAGGGCCTCACACATGCTAGGGGTGTGCTTTACCACTGAGCCACAACCCCAGCCCCCAAATTAACTGTTTTAACATGAATAATTCAGTGACATTTAATACATTTACAACATTATACAATCACCACTTCTATCTAGCTCCCAAACATTTAAATCATCTCAATAAAACCTCAATCCTTGTTTAAACAATAACATCCTTTTTACCTTCTCTTTCCAGCCTCTGGCAACCATTCATTTGTTATAGTCTCTGTGGATTGATATATTCTGGATATTTTATATAGATGGAATCATATACAGGGTATGTCTGATCTTGTGTATCTGGCTTCTTTCACCTAGCATAATGTTTTCAGGGTTCATATATATATTGTAGCATGTACCAGTGCTTCATTCCTTTTTAATGGCCAAATCATATTCCATTGTATGGATACACATAGAATTAGTTTAACCATTTACCCATCGATTGGTACTTCTGTTGTTTCTACCCTTGAGCTATTGTAAATACTTCTGTTATAAATAGGTGGTGCACACCTGTAATCCCAGCACTTGGGAGGCTGAGGCAGGAGGATCACAAGTGCAAAGCTAGCCTCAGCAATGGCGAGGCACTTAGCAACTCAGTGAGACCCTGTCTCTAATAAAATACAAAAAAAAGGGCTGGGGATGTGGCCCAGTGATCAAGTGCCCCTGAGTTCAAACACCAGTACCAAAAAAATAATAATAATAATAATAATAATAATTCGTGTATAAATATTTGTTTGAATGCCTGTTTTCAATTCCTCTGAGCCACATCCCTTCTTTTAAAATAAACTTTTTATTTCGGAGTAATTGTTCATTTAAAGAAGAGCTACAAATGTAGTATGGAGAATTCCCATCTACCTATTATTCCTTTTCCTTTAATATTAATGCTTTGCATATCCATTGTGCGTTTGCTAAAACCAAGAAACCAAAATAACTATAATATTTATTGAATACCAGAATTTGTTTGGATTTCACTAGGCTTTGCATTAGTCGTCCCCCTTTTCTATTCAGTACGCTGTCCAGGATTCCACAGTGTGTTTGGTCATCACATGTCCTGTCTCTTCTGGTATGTGATAGTTTCTTGGTATTTTCTTGATTTTCTTGACTTTTTTGAGGTTGAAAGAATACTGGTCAGGTATTTTGTAGATTTTCCTTCAGCTTGGGTTTTGCTGATATTTTTCTCACTCTTAAACTGGAGTTTTGGGGAAGAATCATAGAGAAGTGCCCTTCTCATCAGATGTCACACTGAAGGACATGCTATCACCGTGACTCATCATTGGAGATGTTAACCTTGACCACCTGTCTGAGGTTTGCCAGGTTCCTACTCTAACATTTCTTCCCACCCCACTTTCTATACTCCATTTTCTGGGAAGCGGGTCACCAACTCTGGCCCAGGTTCAAGTGGAATTAGTTTCCAACTCCCAGAGGCAGAAGAATCTGTATAAATTATTTGAAATTCTTTTGTGAGGACATTTTATCTATTTCCCCTCATTTATTTACTTATTCAATCATGTATTCATATCAGTGTGGACTCACAGATATTTGTTTTATAGTTCATATCCTTTTAGGTCATGTGACCCATCCATGACTGTCAGAACAGTGATCGATGTGGAGTGAATGCAGTTTGGAGCACTGAGGAGGCAAGAAGACCTCAGTCCTAATATAGAATGTAGTAGCCACAGAATATGATGAGATGCCTCATGTACAATTAATTCCAACAGCAGAGGAGTTTGGGAGATATTTACTGAGTATGGCTAGGATACATTTTGGTCCAAGCCTTTTAAATGAGGCTATAGCTACATTTTTTTTTTAAGATAACTTGTTTGATTTATTGTTCTATGCTACTTTAATTGAATAATTGAATCACTGTTTTCAAGAATTAAGATGCTTAGTGTCTCAAACAGAAGGCATTTAAGCAATACACATTCAGACGTATTGTAATAAAACTGTAGCACATTAAATTCAAAGGGAAGCCAGGCGTGGTGGCACATGCCTGTAATCCCAGCACTTGGGAGGCTGAGGCAGGAGGATTGTGAGTTCAAAGGCAGCCTCAGCAGATTAGCAAGGCACTTAGCAACTTAGTGAGACCCTGTCTCTAAATAAAATATAAAATAGGGCTGGAAATGTGGCTCAGTGGTTAAGCGCCCCTGGGTTCAATCCCCATTACCAAAATAATAATAATAATAATAATAACAATAAAGTCAAAAGTAAAATATTTAATACATTCAGAAGATAAAAGACAGGTGATCTATAAAGGAAGCACATTTAGACTGTCATTGACCTCTTCACAGAAAGAATAAAAGGCATGAGACAGTGGATACTGTCTTTAAAGTGCTCAAAGAAGACATCTCTCAACAGCTTTGGATTCAGCTAAATTATCAAAGGAGAGTGAGGAAAAAATGAAAATGTTTTCAGGGAAACATTGAAAATTTTTTTACTCATAAGTCCTCAGTGAAAGATAAAATTGAACCCAGAAGGAAAAACTGAGATGAAAGAACAGGAAGCAAGGAAACATACAGTGAATCTAAAAAAGAATTGACATACAGCAACAACAGTAAATTATTGGGGATGTAAAAACACAGTGAGTCTAGAATATCCTTGGATAAATACAGTTATCCTCTGGTATCTGCAGGGGATGGTCCCAGGATCCCCAAATCTGTGAATGCTCAAGTCACCTGCAGAAGTGACTTGTATTTGCATATAACCAGTGCACAGACTACCATGGACTTTACATCATCCCCAAGTTACTTATAATACCTGATATGGCACAAATGCTGTGTAAATAGTTGTTGTACTATACTGCTTAAGGAGTCATGACAAGGAAAAAGAGTCTGTGCAGTTTCAGTACAGATTCAGGGGTCTTCATCCCCCAAATCTTTCCACTTGTTTAATCTCTATTGTAGGCCTGAAGGATATGTGATGATTACGGTACATGGAATGCAAGAGGGGTTATTTAAAGTTAAAATGTTCAAGTTCCTTGACTTGTTGTGGAGGCAGAAGAGACACTGATTAACTTTAGATTCTGTTAACCATGTGTGTCAAAGTTTTAAGAATAACAACTAAATTTGGTTTAGATTTTGTTAAGTGTTTATTTTATTTAATATCATTTTTTTCAGAGTGACCTCTAAAAATGACCACTGAAGGTGATACAACTTCCAAATCTGGAAAGGAGAAAGAGAGACCATGGTAAAGAAAATCCAAACAGGGCCTGGGGGTGTGGTGCAGTGGTAGAGCAGCAGTTAGCAGGCACAAAGCCCTCGGTTTAACCCCAGCACAACAAGAAAAAAAAAAAATAGTATATAAGAATATCTATCTAATCAGTCTAATAGAATACAAGAAAGGGAAAAAAGAAAAAATAGAAAAGAAAATTAGTAATCTTAATAAGTGCATGTAATTTGCCTAAACTTTCTAGTTCAAAAAGATAAGTGAGATTTTTAGGAATCGGGCTATATTTTTTTATAAGAGATAAATCTAAATTATTAATAAAGAGTAAATTTTAAAGTAAAGGAATGTGCCTGAGGATGTAGCTCAATGGTAGAGCACTTGCCTAGCATGTTCACCACTGTGGGTTCAATCCCTAGTAACACACACACACACACACACACACACGTAAAAGAATAGAAAAAAAAATTGGCAGTTTTGTTATTACCATACAAAATAGACATTAAGGCAAAACGTATTATTAGAGAGAAGATATGTGGCATTATATCAGATGGAGAGAGGTTCTATATTTAAAATGTGTATTATTTTGTAATGCCTCAAAAAGACAGAACCTATAGATAGAAATTATGTAGACTCAGGCACTGACTCTGTATTGGAAAGAATTATTGCCTTTCTAAAGTGAAAAGTTCTTGTTCCTAAAGGCATTTAGGCTGAAGCTACAGCAAAGCTGTAGGCTGAGGCTGGATGTGTGGGTTGACCTATATACATGATGCCCAATTTTGAGTCCTAAAATCACCTGGAGGGCTTTTAAAATAAATGTTCCAGGGCATCTTCCCAGACCTAATGAGCAGATTCTATATCCTAGGAATCTGTTTTTGCAGTGCTTCTCAGGTGATTTTGATGTAGTCAACTCAGAATTGATCCATGGCATAGCATTTGGGAGCCACTGGCCAGATGACTTCTAAAGTTCTCACTAACTGTGAAATTAGGTAACTTAACAAAGCCTTAGGTAGACATTAACCTATGAACAGTAGTGGTTATTAGGTTGGATCACTTTTTCAGTGTATAGAAGAATAGTGGAGGCCAAGATTACTATAAAATTAGTGAAAAGCCCAAGTGCTTTCTCTGCTATTTGTAAACTTTTCAGTCAACATTGGTGAAGATGATGAACATTAACATATTGTTTCCTCAGAGTAAATGGCTTAATAGGCCCAACCTGGCTTATTGTTCACATCTCTGACATCCTCACATTTCACTTTGGTAGATATCTGTTACAAGTCTAGTGGCCCAGAGTAGTGTGTTTCAAACCTGGGAATCTTGGAAAAATACAGACTGATTTTTTTTTTTTTTTTTATGAGGGAGGAGTTCCAGATAAGCATTTCCAACGAAGCTCTACTCAATTTACTACTAGGTTCAGGAAATTCCTCTTTCTTTGAAAGAGATGAAGAGAAAAACTCGGCTGATCTTTCAAAGACCCTTTTCATTCTCCAGGACAGATTGCCATTTTGTCTCAGTATTTTTTTGAATTAATAAGGAGAAGAGACTGAAAATGGCACACTCTGGACTGGATTAGGTAACAGGACACGAGAGTCAGAACAAAAGCTCAGAGCTGAGAATGGGCCATCTTCAGATCTTAAACTTCTATTTCTATATCTAGACCAGGAAGCCCTAGCTGGCCCATTGAAAGATCAGAATTCTTCTCTCAGAGTAGATTTCTTATTTTGATTTTAAAGGTTTTGTCCTTTCATACAGGCATCACTTTTAGAGGTGGTTTTGTCTTTGTAGTATGCTAACCAGGATTTTCATGTGCTTTATAATTGGTTATTTTAAATTAAAGTAAAATTCATTTAACGTAAAATTGATGCACAATTCAGTGGCATCTGGCACATTCACAGTGTTGTGTAAGTGAAACCTCTTATCTAGTTCCAAAACATCTCATTACTTAGAAAGAAAAGCCTGTACCTACATTAAGCAGTTATTCTCTGGTCCTACCAGCTCCCAGTCCAGCAGCCACCAATCTGCCTTCTCTCTCCATGAATTGACCTGTTCTGGATACTGCTTAGAGATGGAATGTATAATATGTGACCTCTGTGTCTGGCTTCCTTCATTCAGTATGATGTTTTCTGGTGTCATCCATGTTGCAGTCTTATTCCTTGTTATAGCTGAGTAATATTCCATTTTATGGATATAACATCCTTGGTCTGTCTATCCATCTGTTGATAGGCGTTTGAGTTGCTTCCACCTGTTGGCTATTTGAATAGTGAGTGATGCTCTGAATGTTTGTGTGCAAGTATTTTTTTGTAAATGTTTTCATAATTTATTTAATTTTGGTGGTGGTGCTAGGGATTGAACCCAAGGCGTTATACATGCCAGGTGAACACTCTACCACTGAGACACATCCCCAGCCTAATTTATTATTTTTAAATGTACTCATTTTATTTTCAAATTGGATTGAGGAGATGTATTTCACTGACAAGAAGCAAGTTCAGAGTGACTTGCCGTGTATTTCAAAGGGACCCAGAAACTCTGATAAAAAGCCCAGTACCCTTTCAACCTATAGCACAGCTGTCTTAGCTGTCTTGAGAGTTGAAAAGGAGAATGTTCGTCAAAATGATTAGCAGCTGTAAAGCACTATATGTGTACGGAGGTGTTGGCAGTTAGTGCTTGATGTGCCCACCAGTGCTGCAGGAACAGGTTCCCGCTCGGGAGGTCAGCCTGTGCTGTCTCTATTATGACCAGAAGAGAGATTTTAGAATTGCAAAAGGTATAACAGAGTGGTTGGACACCAGCAAAGGAGTTTGACAAGGCTGTCACATCTGTTCAATATTTCTCCTGAAATAATCGCGAGGATTGCTGTTGATGGGTACCATAGTGGTATTAAGGTTGGCAGAAGGAGATGATGTAATCTCAAGTATGCTGATGACATCCTGGCTGCTGAGTCTGTGCTTTCTGTACTAGGAAAGCTGGTGCCTTAGACTGGGGGTGATTTAGACGCTGATAATGGCAGCTTGGAAGCAGAATATTTTAGTAGCAGCGCAAACTGAAAGTGAATAAGAAAAGCAAGTGAAGGGCTAGGCTGCCTATAGTTTATGATAGGTAGTGAGAGCCATGGCCAGCCGGCCTGTAAAAGGGAGAGCAAACAGCCTAGTCAGCATTCATGAGGATGAGATTCTGAGTGTATAATGTCCACCCTGGAGGTGACCAGCTTCACACGCTCACGGTAGGAACTTCCTTCATTCTAATTGAGTCCCAGGGTCTGATTAGTATGAAATAGCTGTTACCTGAGCCTCAATTTACAGACTTTTACTAAAAGAGGAGACAAAGATCAACACAGAAATGTGGCTACTGTCAAGCTGAGTTAAAACCCAGAGTGATGACGACAATATCTTAGGGAAGGAGAAGAATGACAACAGGCTGGAAGAAAGCATCATCTATTTCCAGAATCCCGGAACATTTCCTTCTGAAATAACTCATTCTGTGTGTCTTGATTTTCTGACAAGTAAATCTTGAAGAGAAGAACTGGCATTCATCAGGACAAACATGAGTATGTGGGTCTCCGGAAGGATTTGTGACAGGGTTTGTGCTGTTGTAGAATTCATCTATGAATTCAATTCTATGTGAGGGTTTTTGGAATCATCTGTGAAAATCAAAATCAAAGTAGATCTTTAAATGTCATGTTTTCTTATGATTTTGAGAATAATGCACACTCATTATGGAAAACTTATGAATTATGGAAGATATAAAAGAAAAATTATGCATATTTTCAGAAGCAAGAAATACTTAACATTTTGCTCTTTTTTTCTTCTAATATTTTATCTAATTTTTTCTAATATTTTATCTATTTATTCTTTATACCTTTTATGTTCAATTGGTTTCCTGATTTTAAAAAATTATATATTTGTGTGTGTGTTTCTATTTGCTTCTCTGGATCTATGGGTCAGTCTAGGGTTGGCTATCCTAGAACCAAGAGGACAGCTGTACTTGTCCCCACTGGAGTAGAAGAAAATCAAGGACTAGAATTGTCTATCTTTTCTATTCAGTGCATGACTGAGATTTGAGTAAAATGACTGTCTTTCATATGATTCAAAGTTGTTGGTTTTCCCTAAAGTTTAGTATAGTGATGAGACTGTGGGAAATTTCAGATTTCTTTGGAGACTTTCTTTGGAAAGGATGATTCTGCTTTGCAAATCTACACCGAAGGTTATCATGGGAAGATTAAACCATGGGCATCCTTATAGCATGGTGAAACTGAATATCTGGGGTAGAGTGAGGAGAAGGAATAGGCGAAAACAAACAAATTAGGTTTAGGCTCTGGTAGGTCTAGAAGTTGCTCTGTGATGTCCTTTCCCTTTCTTTCTGCTGTCCAGCCTCTATTCATTCTTCTAGCACCAATTTGAATCACATTTCCTCCTGTAAAACCTTTTCCAGAAAAATCTCCCTTTTACTCGCTTCAGATTTTACTAATAATTTGGTCCTCACAATCCGGCTCTTTGTGAATGCCTCAACTTCATAATGCTCAGCAGCAGGTATGCGTAGTTAATAAGCTCTGTGGCAGATTAGACCAATTCTCCTCCCACTGAGAATCCCTTCACCTTGAATTTGGGTAATTTCAGTGACTCTGTGACCAACGCTTATCCCTTCTCTGGTAGAAGTAATGGTGCACCAATTCCTGAGCCCAGATTTTAAGAGATAGGTGACCTCTCCTTTCTGTCTCTTGGATCCCTTGAGGTTGGGGACAACCAGCCACCATGTACAAAGTCTGACTCCTCTCAGACCAGCACATGTGGATATAGGATGATGCTGACCAGCCCCCAGCCATTCCACCCAGCCCAGTACACTTGCCAGTCTTGTTAAATGAAGGCACTATATTGGGCATTCCAGCCCCAATGTATACCATGTAGAAAAGAATGAGACTCTAAATATGTAGATCTAATTGAGTGGACCCACCCATCTCCAGATGTTTCAGCTACCCCAGCTGAGGCTCCAGACATCATGGAACAGAATAAACTGCTTAGGTGAGTACCGACCCAATTCTTGACCATAAATTGTGAAACAGAAAAATACCATGGCTTTATGGCTTCTTAATACTGTTTATTATGTAGCAATAAATAACCAGAACAATTTCCTTGGGGTCAGGGACTAAATCTTTTATCAACGATTCTCCAACTTCACTGTACATTTGAATCCCTAAAGGGTCTTGTTAAAAGGTGGGCTTTGATTCATCAGGTCTTGGGAGGGACCTGAGACTGCATTTCTGACAAGCTCCCAGATGCTGCTTGCTGCTGTTGTTCATGGATCCTATCTTGAATATTCTGAAGAGCAAAACATACCAGACAGGCCATTTTGGAGGAACATGTGTATGACTTTTCAAAGGGTTTTCACTTCTGGATCAATGACTTGAAGAGCTTAATAAATTGAAAAGCATATGCCATAAGACAGTTGACTCACAGCAGAACTTCTCAACGTGTGGTCTCTGGATCCGCTTGCATTTGTATTGCTTGAATTTATTAAGAATGTAGCTACATCTCAGTCCTACCAAATCAGAATGGGAGGGGCAGGAATCACCATATCAAATGAGATTCCCAGGTAGTTGTCATGCACTTTTAAATTTGAGAGTTACTGGTAAAGGAGAAAGAACACTGAATTAAGAAAACTTGGTTCTGGTCTTAATGTTTGCCCCTAACTAATGGCAAACAAATCACTTCATTCTCTGGGTCTCAGTTTCATTATCTATCCCACGAAGAACAGATTGCTGAACTAAATGGTTTTTATCTCTGATGTGGAGTGTATCCTACAATTCTTATGCCAGGCCAACTTCATCTCTCCCTCTCTTGTCCTTTGCATACTGAGGCTGGGGGGAACATCCACTTTCTGCCCCGAGGAGGACAGCTGTCCACAAACTCAGTCTGTGCCATCGTCTTACTTAGGCGTATGTATGAAGTATTTATGGAGCACGTAACACAGGAAGTACCGTTTCATTTTTTCAAGCAAATTTTAGTGTCAAGGCCAAAGTCTTCTCAGAATAATATATACCTGTATTCACATTATAATTAAACTTAAATCATTTCTGAAAGTGTATGTTTTAAATGGTAATTGTGCTGCCTTTAAGGTTTCTTCTTACCTTGAGCACCATTGGGTAAATGTGTTCATGATTGAATTAGCAGACCTTTGATTTTAAAAGGACTTTTCAGTGATCTTTTATGGTAGATTAAAAAGCAATTTACTAATTTACAGTTCATAGGAATTCCGTGCCCTCCTTGAGTTTTGTAAATCAATTCTGTGCTAATAAATGTGACTATAGTTCCAAGAGCTTCATTTGGGGACAGCTGGTGTCATATACACCCCTAAACTCACAATTACACAATCAATACCGCATATTTTATGAACTCCTTCTTTGTGCCCAGTATAAACTCCTCTCAGGAATCCCTTCATTTGTAGCTGTCAACTTTGAGTCTTTAGTCTGAGTGAGGCAAGTTCAACCAACAGGGCTGGGAATTACCCCCTTAACCATTTTCTCATCTTGTTTCTAATTTTTTCTCTTGATTATGGTGAGGGATCATGGTCAAAAGATAATAGGAAGAAAAAGGGCGACTTAGCTAGGACTCTTTTTTCTGGACATGGCTCTGAGGTGACTAGTTCCATAGGGAGATCGTTGTTCCAAAGAATACCTGTGGGTGACGATGATGATGATTCAGTGAAGAAGCAGCTGTAATTTGAATGTGTCTCCCCAAAAGCAGGTGTTGGAAGCTGGATTCCAGGTGCAACAGTGGTGGGAGGTGAGGCCTATTGTGAGGCGATTAAGCCACAAGGGCCCCACCTTTGGGAATGGATGAGTGCCATTGCTGAGGGAGTGGATTCCTTACAAAAGGATGAGTTTAGTTTCTCTCTCTTTTTCCATCTCTCTCTTTATCTTACTTCTCTTTCCCTCTCACCGCTTTCCATGGGATAATGCAAGAAGTCCCCTCACTAGATGCTAGAAACTTGACGGGCTTCCCCTCAGCCTCCAGAACTGTGCAAACTAAATTTCCTTTCTTTATCATTTATCCAGTCTCCGATATTCTGTCATAAAAGTGCAAAAAAGAATTAAGATGTCATCATCACTATTGACATCATCATCATCATTGTAATAATAATAATAGTACTAGTAGTTATTACAAGTAGACTGTTTACTACGTGTCTGTTATTGTTCACTTATTTAATCTTCACAACTGTATGAAATTCAAAAGATTATTAATAAGTGCACATGGGTCCCCAAAGTGGTAAATCGTGAAGCTGAGATTTGAACCCCAGGATTCTGGCTCCACAGCTTGTGCCCAGAACCAATATACCATGCTGCCTCTATCCTTTATGGCAAATGGACTCTTTCTACATGAACCTGCTCAGTTTCAACCTGGTGACTAGTTTTCCAAAAGGATCAATCTATTATTTCTACTGGGAGCAGGCCTAAGAAATCAGCAGAGGAAGCTTTTAAAGCTCAATGCACATGGAGGGAATATCTGACAACTTGTTTTATTATTTTTTCTTTCTTCCTTTCAAATTCAACTACAAACTGTATTTCAGCTTTTGACAAGTCAACTTGATTCTGTCACAGGTGGAACTGAAAGACTCAAGCCACTGAGGGAGTGTTGAGCATTTTTCCTTGGTATGTCTCTGGGAATGAGTCTGGCTTATTTGCAGCAGGTGAAAGGCACTTTGCTCCCTACCAGCCCTTCTAGGAGTAGGAGGGAGACGACGATAAGCATTTCCCTGGATTTTCCTGTCCTGTGGCTGCACAGCGGGCCTGGGGCTTTCTCAGAGCTGTGCCAGCATTCAGGGAACACAGATCATTGTAGGGAAGTTGAGGAGGGCACTAAAAAAAAAGGAGCCAGTCTGTGTACAGTTCAAAGAAGAGGTATCCGGAAGGTAGAAGAGCAAAGCCACACAGCCCAGATATGAACACCAGAGCTCCCCGTAACATGTAAACCCACGTGCTATCCAAAGTTTTTTTTTTTTTTTTTTTTTTTTAATCCAGAACCTTTTTGCAAAAATTTCAGTTTATTCAAATTGGAAAAAAAAAATAGAGGCTGCTGTGCTTGCTTGAACATTAACACTTCTCTGTTCTAGATCTTCTTGAACCTGAAATATTTGTTGAAAAATATTTATTATAAAGTAATTCCTAGATACTTCTTAAAACTAGTAGGAGAGATAGCTAGAAATTGAGGTTTGAATTTCAGAGCCTATTGCCCTCTTTATTTATTTAGCCCATTTTCCTCCTAAATTTTGTATTTCTTTTATATCCTTCTTTTATCATGATAGGGTAGATAGGGAGCACCCCCTACTGCCCCCACCACCTTTTCTGTGACAGTGGAGCAGCCCCCTGGGCAATGTTCAATCCAGTGTGGCCAAGCCCTGGGGAAATAGGTTAGATTTTAGCATTGGGGCACTGGAGTCTGGCCTTCCCTGAGTTATCCCTAGACCCAAAGATGCTGGTGAAACTTATCATGAGAAGCAGGAATGGAAGTCAATGAGGGGAGATGGCCATCTTAGAATTGATGCAAACACTATCCTTTCACATTTTCAAAGTGCTTAAAAAGAGCCTAGGCTGAGGTCTGCCTCCGTCATCAGTTTGGAGATTATTACTATATTTCTCCCCCCTGACCCTGTCATCCTTATCTCGTTGCCAGAATGAGAAAACTGAAACGATGCTCTGCTTGGTGTGTCTGACACCTGCTCCTTGTCTTCTAACGGTCCATCTACCTCTACCCCAGCTGTGCGTACCTCTGTCCTCTGCCCCTTCTTGACTTCTCCCCTGGGCTCTTGCCCCTTCTCTCTGGTTTCTCCTCCTCATTTGCCAGATGGGCGCTCCCCCTTCCTCATTCTCCCCAAGCTCTCCTCTCCTTGTCCTTCCTTTTACTTCCCATTTTCACAAATTAACATATTATAAGCATTAACTGGCAGCCATCCTGAAAAGAGAGAGGCAGTGTGGGGAAGGAAAGCATTACTGCCAGGTTTTACCTAATTCCTGCCACCAGCCCTGAGCACAGTGGCATTTGCCACTGCTGTGAAATTGCAGTAAACAAGGGGCCTTGCTTGTATTTCTAACCTATCCTCTGTTGGTGCTGCAGACATGGACTGAATGTTGAGCAGTTACACCACACTGTCACTTTCTGCATGCATGTCCTTTTGAAAGAGAATTGAGAGAGGCTCAGATGGGGTGTGTGTGTGGAGGGGGTATAGAGAGGGAAGTCTCTGGGAACAGCAAAAACATTGTAATTTCCATTATTGAAAGAAATTTATTATCCAGCAACCCAGATAGGAGCTGGCCTCAAAATGAGGTGTTAATAATTTTATAAGAATTAATCTGAAATATACATATATTTCATCAATCTTCTATCTCTTCACAACCATAGAAGAAAGTGTTTTTTAAAAAGACACATTCTTTTAAGAGAGATGAAGAGTTGAGAATGGTACCAAAGAAGAGTTGTCCAATGGAAATTAAAACACAGCCTAGCACATCATTGCCACCTGTCCAGCAGACACAGGTTCTGTCTCCTCGTGAAGGTCAACAGCATTCTTGAAGCAGACACTCTGCAGAATCTAAGGGTAGTTGGTGCTGGAAGGAAGGGACTGTTTATATATATCCTATAGCAATGAGCCCAGTGACACTCAATATATGTAACACGGATTGAGCTCTTGCTTTGTGCTAATGTTCATACACACAATCCTACTCTCCCCTCAGGCTGGCCATGAGGAAGGTAAAATCACCCTGGTTTAGAGATGGGGACACAGCAGCTCAGAAAGAGGTTAAGTAAAACGCCAAAGTCACAGAGATGAACACATATTCAGGTGTCCAGCAAGTGCCTTTACATTTTTTAACCTTTAAAGAGAAATTAAACTAATGGTATTCCATGCTCAATCTAGAAATGAGTCACTCAGAGCCAGCCAAGTGGCTGTGCTCTTGGGTCACTGGTATACAGGTGGGCTCTTCTGTCTTTTATCATGGCTGCTACCTCCAGGTTCAAAGCAGAGGTCCATGTTTCCATCTTCTAGCCCCAAGGAAAGGGGAAATAGGGAGCTAAGGGAAATGTGTTTTTCTTTAAGAACTTGACCAGAAATTGAATTCTGGACATACTCATTTCTACTCACCTTTTATTTACCTAGACTTGGTCATGTTGCCCCCACCTAACTTCAAGTGAAGCTAGGAACATAGTCTCCAGCTGAGCAGCTGTGAGCTGAGCTAATAAGTAATAACTATGTTTGGAGGCTGTGGGGGTGTTCTTTATGGTTAAAGGAAGGAGAATGTGGGAGTAGGAGGGGGCACGAATTGAACAGGCAAACTCTACTAGAGTACTAGATTGAAATTTTACCTTTACATGAAAAAAGAGTTAGCTACTCAAATAGTGTAATCAAGATCTTAGAAGAGGACCTTAAGGGGCTTAGTCAATTTTTGACCTAATAAAACTGTCCATGTACTACTATTGAAGCAGGTTAAGAAACTACTTGAACCTAATTCTAGTACTTACTAGCTATATGACCTTAGACATACTGCCAATAATTAGTGCCTCTCAGCCTATTGTGTGTAATTTTATCCCAATAATATAATCCACAATTATGATAAGGATTACATGTAATAGCTTTAGAAGGATCCTGCCATGGAGTATTTGCCCCAAATTGTAGCTCTTTATTACTGTTCAATCGATTAGCATTCTATGGTCTCTGATATACAGAGGAGGAGCAGAGGTGGGGATAAGCAATTAGGGAACTAAGTATAGATAAAAGCTTGCTCAAGTGAAATGGAATAGTAGCATATTTGGGAGTATCGAGAGAGCAAAATAAGTTTATATCCTAAGTTAATTGTGACTGTTAATAAGTTCATTTGGAGTTAGTAAGTGATTACATATTTCCTTCGTATTCCATTACATTTATCTGAAAATATCTTTATTTTGTCTTCATTTTCGAAGGAGATTTTTGCTAGATAAAATAAAAATTTCTGGGTTGATGGCAGTGTTTTCTGTTCAGCACTTTAAAGATTTCTTCTGGCCTCCATCATTTCTGATGGCATGTTAGCTTTACTTCTTATCATTGCTTCCCTTTGTGTGATGTGTTGCTTTTTTCCAGCTGTGTCAAGATTTTTTTTTCTTTGCTTCTCAGCAGTTTGACTATTATGTACATTTAGGTAGTTTTCTTTGTATTTATCCTTAAAGGTTTGATGAGCTTCTTGAATTTATAGATTTATGTCTTTCAGCAGATTTGGGAAATTTTTGTCATTATTTCTTTGAATACTTTTTGCCCCCCTCCCTCTCTATAATTTTCAGACTCTAATTTCACATTTGTTAAACTTTTTGATATTGTCCCACAGATCTCTGAAGTTCTATTTACATTTTTTCAGGTATCCTCTGGTTTTCACTATGAATCATTTCTGTTGATTGATTTTCAAATTTATTTATTGTTTCCCTTGTCACCTCTACTCTATTAATCCCATCCAATGATTTTTTTTAGATTATTTTATTTTTCAACATTAAATTTCTACCTGATTTTTTTTTTTTTTTTGGTGTGGTTTCTATTTCTCTGCTGAGATTTCCTATCTGTTCATTCATTAAAAGCATGTTTTCTTTATGTTGTTGAACATAGTTATAGTAGTTTTTTTAGTATGCTAATGTTGCGATGAGCATCATCTTTGGGTTTCATTGATTTCATCTTCTCTTCAGTCTGGATCACATTTTCTAATATAGTTATATATTTGCATTATATCCTGAACATTGAATGACACATTGCTAAGTTCTAGTTCTGTTTTGTTCTCCTGAAAGTTACTGCTTTTGTTAAATACAAGATAAAACACTAACTTGACTGGACAGCAGCTGAAATCTCATTCAACACTTTTAGGCTTACCTAGGTTGCTTGGAATCTGCCCTTTGTATGAATGGTTCAGTGGTCAGCTACAGATTTGGGCAGAGTTCATAGCCAGAATTTAGAACTCTCTCTGCATCTCTCTTGGGGTATCCCTTTCTTCACTTTTAAGCTACTAAGATTATTCCAAACTCCAAAACCCTTTTATTCTTCTCCTTCTTCCTTTTCCTCTTCCTCTTCTTCTTCCTTCTCCCCTCCTCACCCTGCTTCTCTTCTTCTCTTCTTCTTCTTTCCTTCTCCTCTTTCTTTTTCTTTCTTCCTCCTCTTCCTCCCTTTCCTCCTCTTCCTCCCCTTCCTCTTCCTCCTCCTCCTTCTTCTTCTGTTATGGATGGAACCCAGAGCCTTACACACTAGGCAAATGCTCTACCACTGATCTACATCCCACCCAGAATTTTTCAAGCCAGCAAGTCTTCAGACTTTCCATCTTACTGTTATCTGCCCTGCTTGTCATGGATTAGAGCTTGCTCTTAAGTAAAACACTATAAAAAAATGAAAGATTCATCTAGTGCTATTCCCTCCTCCAAGTGTTGACTTCCCTTCTCCCCAGTGTTGATTTTTGGTTGATTTCTAGTGTCTTCAGGTATTTGTCTGTTTATATTTTTTCCAGATTTATATTGTTATTGTTGGGAGAATTGGTCCAATAGGAGCTTATCTTCCATTGTCAGAAGATTAGTGTCTGCTACATTGTAAGGCATGCTGGAATAAAATTAACTGTTGTGGATTAAAGATGACTCAGATTCTTTAAAATCACACCTATTGGGAGATGGGATCTACATCTCTTCCCCTTGAATCTGACTGGACTCTTTCACGACCAGTAGCTTATGGTAGAAATAACGACACACCTGTTGTGGTCAAGATATTAAGAGTCATGTGCCTTCTGGTTTCTGTTCATAGTACTCTAAGAGTACTTAGTAGCCATATAAGAAGACTGAGGCATCTATATTGTGAGCAAGCCCAAACCAGCCACTGTGGAGAATTAGATTCAGGTGTGTATCTTGAAGGAAAGAAGGAAACTCAGGAAACTATATCCAGCTCTCAGTCTTCTAGATTATCCCAGAAAATGTTCCAGGCATGATAAAGCAGAGATAACCAGCCCCACTGTCCTGCCTGAATTCCTAGCCCACAGAGTCATGCTGCATATAATACTAAGTCATGGTTTTGAGTGATCGTGGGTATAGCTCAGTGGTAGAGTGTGTTCTTAGCAAAATTGAAGCCCTGGGTTAACCCAAGCACCCCACAAAACATTATTGTTTTGAGCCACTAAATCTTGCAGTAGTTTATTACATAGTAATAGTTAACCAGAATATTAACAGCTTGACATTATTTTAAATAATGAATAGGTTGATTTTTTAAAAAATGACCCAATTGCCTGTATTATACCTGAGTGATAAAGTGTTCACACTCAGGGAAAATTTACATTCTATATACACTACCATATTCACCCCTTCCAACTCTTTAGCTTCTTCTGGAATTAAAGATACAGAGTCTCAGGAGAAAATGACTAGGCATTAGGAGACACACTTTGTAAATCAACTGATTTTTGTGATGACAAAATCAGCAGGGTCATTATTGACAGATAAAGAAACTGAGACACAGTTTAACTAAGGATAAGTAGCTGGAGTGGGGTCATTGTGGTGGTCCTAGGATTTGAATTGAGTGTTCTCAAATTCATTGCTTAGTTCAGAGAGCATATTGATTGATTATTGATTGATTTTGGACAAGTTAGATCAATGAGCATAGATGAATTAAAAAATAGCTATGATTATCCAATTGTGGTTTTTAAAAGGAAAAATCAAATAGAAGCCTTCAGGGCTCCTTTTTTGCACTGTTCCCTGTTAACATCAATTAGAATATGCCCTGTTATGATATTCTAATTTTTAGCACAAGGAGAAAAATGAATTTATTTCAGGGTTGATACCTCTTAACATTTAAAAGGAAATACTTCTATTGAAAATATGGGCACCTTAGTAATAGAATAAATGGCTTGACATTTGTGAGGGCAAAATAGTCAATATAAACAGAATTTTCACATTGAAAAATAAATCATTAACCCAGCTATTTCTAAGTTTTAAAAACTTGACTTTGGCATCAATATATTGTTCTTCTATTTCTCCTGACAAGGCAGCTCCTATCACAGGAAAGGAGTTGGCTGCTTTCCCTGCCACCCTTCATTTTTGGTTTCTAATTCTCCCCTCTTTCTCACTGCTTTAGTACCAAAATAGGAACCTCCCCCACAATGAGCAGAAGTGATTTAGAGAGATAGTTTTAGTCATGTATCTTGATGTGGTATTACAAACACCAGACCTCACAGAAGCATTTTGTGAAAAGTTATGTTCTCTCCTTTCAGTGTTACTTCAATGGAAATAAAACCAGGCTAGGAATTCATTTCTAGGGTTCTCCCTAAGCATGTTACCATGTCAAATTCCTTGCTACTTCTCCCATCAGCAGGAAGAATCTCATCGTCCACCTCTAAATACTGGATGGCCTTGGTGACTCACTTCAAATAAATAGAATAGAATAGAAAGATGCTGTGTGACTTCTGAGGCTAGTTTAGAAAAGGCAGCACAGCTTCTTCTTGGCACTCTCTTGGGATGCTTGCTTTAGGAACGCAGCCATCATGCTGTGAGGAAACACGGGCCACATGGAGTGGCCATGTGCAAGATTTTTCAGTCGACAACTGTGATTGAGGTCCCAGCTAGCAGCTAACATCAATACCCCAACATGTGAGTCAGGAAGCCCTAGACATGATCCATCCTTTAGCCACCCTGTCTGTAATGAGATGAGTGATCCCAAGTAAGAACTGCCTCGCTGAGCCCAGTCAACTACTACAACTGTAAGAGAAAATAACAACAAAATGATTGTGGTTGTTTTAAGCCACTAAGTTTTGGGGGGGATTCATTAGACTGTAGTAGCTTACAGGAACACCATGCAAAGTGATGTGGATTGTGTTTGGTTCGTCATTATTGTAAGTGGATTCACAATTAGTTCTTCAGAACACCAGTTCCCTCAGTTAGCCCTCCCCATCTTAGTTTAGATTTCCCCCAAAGAAGACCTAAGATAAGGACTTGAGTGAAGATAGGTTGATTTGGGAGGTGATCACAAGGAGCCAAAGTGAAGTAGAAGAGAAAGTGAGGTAGTAAAGCATAAAAGCCCATAAATGTTTGCAAATAAGTTGGTGACTACAATGGGGTGTCTGGGGCTAGATCCCATCATGGGACCTCTGAAGAACTGTAGAGTGTGCCTCAAAATGGTTCCACCAGATGGGACTGCAAAATGGTGCAGCCACTATGGAAAGCAGTATGGAGATTCCTTGGAAAACTGGGAATGGAATCAGCATATGACCCATTCATTCCTCTACTGAGTCTATTCCCAAAGGACTTAAAAACAGCATACTACAGTGACACAGCCACATTAATGTTTATAGCAGCACAATTCACAATAGCTAGATTATGGAACCAACCTAGATGCCCCTCAGTAGATGAGTGGATAAAGAAAATGTGGTATATATACACAATGGAATTTTACTCAGCAATAAAAGAGAATAAAATAATGCCATTTGCAGGTGAATGGATGAAATTGGAGAATATAATGCTAAGTGAAGTTAGTCAATCTCAAAATCCAAATACCAAATGTTTTCTCTGATATAAGGAGGCTGATTCACAGTGGGGTTGGGTTGGGGAGCATAGGAAGATTAGAGGAACACTAGAAAGGTCAATGGGGAGGGAAAGGGAGGGAGCAAGGGAGTATAAAGGGAGAAAAAGAAAAAAATGGTAGAATGAGATAGATATCATTACCCTAAATGCATGATTGAAGACATGAATGATATGAATATACTTCATATACTAACAGTGGTATGTAAAAAGGTGCTCATTTTGTGTATTATGAATTGTAAAGCATGCTACTGTTATATATACAACAACATTGAATAAAATTTTTTTTAAATGGTTCCACCAGAGTATGGGGAGGTTGGAGCATTTATCACTCCTTCCCTCACTCTCATCCCTCATTATGGAGGTTGTCTACAGAGGCATTAACTCCTCTGCTTCTCTGGGCTATGCATGCTTACAGAGAGTCATCCTCCCATAGCCCAGGAGAAAGTAGAGCATAGAGATCCTGCTGCACATGCTCCGAGCAAGGAACTGTCCATCACAGCTGTGTTGAAGTCCCATGCGTGGAGGTGTGTAACATTACATCACGGGAATCTGCCACATCTTCACATGGCAGCCACAGGGAGTTCTTCAAAACCTGGATCTGCTTTCAAAACACTTCCCTAATTCAGACCTTCCAGTCATTCCCTGTTGTTCATAGGAACAAAATGAAAATCCTCACTATAGTCCTGCTACCTTCATAACAATCTCCTTCACTCTGCATACCTGCTGAACTGGCATTGTTTCATTTCCTCCCCAAAGCCACAGGGCCATTGCACATGTTGTTCATTCTGCCTATAATGATCATCCCACCCCGCCTACAAGTGATAACTCCTACTCATCTTCCCATCTCAGTTCAGGCACCACTTCCTGACCCTCTCTCCTCCCATACCCAGACTGGATCCAGTTCCTCTGAAAGCTAGTTTCAATTCACAGTTACAAATTCCTTTAGGTGTTCATTCCATTGTTGTTTGTCGCCCATAGTAGACTGAATCCCCAATATATGTGGCCATGTTTCACATACAATATCTCTATGTAGAAGGCGAGTGAATAAGAGAGGTGTGTGTGTGTGGTGGGGGGAGAGAATGCACACACAGATGGGAGGGTTTGATGTTCTATTCAGAACATCTGCATTCTTTCAGTCCTGGAGATCTTTTCAAAGAGCTGGAGTTCCTCTTTCTATCTCTTCTGCACTCTAGCCTCCTCTTCAGCTATAGACTCAACTTCTCCCCTGAAGGAGGTGCCAGGGATGAGTAATTAATGAGCCCACATAAAATAAATCCTTGTTAATCTCCCAAAGAAGGATCTCCATTTAGTTACAGGCTTCCTGAAGAAACAGTCAAAATTGCTAGCTCCTACTATCTAAAGGGAACCTGACTCCAGGACATACGTAAATTCTTTATGCTCTAGAAACCTTGACAAAAATACTAGAATAGTCCAGAATTTTCCAATATGTTTGAAAATTAGAAATTTGAATGGACAAAGTGGGGAAGGGTGGGAAGGAAATCCAACATTTCACAACTTCAGAGTTCAGCAGCAATAAAGACAGTGTAAGAGCTCCTATTTAGGGATGAATAAAAAGAAGGATTGGATTGAAATCCAGGAAATAATCCCACTTATTTGTATGGATGGGTGAGGGTGCATTTGAAAATTACAAACAGTTCCAGTCACCTTATTAGAAAAGGATGTTTTAGAAATAGGGAAGGTACAACAAAGGGCACTGAGAAAGACAGGGGAATTTATTCAGAGTGGTATTCTTTGGCAAAGAAGAGATTAAGCGGGAGCTCATTAAAGTATAGACAATTCTGAAGGGAGTAGAGAAGATAATTGTTTCAAGGCTATTTGAGTTAGTGTCAAATACAAGAACCAGGGGTTAGTAACTTAAGCTAAGAAAGAATTTAGACAGGCAATTTCTGAATCAAGAGTAAATGATATAAAACAAAGAACTGAAGATGATAAAAATAAGAGACATAGATTTTACTGAGGAGGAAACATGTAATTTTTCCCTTTTGTTTCATTTGTGTTAAATAATGAAGAGTGATCTTTTTATTTTCCACGTTGAACTATCATATCTTGGTAAAATTAAAAAGGGTTAGAGTGTGTATAATTTTAGAGAATCTAAAAGGGAGTTGTTCAAAGAGAGAATAAACACATGGTTGAGAACTTCTTGTCTTTTCTCTGCCTCAAAATGTCATGGGTTTATAACTAATTAGAACAAATTTTTTAAAAAGTCATGGGTTTCTGAGGTAAGCATACCAAGATAGCATTGCCATTCATGGCTTTGCACCAGCAGCCAGTCCGGTTGAAGTTCTACTTTAGTTTTGGGCACTAACATATCCAGACAATGATTTCCAAAGGGCTAGATACTATTTCATGTGGTAAAACTTGAAGAAGAAGGTAATTTTATAGTGCATTAAAAATTTTTGACTGACTATAAGCAGTGGTTTGTTTCCCCATCTCAATAAACACGACGTAGTTCAGCTGTGTGCCGGCCACTGTGGAAAACACGGTGCCTGCCAATGAGATCCCTGATGGATATTTGCTCAGTGGACACCATCCCTACTCTGGATGAGCTTGAATGACACAGTGACATTCATACCACAAAATGAAGGAGCAGCAGTGTCCTGGCAGACCAAGGAATGTATGGACAGACCATTTGGGCTGTAGACACAGGGTAGCTTTGGGGTCAGTTTGAAACCTTCTTCCATCACTGGCCATTTTGAGCAAGTGACATCTCCAGGCCTCGGTTTCTTCATCTGTAAAACAAGGGTGATAACACTCGGGAGTTTGAGTCAGGAGTAAAGTAAATGGAAACACACATATATTACACATTGCTCGTAGGCAGTGGGCACCCCAGCTGCAGTGGCAGTTGAATTTTGAGGCCGAAGGAACAAAATGGGTAAAGGCCCCTGAGTAGGAAGCAGATCTATCTGATGTGTTCAGTGGGTTCATGACTGGAAGAGGGCTGATGCTTTTATTCTTTGAACTTATGTTTCTTTACCTGTAAATGGAGATGATAATAGGACCTATGCCATAGTATTGTTATGTGTAATATAAATAAAGAGCTCAGCAGTGGCTGGCCTTTAGTAAGTGCTCATAAAGGGTTAACTGCTATTGTTACCATTTCAACCTGCTTCAACAGGAAACATCAAGCCTATATTAAACTAGCTTGGTTCTTTTTTCTTTGTTTGTACACAGAAATGGAAAAATAAATTGGCTTTTTAACCCCCACTTGCCTTTCTGCCGTCCTCCTTATATGTTGCTAAGTAAACAAGGAAATGTCATCAAGAGATCCCCAGAGTCTGACATTTGTGGGGTACATTAATTTACCCAGGTCCAGTAACAATTCATCAGAGAAAAGCTGTTTATTTTACTTGTTTTATTCCTTTTTTTCCCTTATACTGAGAAGTTAACCCAGGGGTGCTCTACCACTGAACCACATCCCCAGCTCTTTTAATTTTTTGTTTTACTTTATTTTGAGACAGGATCTTGCTAAGTTGCTGAGGCTGACCTTGAACTTGTGATCCTCCAGCCTCAGCCCCTTGAATAGCTGGGATTGCAGGCCCACCTCACTATGCCTGGCTACTTGTTTTATTCCTACACATTAAAATCCGAGCATGGATATTCTGGCAGGAAAACATAATGGTGATCACATATTGGGAAGATAGATTTTATTTTTTTATTATGGAAAATTCCAAACATATACAAAAGTAGAGAAACTAGTATAAAAATCTCCAGGTACCCATCTTCTAGCTTTAAAAACGTTATCAGCACCTGACCAATCTTATTTATTGAGGCATATCTCCACATTCCCTCCTCCACTGGATTATTTTAAAACAAATTATAGATATAAGTTTTTGGTCAGTACTTTGGTATGTACCTCTAAAAGATTCTTTTTTGAACCAACACTAATACCATCATCACACTTATGAGACTAATAGTAATTTCTTAATATCATCATGTTTAAATTGATGGCATATCCAATCAGTGTTCAGGTTTTTCTAACCATTCCTTACCTTCTTTTTTGCAATATTTTTTTTCTACTCAGAATTCAAAGTTACAGACGCTGCATCTTGTTGATACATCTTTAAAGCATTTTAAAATCCCTAGGTCCTCCCCTCTTTTATTTTCATGTTATTTTGTTGCATTTTTGATTTATTCTTTTTAGATATATATGACAGTAGAGTGTATTTTGATGAATTATACATACATGGAGTATAACTTATTCTAATTAGGATCCCATTCTTGTGGTGTACATGATGTGGAGTTACACTGGTCGTGTATTCATATATGTACATAGGAAAGTTATGTCTGATTCATTCTCCTGTCTTTCCTATTCCGGCCCCCTCCCTTCCCTTCATACCCCTTTGTCTAATCCATTGAACTTCTATTCTTCCTTCCCCCTCCCCCTTACTGCATGTTATCCACATTTCAGAGAGTTTTGCTATTAATTTATAGAAGAAATCAGGTGGGTTTTCATATGGAACCTCATATAAAATATTCTGGATCTTGCTAAATGCATTTCCACAGTTTTAACACAGTCTCTGTTCCCTGTTTTCCTAAAGTAGAACCTACAGCCTTGGGCTCTATTTTTTGGCATGCCCTTCAATGAACATGATGGCATGAGCTTGGTGTTGCCTTGCATCAGGAGGCACATGTGTCTGGTTGTTGCTCTGTCTGTGAGTTCGTGGTTGATCAGCGGGTCTGGGTGTTGTTGGCCTAATCCATCCTGTAGTTTCCCATTGGCCTTCCCCCTAATGGCTTTCACAGCCATTAGAGATGGCTTTTAGATCCATTATCTCATTAAGAGATTGCAAAATAGTGTTATATTTCTATCTTTCTGCATTTATTAACTATAATTCTTCTAGGAAGAATGTTCCCTTAACAACTATTTGGTTACCTTGAGGTATTATTGGAAAAGAAAAAGCAACATAAATGTTTGATTCTTTTTATTTGCTGTTTCTAGACTAGTGACTTCTTTACCAAGCATCCTCCAAAATTATCAGTTATTTCTTTATCTTTATACACTTACATATTTTAATATATTTGATGTATTTCAAAATAAGACACTTGTTTATTTTTGGTTCTTTTTAGTTATACATGATAGTAAGGTCTATTTAGATATAATTATATATGCATGGAATATATATTTTCTAATTAGGGCCCCAGTCTTGTGAATGTACACAATGGTGGCATTCACTGTTGTGTATTCATATATGTACATAGGAAAGTTATACAAGATTCTTTCTACTGTCTTTCCTTTTCCTATTCCCCTCCCTTCCCTTCATTTCCCTTTGTCTAATTCTTTGAACTTCTATTCTTCCCTCTCTACCTTATTGTTGGTTAGCTTCCACATTTCAGAGAAAACATTTGCCCTTTGGGGTTTTCTTGGTGGGGGAGAGGATTGGCTTATTTTACTCAGCACAATAGTCTCCAGATCCATCCATTTACTGGAAAATATCATAAAGGTTCTTCTTTATGGCTGAGTAATATTCCATTGTGCATATATATCACAATTTCTTTGTCCATTCATCTGTTGAAAGGCATCTATGTTCCATAGCTTAGCTATTGTGTATAGTGCTGCTATAAACGTTGATGTGGGTGCATCTCTGTAGTATGATGATTTTAAATCCTTTGGATATATACCAAGGAATGGGATAACTGGGTCAAAGTGTGTTGCTCAGATTCTTCTACCTTGGAGCAGGTGTAGCCCTTTCAATTTGGCTCCTGTGATTGTTGATGGGAACTTGACTATCTTTGATACCTTCCTTATTTTTCAGAATGACAAGATATCTCAGCTTCAACTTGTAAAGACCCAGGCTCAACTACTTCTCTAAGAAGCACTGATTCCTTTTAGTAGAAAATTCCATTTAAGACCACACTCTGGGCACTCCTCTGATCATTGCTTCTGGGCTGGCCAGTGTGATTTTAAATACTTACCTTTAAGAGCAAAGGCCAAGAACTGGAAGGCTTCTGTAACAAATTAGCCCAATAACTAATTTGATGTGCTGTCCCAGTAAAAATAATTTTTAAAATATTGTCAGAGTACCTGAAAATTACTTTCTAAATTGGCAGTAAGATTGTAAAATGTTGTAAGGAATTAGAAATTGCCTAAGAGAAGTGAAGAGCAAACTGGATCAGGAGGCATAAGAACTAAGGTGGGGGAAGGGGAGGGGCCAAGGAAGTGGAAGGCAGGAAGGAGGAGGGGCTGCATGCTCTTTCTGCCGTGGGCATTGGTCACCAGAGTCAGCCCTGCATTGGCACAGATAATGTCGCAGACATCTACATGGCCCAACATGGCCCCCATGCCTCTCCCTGTTATGACTTTATCTGTCCTCCAATGCCTACTCTCAGTCACACAGACTAGTAGTTTTCAACCCTGATCTTTGACATTTGGACCAGTCAGCAGTGGAGTACAATAAATAAAAAGGAAAAGAAGGAGATGGAGATGGAGAAGGAAGGAGAAGGAGAAGGAGTAGGAGGAGGAGGAGGAGGGGGAGGGGGAGGAGAAGAATGTATTTATTTACTGTTTTCTCTTGGAAGGCATTCTTCAAAGTTTATTCTGAAGCTATAGTCTTCCTATTTTGGGAAGGTTTTGCTGTTAGATGTCTTTTTCGAATAAAATTATGTGACAAAGGCCAAAGATGTCAGCGTTTGATGTTTTCGTTAAGTTTGGCAGATTATTGTTTTACAAGTCTGTCTTGAAATATGAATAGTCTATGGAATCCAAAATTGTGGGCCCCCTCAGGGGCATTACTGAAATGCTCATGCACCTGGGAAAGAAGAGAGGGCACTGGAAGATGGGGGTTAGTTTTTCTTCGGGTTTAAAAGAACAAAGTACATGTTGGTGTGTGAAGGGCGAAGGGGAGAAGAGTGGAGGACTAGGGAAGAGTTAAGTCTCGGTTTAATAGGACCCATCAAAGGCTCTAATCAGGAAAGAAGGCATAGGAGGAGCCCACAGAGGCTGGCCGAATTGGAAAGTGTCCCTGTGATGGGGCCTGTGGCCAGAAACACCGTGGTACTTAGGACAGGGCAGACCCTTCCTCTCCCCATCCCTTCCATTTTTTGTGACCCATTTTCTAACCCTTTCCTTTCTGCTCCACCAGCCCTCCCCAAGAGAACAGAGCTATAGGAATCCGAACATAAAATAGGTAAATAAACAAAACAAAATTTTTACTATTTTGGAGGCTCTATTCTTAGAGGCTCTTTGCTGGGGGACAGACTGGCATTGGGATGAGGGGTAAACACAAATGCTCAAATGGAGGTTGCAGAAATATAATAGAATCAAGGGGCCTGCAGGGAGTGGGGAACGTATGCTGGTAGCTTGGAGCATGAAGACTTGTTCCAGAGCAAGCCAGCCTGCAGCTGGGTGACATCTGTTTAACCTCCTCAATCCTCTGACCTTGCCACCTTCCTTTCTATCAGCAGAAGACTCCGGCTTCTAAGCAAGAGATGCCTTCCTCCTCTGGAAAATTCTGAGGAGCAAAAACTGTCTGCTAGAAGCCACCAGAAAGTGCAGAAAGGTCTGGGACTGAGGAGAGGCACCAACATGACTGCTCCAGGACTGTTGGCTTGTTCTTTAAGAGGGAAGACTGGAGAGATGGAGCAGAACTCAGGGGTAGAGCACTTGCCTACCATGTGCAAGGCCTTGGGTTCAAGCCCCAGCACTGCCAAAGGAAAATAGGAAGAAGACAGGGCCTAGGTTAAGACTGAGAATGCATCCTCCTTGATCTCTGGTCTCTCCTCCAGGTGAGAATGAAAGGAGAGAGTCTCCAGGGCCCTGTGACTGTGCTCTGTATCATTTACTGCCGCCTTTTCATATCTCTGGTCATTCCTTTCCAATCAACTTTATGGGCTTTTTTTTTTTTAAAAGACAGCTTTATTGAGCCAGGATTGGTGGTGCATGCCTGTAATCCCAATGGCTCGGGAGGCTGAGGCAGGAGGATCACAAGCTCAAAGCCAGCCTCAGCAACAGCGAGGTGCTAAGCAACACAATGAGATCCTGTCTCTAAATAAAATACAAAAAAGGCCGGGGACGTGACTCAGTGGAATGCCCTGAGTTCAATCCCCTGTACGCCCCCCCAAAAAAGCTATATTGAGATATAACTCACTATGCAATTCATCTGTTTCAAGTGAACTCAATGGTTTTTAATGTATCCACAGAGTTGTGATACCTTTAGCACGACCAATTTTATAACATTCTCATCATTCCAAACAGAAAGCTCTTACTCATTAAGTCACTCCTTTATTTCCCCAAGAACATTCATGTACAAGTTTTGGGGTGAGTGTGTTTCCATTTCTCTTTGGCATATATCTCAGAGTAGAATTTCTGGCCCTATGACAATCTATGCTGAACATTCTGAGGAACTATAATTTTTAGGGAGGCTGCACCATTTTATATTCTCATCAACCCTGGCTGTATGTGAGTGTTATGATTTCTTTATATTCTTGACCACACTTGTTATCATCTTTTTAACTTTAGCTATCCAGGTGGCTATGAAGTGGTATCTCATTGGGTTTGCATTTCCCTCATGGCTAATAATGAGCAACTTTTCATGTGCTTATTGGCCATTTGTACGTCTTGCATCGGAGAAGTGTCTATTCAAATTCTTTATCCATGGGCTGGTTTTATGAATGTTGGTATTACTCTGGGTTCAATCTTGGCCCCCTTTTCTCTTGTCCCTGTACACATACCTACTAATGCCTTCTCTCTACTTCCCCATTCATTCATTCATTCATTCAATTGTGTTTTCATTCAACAAATATTCATTATGCTCCTAAAATGTACCAGGTCCATTGTTAAAGATGAGTTCCTTGCTATTGGGAAACATGCTTTGTTTTGGGGCTGAGAATCCAATCTAGGGCCTTGTGCGTGCGAGGCAAGTGCTCTATGACTATAGCCTCAGCCCAAAGCTTGCATACTTTTAAGAGAGGAAGAAGTTAACTAAAGAAGCAAACAGGTAAGATGATGGAAGAGCTATGACATCAATATAATGGAGTGATGAAGAGTACTGATGGTTGGGCGAGAGGGTAGATGTTACTTTAGATTGGGTCATCAGGGAAGGCCTCTCTTAGGAGGTGACATTTAAGCTGAACCTACATGATAAGAAAATGCAAACCATAAGAACCTCAGGAAAGGCATCCCAGGTAGAGGGAAGCAAGTGAGAAGAATGAGTTTTGTGTCTCAGAGCAAGGAGGAACACAAGGAGCTCAGGGGAGAGGTCCAGGAGTTGGGGCCAGAGAGGTACACAGGACCTTCCTCTCCTTCCCAGGATGGTCAAGAAAAAGTGGGTTAGGCCTGGGATTCCCAGGATTACCCCTGATAGGAATTCAGAGGGAACCTTCAGTAAGCCACAAGCACATGGCATCCTCCAAAGAGGAAATTGAAGCTTCTCAGGGCCTTCTCTGTACCTAATTATAACTCTGCCCACATAGGAGCAAAAGGATCTTAGACCCAAGAATAGCGAAGAAAAAAAAAAAAAAAAAAAAAAAAAAAAAACTGGCGCGAACCATTATTCTACCTAAAATAGAAAAATAACACCCAAACCTGCAGTACAAGGTGACAATTTATGGTGTTGGAAATGTCTTCAGAAGTCTTTTTAGAGTTTTGTGTTGAATGTTTATGGAAGGTGTAAAATTCGTATAATGCCAGCGTTTTATGAACAGTACAGTTGGCAACTCCTTTTAGCCTGATCCCTGCTTTCAGGAAATGTGGGTTTTCCTTCATTTATTCATATCATTTCCAGTCCATCAAAAATAGACAAGATGTAACAGGACAGTCCATTTGTACCATTCTTTTTGGAAATAATTGCCAGAAGCGCTTTACGGTTGTCAAAGCCCCACCGATGTGACTCCCGAGTGGTCCTCTGTGTTAAGAAGCACAGCCTTCCCGCTTGTCTTTGTATTCCTCTCCCATTTCCACCACCGGCAGGATAATCAGGCTGGGAGAAGCAGCCCTTTAAAATTCAGTGCTATGCAAAGGGCAAGAAGAGGGGTGAAAATGATCTATACAGAAGCCCCCAAAGAAAAGGCAGGCATGGACTCCCTCTGTTTAAGAATGAGCTTGATGAAAGACTTAGGAAAAGCTCGGTTTACCAGATACGCAGATATGCAGAACCATATGCATGCATTAATTAAGCCAATGTGAAGGAGGAGGAGGGGATCTGAGAAAATAACAAAGCTGCAGTGTATGCGTGCAATGATTTTTCATTCTGTTTCGCTTCAGCTCTGCCCCTGCAACAGAGGATCTAATCAATCTGCCGGCTATTAAGTTTGTTAATTGATAATGCATACTAATTAGGCTGTGCGCAGTTACTTAAGAGACTTTGCTAAGGTGATTGTAGGCACAAGTCCAAATGGAGTTTAAAGTATTCTGTGTGAGGTTAAAACCCATCAACCAGAATAGATGGATTTTATATTATAACAGAAGGCACAACATACCCATAAGTATTTAATGTATTGCACAGTTATCCATTATTACATATTTTAACTCTACAAAATAATTAAAAATGTGAAAACAGCTACTAAAAACTATAACTAAATCACATTGGTGAGGGTATGAGGAAGTGTCAATGAGAGAGTGCTATTTTCTCATCAAGGTAAATGTTTAATTTTCTCATTTATATTTGGGAACTGTCAGGGTGAGCGGGGAGGAGGCTTGTGAGAAGCAAGACTTATTGAGTTGTGTGGACACCAGAGGCACTGGCAGCCTCACACGTCAGGTTGTGAAGCCCATGTTTCAAAGGTCAGCCCTCCAGAGGCTGCCCAGTTGACCCATAGAAACACATTATCTGGGAACTCAAGGTTGAAACATGTTTATCAACCATAAAATTAGCTGCTAGTCATATGGTTGGTATCCTTCCTTTTGAGTTCTACTCTTTGGGAACTAAAGGGGACATCCAGGCATCCTCGCAAATGTGCCTTGCCAAGAGGATGGCTCATTCTTCTCTACATCTTGGAGAATGATTCAGTTCAGTTTAGCCCCCAAAGATATGTCTGGTTGGGTCCAAAGAGATTTCTCCAGATCAGAATGATGTCTCATTCTGCTCAGGTGAGTTTCTCAGATGTTAGGATGGGTCAAGGACAGGTTATTGGCTCAGAAATCATATCACAGGGTGAACCTTGAATAATCAAAATTCTCCATGAGGTCCTGAAAGAAGCAACCTTTTCTTCTGGAAGATCCAGAGACCATTTTCATGGGTTTTTTTTTTTTGTTTGTTTGTTTGGTGGTGCTGGGGATTAAACCCAGGGCCTTGCACATGTGAGGCAAACACTCTACCAACCGAGCTATATCCCCAGCATTTTATGGGTTCTTTGTTCATTCAGTCAGGAGACATCTCCTGAGTAGATTCCATATTCCAGACACCACATTTAGTCCTGGAATATCATGACAAACCAGATAGGCAGACCCCCCACCTTCTAATGGGAGGGGAGGGGGCTTTGTATATATGATTTCCACTTTTCAACAAAAAAGATTTTTTGAGAAGCTTCTGTGTTTTAGGCACTGTACAAGGTATTAGATACAACAACAAAAAAAAAAACAGATAGATACTGTTGGGCAGGCTTAAGACATACCTAGGACAAAACCTGTCCATCCCTGGGTTTCTGGGTTGAATTATAAAATGGCAGGCTGGTTATTAGCAAGAACAGTGTTCCTATCAATTTTTAAATATTTTTTAAATTGTAGTTGGACACAATACCTTTATTTTATTTATTTATTTTTATGTGGTGCTGAGGATCGAACCCAGGGCCTCACACGTGCTAGGCGAGTGCTCTACCACTGAGCCACAACCCCAGCCCCCTATCAAATTATTGATAAATGTCTTCAACGTGTTTTAAAACAAGTCAGGGAGGTGACATTTATAAAAATTCTACTAGGTTAATCTACAAACTAATATTTAAAAAATAAGAATGGAAGAAAAGCTCTCCACCGAAGATTATTGAGCAGAGGGAAGTGTCTATTTCATCTCCACTCCTTGGGCAAACTGAGAGTTCCCACAAACAGAAATTTGGATGCTAGCAGGAGGCAATGGTGTAGATAGTGTGCATTTAATTAACAAATGAATTGTGTTCCTACAGTGTGACCATTGAACCTGGAACTGATCCATACTGCTTTGTTTTAGCTATTTTGAGATGACTGAGTTCAATGAATCTGTGTAGGGAAAACTAATCTCTGAATAGTCGATGGAAAACATCTAAGAAAAAACAAAAACTGGAGGTTCTCTATGCTTATGAGCCGAACATTCTTATCCTGGTCAAATAGCATAACACAAGATCAGGTGAATAGAGATACGTTGAGATAGAATAAGCCATTTCTGAGAAAAATTTGAGCAAGCAAGAATTTACCTGGATATACTGAGCACATATTTTAAAGTTATTATATCCATGGCAGTATTGCATAAATACAGTATTGTGAGCATTGCAATGGCACAGCATTTATTCTTATTGTGCCAAAAAGTGAGATCATATTTTAAAAAAATTAAAAACTACATATGCAGCTGTTTTTCTTCTTTACTGAGGAGTAATAGCAGGGCCTTGTATTCTAACCTATGGATGCTATCATTTGGTAAATGAACAACTTTCTGAAAGCTGAGTGTTTTAACAAATGGATTTTAAGTAAGGGAAATAGGAATAAAATAAACAGTCTTCAGTTTTGTGACATTTACTCACTAAAATGAGGTCTTGCTTATTAAGAATAGAACTATATGAAAGGTCATTAGGGAATAGCTATTTCATGGATTTTTTCTGGAATGAATAGTGAATCTCTTATGCTTTTGTATTTATTTGTATGCCTGAATTGAGAAGACAATTATAATAGTATTCTTTTCATATAAAGACTTAATAGGATGGGTTAACTGCTGTAGCAAATATTCCTAAAATCCTAGTGATGTAACACATAAGTGGGATTTGTTATTGTTTTTCCTGTTCACATCACAGCCCCCAAACAGTTGACAGACAGACTCTGATCCATGTGATCTTCCAGGGTCTCAGGCTCCTTGCTACTTGTGGGTCTGTTTTCCTCTAAGGCCTTAGAGTCCTCTGTTTGATCATCTGTATTTAGCTGACATATTCAGGAAAGTGAAAGGAGAATTGTTATGGGCCAGGCCTAAAAATGCATCACATTCTATCCACATTCCACATGGCTGTGCCTAATTTCAAGGGAATCTGAGAAAGATCATCTAGCTAGGTGCTGAGGAAGAAAGGAGAAAGTCTGATGAGCAGCTAGCCATCAGACCTAAACAATATCTCTGAGAGCAAGATTGTTCACAAAACAAAGCAAGTCTTTTCCACACTTGGCTACATTGAGACGGCCACCAAAACTGCACTGTGCACTAAATGAAACCAGAGATGTTTTACGAGGTCAAGTCTGGTTGGCATAACAAGGTTTGAACAAAATAATACAGTAGGAATTCCAAGGAACATTTCATGCTATTTAACCATAGTGTGCTGGGTCAATCCAGTTTCAATAATTTCTGAGCCTAAGGGCATTGGGTATGTGCAGTCATTCCATCTGTCTATTCCTTGAATGCCTTTGGTGTAGACAGACCCTAACTCTGCCCCACTACTCTTTCTGTCACCAATCCATTAATACTTCATTTTTCTGAACATTGACATCCTGGGTTTAGGGTTTGAAGAGGCAGTCAAATAGGTTCCTGGTGGCCATGAGACTGACTGATATTAACTGGTCTACAAAGGGGTATGCAACTTTTCACAAGTCTTTGACAAAGGACAGACTGATCACAAATCACAGATTTATCTGTTGACTATTGCTTCATAAGAAGTAGCTTTCATAAAAGCAGTTATACTAGAAGGCAATTATTTTCTTAACCATAAAACTGCCAGTTCCATTTCTTTAGTATAGTTAAAATATTAATACGTATTCAAAAATCATAGATACTACTGAAAATTGTATGGTTTTTCAGTAATATCTAATATACCAAATAAAACATACTAGTAGATGGAAAAATAGATACTTACTATATACCATATTTTTTTTTTTATGCTGTGAGAGAGCTGTTTAATGTCACTTTGGCTTTGAAAGAGGTTGATTTAATGATACCAGTAATTATAGAATTATTCTATTTCTTATCATATTTTCATAATTATTTTCCAGGTATAAAATCTTTATTTTTAAAAAATATTTATTTTCTTTAGTTGTATACAATGGCTTTATCTTTACGTGGTGCTGAGGATCGAACTGGGGCTGCACACGTGCTAGGTGAGCACTCTAGTGCTGAGCCACAACCCCATCCCTTAAGTCTTTAAATACAAGTTGGTACAGTAGAAATCAATTTTTTAAAATTTGAAAGTGGGTATTTTAAGTAGAAATTTTATAAGCAAATTTTATAAATTTGACAACTTATTTACTTCCAAACTGAGCTACCTTAAATGAGCCAGAAAAATGAAGAAAAACTTTTGAGTTGTCTGTCAATTAATATGCAGATAAAAGAAAATTTATTGACTTTGATCTTGTTTCCACTGTCAATTAAATTATGTTAATTCTAAATTTTAAAAATGAAGATGAATGAATCTCACTTTTATATCAAATATTAACTCAAATTATTCCAAAATGATGCTTATTGTCTAGTACATCAAAATGAACAGAAAGTTACTTAGTAATCGGTATATCAGATTGGAGACATTGGCAGGGCATTTGAATTGATCAGTATTGTATTTGGCTGCATATAACAGAAGAAGCCTGATGTTCAACAACTAAAACATTTATTTTATCATGTAAGAGTGATTCTGGCAGCCGGGCGTGGTGGCGCACGCCTGTAATCCCAGCACTTTGGGAGGCTGAGACAGGAGGATCGCGAGTTCAAAGCCAGCCTCAGCAATGGCAAGGCACTTAGCAACTCAGTGAGACCCTGTCTCTAAATAAAATACAAAAAAGGGCTGGGGATGTGGCCCAGTGGTTGAGTGCCCCTGAGTTCAATCCCCGGTACACAAAAAAAAAAAAAAAAAAAAAAAAAAAAAAAAAAAAAAAAAAAACAAAAACAAAAACAAAAAAGAGTGATTCTGGCAACCACTCTGGAAAGCAGTATGGAGATTCCTCAGAAAACTTGGAATGGAACCACCATTTGATCCAGCTATCCCACTCCTTGGTTTATACCCAAGGACTTAAAATCAGCATATTACAGTGATGCAGCCACATCAATGTTTATAGCAGCTCAATCCACAATAGCTAAACTATGGGACCAACCTGGATGCCCTTCAATAGATGAATTGATAAAGAAAGTGTGGCATATATATACAATGGAATATTATTCAGCCTTAAAGAAGAATGAAATTATGGCATTTGCAAGTAAATGGATGGATCTGGAGACTATCATGCTAAGTGAAATAAGCCAGTCCCCCCAAACCAAAAGCCAAATGTTTTCTCTGATAAGCAGATGCTGATCCATAATTGGAGGGTGGGAAGGCTAGGGAAGAATGGAGGAACTTTGGATTGGGCAGAAGGGACTGACAGGAGGGGAGGGGGCATGGGGGTGGGAACTATGATGGAATGAGATGGACATTATTACCCTAGATACATATGTATGATTGCACGACCAGTATGACTCTGCATTGCGTACAGTGAAAGGAATGAGAAATTGTGCTTCATTTGTATACAATGCGTCAAAATACATTCCGCTGTCATGTATAACTAATTAGAAGAAATTTTTAAAGAAGAATGATTCTGGCGCTAGGATACTAATAAACCTGCTATGGAACCAGGATCTCTCTACTTTCCCAACTCACCATTCTTAGCATGTACTTTGCACTTTCCATGGTCAAAATATGATAGCTGTGCTTCTAGGCATTTTTTTGCATTCCAAGAAGGAAGAAGAGAAAAGATGACCAAAAAAGAAAAGCTTTTTCAGAAACTTTGCTCAGGACTTCTGTTCATACCTCCTGTTATCTTTTTCTTGTCTATCCAGATGTCCTCCTACCCTCCTCCATCCTGCTCTGTGCCCTGGGAAGTTGACCTTGTATGACTGTCTCAGCAAATTCTTTGCTGTCTGACTTCCAGAAGAAGCTGCAGCACCATTTGTTTTGTGAAGCCTGAGGAAGGCACTGGAAGAAAAACAGAATGTGGAAGAAGAATGAAGATGAGCAATTTATTTCTCCATTTCTTCCCTGCTGATACAGTAAAGGTTTGCTACAATCTCTCTCCTGAGGCCTCACCCTTGTCAGTTAGAAAAGAGTTGGTCAAGATAGGGATTGGACTAGGCAGGGGAGATCTGGGAAAGGATTGACTGACTCTACAGAGGGAATAGTCATAGAAATCTTGAACCTGAGAGGAACTGAAGTACTTGTTGTTTTGGAAAAGTATCAGTCTTGCTTAACATCAACCCAGCCTCAGGCTTCTGCTTCAGGATATAGTCTACTAACAATTTTGAGGGGATATCTGCAAGCCTGGCCTATGGGAAATTTACAATGCAATCAGACAGCTAAATCTTGGATCCTCTTGTCCCTTCATTACACCTGGGAATTTCTCTGGCCTTCCTCTAGCTTTTATTTATTTATATTTAGATGGAACCTCAAGTGAACAGAACTGTTGTACTCTATTGGTTTATGACCTGTAATCTTCATTGTTCAGGTATGACCCTCTTCTTTATTTTTTCAATAATGTAATAAACATCTATGATATCCCCAGTGAAACCCAAAACCAAAACACTGACAATAGTTTATGTTCCCCTCTGTGCTCCATTCCTTTCCTGACCCTCATCCTAAAGTATGCCTATCTTGAATATGTACTAAGATACCTTTTTATTATGTATATAAGTATGTGTACACACACATAAATATGACCAAACAATTTATTTTAGTTGTTTCTGAACTTCATAAACAGGTATCACAGATACCTTCTCTATGACTGTAGAAGATTTTTGAGACCTATTTTTTTATACACCATGTGTTACCAAGACCTATCCATGTTGTTGTAGGTCAAGTCCATTCATTGCCACTACTGCATACCTGTCATTAATTATTTATTTTCATGTTGAATGGATGTTTGGGTTTTTCCTAGAGTTTCGTAATGCTTCACTGAACTTTTTCTTAGGCGTCTTTACTGATTCACGTGTGCGCGAGTATCTCTCTGCTATAGTCCCAGGAATGGGGCCTAACAGTCATGGAGTATATATGTTCCTCTTTACAAAAGAATGCACATTATCTTTCAAAGCAGTTGTGTATTCTTATATTCTCACTCATAATATATAAGAAATCTCTCAATATCCTTTCAACACTTGGTACTGTTAGGCTTATTTTTTCAGATTAAATGAATGAAAAATGGTTTCTCGCGGTTGTCTTGATTTACATTTCTCTAATCAGTAATGAGTTTAACATCTTCTGGGATGCTTGTTGGCTATATATATTCCCGAGTCTCTGTAATGCCTGTTCAGATCTTTTGTCTGTTTTTTTTTTTTTTTGTGGTACCGGGGATTGAACTCAGGGGCACTCGACCACTGGGTCACATCCCCAGCCCTTTTTTGTATTTTATTAGAGACAGGTCTCACTGAGTTGCTAAGTGCCTCGCCATTGCTGAGGCTGGCTTTGAACTCGCGATCCTCCTGCCTCAGCCTCCCAAAGTGCTGGGATTACAGGCGTGCGCCACCGCGCCCGGCTTTTGTCTGTTTTAAAATGGGGTTGTTTTTTCCTTTTCTCTCTCCAATTTTGGTAGCTCAGGCAGACAGAAAATCAGTGAAGGCTTAAAAGATTTGAACACATTAATAAACTTCATCTAATGGACACACATAAAATTCTCCTACCAACAAATGGGGAGTGGAAGCACACATGGAACATTTCCAACAATAGATGATATGCTAGGTCACACATTTTAGCTCATTTTAAAGAACAACCACTACAACAAACTTATGATTCAGTAACAAAAAGTAAGTGAAAATAAATCCTCATGTATTTGGAAATTTAAAAAATACTTCTAAGCCGGGCGTGGTGGCACATGCCTGTAATCCCAGCACTTTGGGAGGCTGAGGCAGGAGGATCGCGAGTTCAAAGCCAGCCTCAGCAATGGCGAGGCACTCAGCAACTCAGTGAGACCCTGACTCTAAATAAAAAATACAAAAAAGGGCTGGGGATGTGGCCCAGTGGTCGAGTGCCCCTGAGTTCAATCCCTGGTACCACCAAAAAAAAAAAAAAAAAAAAAAACCTCTAAATAAATACTTCTAAATAATTCATGAAATAAATTAGAAATAAATAATAAAATAATGTAAATAAATAAATAAATAAATCATGAAATACTAAATACTTCTAAATAATTCATGAAAAAAAAAATAGTCAAGGTGCCTTCCCCTTATCACCAGGAACCGGATGCCCACCCTCCCCTCCAGAATGTGAGCACTACTCAGGAGCAGAGCAGGCTGCTAAGGGATGCTTATCGCCTCTCAGACTGTACAAGGCAAACAAACTATTTTCTTTACTACACTCAACACATCAATGCTTGTATGATCAAATGCACCAGCCAATACTTCAACTGTTCAGACACCAACTGGTTGTCCTAGTTATTTATTTCTGACACTAACAAGAATTAGCACAAACTCTACAGTAAAGGACTCAGTATCACGAGACTACCCTCACTTCAGACATCAATCATAAGTAGTATGTCCCCAGGTTACACACACTTTTGTTCAACTTGGCTACAAATTAGAGATCCCCATGACCTTCCCCCTCACATTTGATACATTTCTATAATGGCACACAAAACTCAGGGAAATGGTTCATTGTAAAGGATACAAATGTGTAGCCAGAGGGAGATCTAGAAGTGTCCCAAGCACAGGACCTTCTGTTCATATAAAGATGTGCTCTGCCCTCCTGGCTCATGAATGCATTTGCCAACCTGGAAGCTCTTCAAATACCATGTTAAAGGGACTGTAATGAAAGCTTCATAATGGAGGTGCTATTGACTCAAATTCCAGCTGCAGAGGATGGATGGGGAGTGAAGCCAAAGGTACCAAGCTTCCAGTGACTGTGTGTGTGTGTGTGTGTGTGTGTGTGTGTGTGTGTGTTTTGCTGACCCATTCTGAAGTTTTTCAGAGGTCCACCAAGAGTCGCCTCACCAGAACAAACAACACTTAGCACCCAGGAAATTGCAAGAGATGTAGGAACTCTGCACCAGAAACAGGAGTCAAAGATCAAATATTAGAACAAAAGATAATCCTAACATCCCTATCATTTAAGAAAATGCAAGGATTTTAGGAGCTCTGTACCAGGAATCAGGGACTGAAATGAAATAAATATTCTCTGTCATGTCACACTGCCCCACTCAGGAAGGAGACTCCCACCTGATTCTCAAAGCAATCACCTATAAACTTAGAATAATATAATGATGTTTCTGTATTTTGTTCTTCACATCAATATAAATAAACTTTTATTAGGAGAGATGTTGTTTCATCTCACCTAATATTTCTAAGTGAGACCATGATAATGCTGATCCTCACCACCACCTCTGCTTCACATTGCAGTAAGGGAGGGATGACATTATTAATACAATAACCTGCCCACTTCCTTTCCACACCATCCCAAATTTCACTGCATAGTTGATTTGAAGGATATGTGAATACCAGCTATTTTCACTTTTAAGCTTGGAGAAAATAGCATGAAGTCTACCCTTTTTTTGTAAGACTACACAACTCACATTTCATCAAGAGTTTATATGGGAGTGGCCCATTAATCAGATTTATTTTAAATGACAGAAAATCCATTTTCTCCTGCTACATAGACACAGATTTTGCCCAACTTGTATTTTCCCTTAAGGTTGCAACACAAAAGAAAAACAAGATTGGAGTTCTACAGAATGTTGCCTACCACACAGTGAAGAACCATCTAGACAGAGGTGGGTTCCATGAGCTACTGAATCTTACACTGCAGGATCCCTCGATTGCAGTGGTCCCTTCTAAATCCTGTTTGTGACCAATTTGGAATATTTGATTCTATATTCTCTTTCTTAAAGATAGACTTCTCAGTCGTGAAAGTTTAAGAACCCATAAAACCTGGATCTACCTCTGAACATGGACATTATCAAAATAGGTAAAGCCCAATCCTTGCACTAGGCCAAACCCTGGAAGAAATCCTAGGTCACCCTCACCCTGGGGTTAGAAGAGGTTGGGCTGACTTGGGGTTTGGAAATCAAAACCAGCGACTTCAACTTAGAAAATGTTCCATTATGTCAGTCTCTTCCTCTTTTCACTTGGACCAGCTTGTGCTGAACATTCAGGATAAAATAGATGTAACATGGAATTAACCTTATTAATTTAAATAATCAATTATTTTTCTTGCAGATTTTTTTGAAAAGTGCCAAAATAGCATTCATGAAGAGTAAATTTCAGGTATATCTGCAAAATGGGTTAGTGCTGGGCACATTTAGGCCTTTGGTTTTATCTTAGAATAATGTCTGTTGGAGCCTGTCTCAATATTTGCTCTCATTCAGTTCTAAACTCTGAGCCAAAAAGCCCAAGAAGGACCTTAATCAGATCACGCATCAGCTTAGAATAGTGATTTTAGTGATTTGGACATCTGGTCACTTGGAACTGAATAAAGGCCACCAACTCACTTGACAAAAGTCACTGAACATCTGTCAGTATGGAAATAAGCACTCCTAGCTGACTCTGAGTCAGATCTCAGTCACCAAACTCACAAAGAAAGAGCATCTCTTCTCCTCCTATTATCCAGATAAGAGTTGCTGCCATCCAGAAATATCCTACCAAGTAGTGATAGTTTCTAAAATATATCTATTTGATACAAATGTGAATGGTGTTTATCTGCTATCCCTGGTTGCTTTGAGACATGTACAGGGATATATTTAAAATACTAAACAATCCATGAAGTTGAAGCATGGGCACAGGATCTTGGAGAAATTCTGTATGGAGATTTTGGGAAGGGGGGTCACACGGTTCCAAGGAGGGAACATGGAGGTGGGAGATCTGGGGTTCCTGGCAACTACTGTTTAACTGATGTTTTGGATATACTTCAATACATAAGAAGCAGTATGGCAGTACCTATGTAAGCTGGCCAAACCACAGACATGAAATTCCAAAGGTGATGGCCACCTTCTCCCAAACATACCACAAATAGACAAGGGAAAAATTGAGCTTAAATTGTCTGACTTAAATAGGGAAGCATGTAGGATAAATTTCAGTCTATGAAGAAGCAGTGTGCACCCCAAACTATGCTACTGTGAGAGGCAAGAGGTGCTCCCTTCAGAGATGGGCACTGCTTTTGAGGGCAGGAAAATGTAAGTGGCTGATGCACTTAGGAAAGAGAAAAGGCAAATTATTGTTAGAAAAGGCAAATTATAAAGTATTGTTTCTCAGTAGTGCTAAGCAACTATACTCAGACTTCTCTTCTTGTTTCAGTTGAGTTCTAATCCTTAGCTCACAAGGTAGTATAGTGTTGGTAACAGTTGCACTTGACCACTGTAAGAACATTTTGCAGTATTACATAATTTATCTAACTCTTAAATTTACACATATATATAATGCATATATTTATGTACACACATTCATTGGTCTAGACATACCTGTGGAAATACTAGTTCTTTACACTGGCAACCAAATAGAGGTTGAAAACTATAATTGCAAACATTTTTGTATTTACAAAATATTTAATAATATTTGATTAAATTTCAAAATATTCAATTAAAATTTTCAACAGTATTTAAATAAATGGATTTAGATTTTTGATATTTACTAATTATACCTTTTAGGGTACCTTTTAAGCTTATTAAAAATAAGCTTGAATATTTTAGAAGAGAAATTTTGAAAACTATGTGAATAATATTATTTTTACATTTAATTTATATGTTATAAAAGTACATTGGAATTTTCATACTGAATACAATTACATTTTATTTTTTAGTCATTTAGGTCATTACTGTTCATAGAATAAAAATCACATTAAAATGTTGATTTTAACAGCATATTCTTGTAATTGTGTTGTAATAAAAGAAAAATAAATTTATAGATTGACTCTTAGGTCTTTATGAATTATGTATGTTTTTATTTGGTTAATCATCCAAATATCATCCCCAACAATGGAACTCTCCAAAATGCGTAACAATCACTAGATTCAGCAGTGTTTGATATTTATATTTGACATTCAGTTTTTTTTAACCTATTTTCCATTTTGCCATTATGGAATAGTTGTCAAGGTAGTAAAGATCAGATTTTATTTAATAGTTTGTTAGCTTCCTTTATAACCTTCAAATATGTAAATGCATAATCTGTGGGCCTCCAATTGCACTACTCCCTCAGGCATCACAAAAGATAATCATGACCCCAATCATAAGCTTTTAGGAACTGCATTAAGATGAAAAAAAAAATCCCTAATGTGTGTTGAAATTTTGAGGAGTCTCAATAGTAAGCATTTGGCTTCTGTTTCTCCATATTCTCTCAGTGCTTGAGCTCAGATGAACCTTTTGACTTTTCTCTGTTTCACTTCCCCCTCCAGTCACGTTAGATGCCACTCTGCTACAGAAAAGGGCATAGTAGCAAACAGCAAATGGTGAGAGAGTTCCTAGCAGTAGTTGCAATGTGAGTCTGTAAGTATAGGCAAAGTTTTGTACTTTTTGTCCAAAAAGTGATTATAATTTAGAGAAGAATTTGAAATACATCATAACCAAGCTGTTCCTAAGGAGTAATTTAATATTTTATGTAATATCACATATGTTTTTGAAATCATAGTAAAGACACCTGTAATCATAATATTCTTTCAGTAGCAAATGTCATATTATGTTTTTAGGGCATTACGTCAATTTAGTATTTCACGTATTATTAATAATGCCTCATTACATAAAATTATTACTAAACTGGCAATTAAGTGGATGTGAAGGATCCATATGCTAAACTGCTCATAACATTTCAATTATGAATTTCACATCAGATGTCTTCTAGTGTACATTAACAACATTAACGAACAACCTCTTTGCCAGAACCACCCAAATGAACTCAGCTTTGTAGCATGTGATATTGGCATAAAGTCATTTTGCCATTTTCCTGAATTTAAGGAAATTAGAAATGGAAGCAGCAGATGAAGCAGCTAGACCTCTCTCCTGGTAGCAGTAAAGCATTTGTTAATGCTGTAATTAGCTCTCTCTTGAATATATAAAGCCTTGGGGGTGCCATTTATGCTTTTTGGTTGACTAAAGAGTTGTTTTTTTGTTATTTGATTTACATTTTTGCCTCCAAATAAACAAGCAAACAAACAGTGATTCCATTGTTTCTAGTTGCATGTTCAATGCTCACTTTTATCCCTGATTCTGTCTTTTGGTTGTTTATAAAATGCAAGCAATGTAACAGTGGAGTGTTTCTGCCTTGGGACTCTCCTTGAACACAAAACCCAATGAGGCCTTAAAGAAAGGGTTGGTACACATCACTCCAAAGTTGATTTGTGCTGGATTCAGTTCCTCCCTTTGTTCTCCTGCAATAGTGGATGGTAGAGATCTCAGAGCCTGATACCAGAGCCTCTTCAAGTAGTAGGGTAGGTGACTCTAGCGCTTAGCCCAGGGGGCAAAGAGTTGTTCTCTGATTTCCTTAGCAAACTCTTTTGATGTGCAATTGCATTAGAAAAATATACCTCAGATCTCCTCCAGCCTCACAACGCACTGTGCAGTAGCATAATGGGTAAGATCAACAGGCTTTTAGGCCACTGCCTCATCTTGTTACGCGGCATCTAACTGGTGGTTTCATGATTCAAGGTTGGGATCTCTGACTTAGCACCTTTGAAAATGATCAGATTCTAAGCTAAATAAATGCTTTCCCAGAACATCAATGTATTAATTTCTAATCACAGTTTCACTTACTTTGAAAGCTAGACTACTTAAGTCTCTCCTGGCTAAAGCATAGCCTTCTCAGTTTCCAGGAACTAAGCAAGTTTAACTAACAGTCATAGATTGCACTTCACACAACAAACATTTACTGAACCTCTAGGGCTGGGTTTGTGGCTCAGCTGTACAGCACTCACCTAGCACGTGCGCGGCCCAAATTCGATCCTCAGCACCACGTAAGAGTAAAGGCATTGTGCACAACTAAAATAAATATATAAATATTTTATTAAAAAAAAAAAAAAGAATTAGCCGGGCGTGGTGGCGCACGCCTGTAATCCCAGCACTTTGGGAGGCTGAGGCAGGAGGATCGCGAGTTCAAAGCCAGCCTCAGCAATGGCGAGGCACTTAGCAACTCAGTGAGACCCTGTCTCTAAAATAAAAAATACAAAGAAAAGGGCTGGGGATGTGGCCCAGTGGTCGAGTGCCCCTGAGTTCAATCCCAGTACCAAAAAAAAAAAAAAAAAAAAAAAAAAAAAAAAAGAATTCATAGTCTAGTAAGAATGATGCTGAGTTTCCATGGATAGTGTAAACAAGCAGGGGTTTCTATCCTCATATCAAATGGACTTTAAGCCAAAGTTAATCAGATGGGACAAAGAAGGCCATTTCATACTGCTTAAGGGTATTATAACACTGTTTGTATACAAAGTATATTCATACTATTCAAGTCTTCAATCATGTATATGTGTATTATGAACCGTAATGCATTCTACTAGAATGGCCAATGGGGAGGGAGGGGAAGGGAGGGGGCAAAAGGGTGAAGGAAAAAAAAAAAGATGGTAGAATGAGATGGCTATCATTACCCTAAGTGCATGTATGAAGTCACAAATGGTGTGAATATACTTTGCATACAACCAGAGATTTGTAAAAAAGTGCTCTGTATGTGTAATATGAAATGTAATGCATTCTGCTGTCATTTATAACATCCTAGAATTTAAAAAATGTAAAAAAAAAATAAAAAAATAAAAAAAAATTTAAAAAAGGGGTATTATACATCAGCAAGACATCACAATCGTAGATATTCATGCCCCAAATAATGGAGCATCTATGTACATCAAACAAACGCTTCTCAATTTCAAGAATCAAATAGACCACAACACAATAATACTGTAACTTTAATATGCCTTTGTCACCACTGGCTAGATCCTCCAAACAAAAACTAAATGAAGAAGCTATCAATACAATTGATAATTTAGACTTAACAGACATGTATAGAATATTTCATCCATTGATGACTGAATACTTTATTCTCAGCAGCACATGGGTCCTTCTCTAGTGTAGCCCATGTTATTTATGTAAACTATCATATACGTTGTCTTGTAATTGTAATAGTACCTTAATTTTTTTTTATTATCTGTAGGGTTGTTTCGATAGCTCCCTTTCCATTGATACTAATTTTTGTGATCTTGCTCTTTTCTTGATTAGACTTGTTTGGTTCTTATTGAATTTTAGCTGTATTATTTCTTCACTGTTTCATTTATTTATGCTCTTACTCTTATTTTTTCCTTCCTACTACATAATTGGAAAATAATTTGATTGTTATTCTAGCTTCTTTCTGATATAAGTACTTTAAGTTATAAATGTTCATCTGGGTACTGTTTCATCCCAGAGATCTTGGTATTTTAAGCTTTTATTATCACTTAGTTCAAAGCACGTTTTATTTACTTTTCTTGTGCTTTTTTTCCCTTGACCTCTGAGAGATTTATAAATTTTAAATTTTTTTATTTGTAGATACATACATATCTTTATTATATTCATTTATTTGTATGTGGTGCTGAGGATCAAACCCAGTGCCTCACACATGCTAGGCAAGTGCTCTACCACTGAGCCACAACCTCTGAGATATTTATAAGTGCACCATTTAATTTTGAAATAGTTGACATGTGGGGGTAAGGTTCTATATATCTTAAGGTGATTGATTTCTAATGGAAACACAGTCTGCATGATTTCAAATTTTAAAAAGTAATGGAAATGCTTTTTATATTGATTGTATTGGTTACATACATGTCATAAACTGATCAAATTGCATACTTCAAATATGAACATTTTATTGTACTTCAGTCTTACCTCAATAAAGCTATGGCAAAAAAAGAAAAAAAGAATGTTGCTGAGTTTCTACATTGTAAACTCAGGATACAGTGATGATAGAGGCACTGTGGTCCATGCTGCTGGGCTGCATATGGGAGCTGAAAATTTATCTACCTGGGGAAGGATTGGTCAAGAAGCTCTGAGTTAAAGGCATGAAAAATAAGGGTGTTTATCTGGTGAAGACACAGGGACTAATATATGTAAAAGCAAAGATAGAAGAAACAGCAGGACACATCCAAGGACAAGTAGAGAGTGTAGAATGGCTCCAGTACAGAGAACAAAGGGTAGAATAACAGTAAATGAGGTTGGGAGGCAGCTCAGGATGCCCTTGCAGTGTACTCTCATTGACTTGCTAATGAAAGAAAGCTTGTCCCTAAAAGCTACAGCCTATGAAAGAATTGTGCCATTGGCCCCAATTCTTCACCTCTCTTTGTGTCCACATTTCTTGTAAGTTTTTACCACCAAAAATGTGGAATATGTTTCTCTACTTCTTGTCTGTGGGTTTGTCCATGTTACTGGCTTTGGCCAATATGATGAGGTGCGGTTGATGGTGTACCTTCTTTAAGACTGGGTCTCCAAGACTAGAGACCTTGGGCATTTCCATTTCCTTACTTCATCTCTGCTGCTATTGTGTGAAGAACATGTTTAGCACTATAAGAGCTGTGAGAACCAGAGCCAACTCATCCCAGCCAAGCTCAGCCTAGGTCAGCTCATTTCACCTCTCAGCTGACCTCCAGACTCATAAGTTAAATAAATGCTTAATGTTACATGCACTTGAGATTTTTGTTGTTTTTGCTAGAGATTTCTTTTTTTTTTTTTTTCTTTTTTTTTTTTTTTTGGCTAACAGATATAGGCCCATTAGAGGGCCACAAGCAGAGATAAAACATGCTTCATTTTTCATTTTAAAATGTTTATTTTGTTTGAATGTGATGGATAGGCTAAAAGGGGGTAAAATTAGAGGTTAAGAGAACAGTAAGATTATTGTGTTAATTTAAGAAGGAATATCAGAAACCTCAACTAGGCTTTTTGGTCATGGTCGGGGATATATCAAAAATAACTAAGCTATTTTTCATGAAATTTTTAATTAGAAAATACTTTGAATTACAAAATCATTTACCTAATGATATACCTAACACCCATGTGACCACCTAGATTTAATACAGTCAACATTAAGCCAATTTTGGGGAGGGGCAGTTGGGGAAATACTCACCCCTGAGTCCAGGGGTGCTTTACTACTGAGTTATATCCCCAGGCTTTTAAATTTTTTATTTTGAGACTAGGTCTTGCTAAATTGCCAAAGCTGGCCTTGAACTTGTGATGCTCCTGCCTCAGCTTCTTGAGTGGGACTATAGGTGTGCACCATTGCACTGAACTCATTTTACCACTTTTAAAAAACAGATGTAGTGGGGCTAAAGTTGTGGCTCAGTGGTAGAGCACTTGCCTAGTATTTTTTTTTTAAATATTTATTTATTTACTTTAGTTGTACACAATGCAATGCATTTATGTTTATGTGGTGCTGAGGATCGAACCCGGGCTGCGCACGTGCAAGGCGAGCGCTCTGCCACTGAGCCACAACCCCAGCCCACTTGCCTAGTATTTGTGAGGCACTGAGTTCTATCCTCAGCACCACATAAAAATAAATAAATAAAGTAAAGGTTAAAAAAAAAAAAAAGAATGCTTTTAAAAAAAAAAAAAAAGGTGTAGTTTTATCTCTGATTCTTCCTCCTCTTCCTTCTTCTTAAAGGTAATTACTGCCTGAGGAAGATTGGATCATTTCCATGCATGATTTTTTAGCTTTTAGATTCATTTATGTGTCTGGCAACATACTATTTTGTGTGTACTACTGTTTTGTGTATTTAGAATTCTACCTATCATCACATGAATCCTTAATACCTTCTTTTTTATGTTGTATAAATACAAATATATGTATATATGTGTGTATATCTATATCTCTGTGTGTATATTACGGTGTTTACACATATATATAAGTGTGTGTTTGTGTGTGTGTGTGTACTGGGGATTTAACCCAGGGCTTTGCACATGCTGGGCAAGTGCTCTACCACTACATCTCCAATTCTTTGAGTTGTATTTTTGATATGTATCCATATATGTAGATCTAATACATGGAGTAATTTAGAGATAATGAAAAAGTAAAAATTAACAGTGTAAAATATAAGAGAGAGGAAGAAAACCTCAGATAACCACCATATTTCTAGCTAGGGTGATCATGTGAATTATAGGCTAGGATGAGGAATATAATAAAATGAGCAAGTTTGAAATGAGGAGGGCTGGAAGATAATGAGCCTGATTTGGGGTGGGGGCCATACTGACGGAATGTGTCTGAGAGCAACTAGATTTGGGGATTACTCGGTTGCATGATGTGGTCTAGAGATAGAACCTTTGCCTTTACTGTGGTGACCAGTTACTGCTAAGGGAGTTAGTGAGATTACTCAGGAAATCCCTTCAGTATGCATGCTGAGTGAGGAGAAAAGGATCCAAAGGCAGAATCATAGCCTCAGAATGCCAGAGGACCAGCAGATAAGACTTTCCTTACATCTTTATTGGGAATATCCTTTCTTTTAGATTTAAATCAACAACCATGGCAGTTGGCATAAGATGTTTAAAGGCAATTTCATCTCACTTTGAGTAATAATAATACATAGATATTTAAAGAAAAATCCTTTGAGTTTTCTAATGAAGTAAGTCATGATTTCTAACCTGCAAATTGGTGAGATGAAATTGACCATTTAATGTCATAAGCAACATCTGCTTCTCTTCCACATGGGGGTGGGTTGGAAACAAAAAACAGTTTTCTTACATTTTCCAAACACATTACTGTCCATTTTTAAAAACCTACATATACAGTTTCCCCTTGATGGAAAAGAGCCATTCTCATTCCAATATGAGGTTATGCAGAAAGCCCTTAGCTGTCAGATATTGACCATAAGCATCAGAACATTAATGAGATGCCAGAGCCAAGCGCTGTGGGCTAGTGGCTGATGGGGACATGCACTCCCTAGATCACTCTTTCCTATCAGGAAAACACTTGAACTTCCATCCCCACGTTCACATTTACTTATATAAAAATGACGCACTAGTACTGTGAAACCAATAAATTATAAGTATCATAGAATGTCTCCCAAAGATGGTAATTTTAAATGCATGACATATGCAATGAACAAAGACAGGTATTCTATTATTTCTCTTCCACTCCCCTACAGATTGCCTTATGTGCCTTTTGAAGTGTCCTCCTGACTTTTTTGTTTTTGGTACCAGGGGTTGAAATCAGGGGCACTGGACCACTGGGCCACATCCCCAGCCCTATTTTGTATTTTATTTAGAGACAGGATCTCACTGAGTTGCTAAATGCCTCGCCATTGCTGCGGCTGGCTTTGAACTCGCAATCCTCCTGCCTCAGCCTCCCAAGTGCTGGGATTATAGGCATGTGCCACTGCACCCAGCTTCCCCCCGACTTTGACGCCTCCCCCAAAAGAGACCATCTGACTTCCTTCATGTGTGAATACATGAATCACATTACCAGTATTCTGAAAGTGGCATTGGTTACTCCTTTCCCAAGATATTTAGCACACACAAAAATGCACAACTAAAAATATTTAAGAATTTAATTTAAATATTACTTGTGCCCTGTGAAATGGAAACTAGAATCTCATTTTTACCCTGCCAATGTCTCTTTACTCACACCATCCCTAATCCCTTGGGACTACTAGTCTGTTCTTAATCTCTACGATTAATTTTGTCATTCTGAGAACAATAAGTAGCTGGGCATAGTGGCACACGCCTATAATCCCAGCACTTGGGTGGCTAAGGCAGGAGGGTAGCGAGTTCAAAGCCAGCCTCAGCAATGGCGAGGCACTTAGCAACTCAGTGAGACCCTGTCTAAATAAAATACAAAAAAGTGGCTGGGGATGTGGCCCAGTGGTGGAGTGCCAGTGGTGGAGTTCAATCCCTGGTACCAAAAAAAAAAAAAAAAAAAAAAAAAGAACAGCAAGTGAATGGAATCAGACTATATTTATTTATATAGAAAATTTGTAGAGTAAAAGTTATTTTTGAGATCAACTTTTTTCACTCAAGATAATACCCTTGAGGTCCATTGAAGTTGTTGCACATATAGTTTGTTCCTTTTTACTGCAGAGTAGTATTCCAAGGTATGCATTACCATAGTTTATTTACTCATCTGCCTGTTATAGGACATTTGGGTTGTTATTAGTTTGGGGCTATTAAAAATAAAGCTGCTGTGGATAGTGTGTACAGGTGTTGTGTGAATTTAAGTTTTCGTAGAAATGTTGAATAATGTTTTTTTTGAAAATTGCCAATCATGCATCCCACAAAAGTGTTAAGGGATACCCAGGGAAACTCCACTTAAAGTTCTAGAGGGGCCTGGCTGCTCTGTAGGAGCATGCTTCCTCTCTCCTTGCTATGTGACTTCTAATAACAATTGGAAAAACACTGAAATGAGCATCAATGAATATGAGTGAAGCAACATTTTCCTCTTAAGCACTGATTTTTTATAAGCAAATCAAGTTCTTACCTGTACCTTCTTTACATTACCTGTTAAGTTGGATTCTTCTAAATCATAATACAGTTGGGGTTTTTTTCTCTCAAAGAAAACCCTATCTACTTGAAATACAGGTGATAATTCTCTAAACTTAACACTGATCAAAGCGCTTAATGTCCCATTTGTACTGTTCTCAATGCTAATTAGATTCTCTAAATCTAATCTCTTCAGTATATTGGTCATGAGCATGTTAATGCTATTTTCTATTTCTTCATCTTCTAAAAAATTTAATGCTTGGCATCTTCAAAGATACATATAATAGGAGACATTATTTTATTTCTTTTTATCAAATTTATTTAAACAACCAAAAGTCTGAAAATTAAACCGGACACACTCCATTTAACAGAGACTTCAAGTGACAAGGACTCATTGCAGTTAAAACAAGAGCCCACAGATTCTCACTCTCCTAAATTTGGCTTAGGATGGAGAGTTTCAGGGCTTTTCCTTTTTCCTAGAAGTGAGATGCATGCAAATTTCTTCTCAGCCCCAGGTCAGGACTACTTCTCCATCACCTTCCCTGGCCTTAGCTCACAGGCCTGAGTCATCAATAACTCAACAGAGTCTAACTCCAAAAGGGCCTGGACTTCCAAATGGAGAAGAACCTCAAAACCCAAGCCACCAAAGTACTCACAGGAAGGGGTGAGTGTGGACAGAGAGTTACTAGAATAGAGCTCTGTTAACAAGGCGGCATTTTTCATGGTGGAAAAATTGGATTTGGACTGAGGAACCCTGGCCTTGCCTCCTTCTCCCCTGTAGCCAGAGATCGGTGGTCCAGAGGTCAAGAAGCAGACATGTGTGAGTCGTTATGGTTAGGGTAGGCCAGGCTGTAGTGACAAATACAACCAAGCATATCATTGCGAAGCACAATGGAAATGTATTTCTTGTTCACCTAATATTATAGTAGACTTGGAAATGTGTAGGCATGGAGAGACCTGACTCACCCGACCTTCATATGAACCTACCCCTGTAAAAGCAAGAAGAGCTTATGCAGAACCAATATGTGCCAACTCTCCCCTCTGCTCCAGGGCTGTGTTCAAGGTGGTCATTCCAGGACCCAGGCTGAAACTGACAAGGCTACCTTTAAATGCTTCCAGAAAAATGCTGTGGTGCTGGCGTGTATTCCCACTCAATCAGTTAGAAGGTGGAAGAACATGGAGAAGTATATCCAGGAGGATTTTATGAGCCAAAGCAAGGAGGTGGTACCTAGCACTTGTGCTCATGTTCTACTGGAGGAGGCCTAGTCCTACGTCATCTTAATTCCCCTAACTACTAGGAAGTCTGGGAGTCAGGATGTAGTGTGGCCAAAGAAAGGGAGGGAGACTTCTGGGGTCCAGAAGCCAGTCAGTGGCCAGTAGTTCATCCATCCGTCTCTACCCCAGAGCCTTTTCCATTTAGCTGGTGTCTGGATGGACTCCTGATAAAGCTGGAAAGGAACTTGTGGACCTGGGTATAGTGAATCTGTAGCACTGAGGAGGACATGCTTATGGAGAGCAGACCCTGCCATTACCTTCCCAGGAGGAGAAAGAGAGTTAAGCAGGGACCCAGAAGGCTGGCCCTGTGGACTGCATAGCTGCTCTCTGGAATGAAATTTCCTATGCCTGGAAAGCTAGTCAACTTTTTTAAAAACAGGAACAAAGTAGCAGTTGGTAAAAACAAGTTTCAGGGGGCTTTTAGCACATTCATTCATTCTGCGCCTGCAGGAGCAGGTGATGGGAAGTCAATTCAGTTACACAAACAAAGGAGAATGGAAGAGAGTCACGTCTGTCTTCAAAGGAGCCCAAGCATCTAACTCTCCAAAAGTGTAGGATGCCCTTGAAGGAAGTTCCTGCTGACAGATCACAGAAGAAGGGCGGAGGTGGGCTGTGAGTGCCACAACGTCAACGTCAGATGTCAGATTGGGAACACTTGCAGAGGTGCACTCCTTTATTACGGACCCACCCCCTGTAAAGGTAAGAGCTGATGCGGAACCAACGTGTGCAAATTCTCTTCCCTCTGCCCTTGGCTCAAGGGCAACAGCACAAAATGGGATTAATTGGGATTATGGGGGCTTTGGCTGCTTGGCTGCTACTCAAGGATGAATGCTTAATTTATGTCTCAGTGGTCTTGATTCCTGCCTGATTAAACTGGCTCATTCAGGCCATTGTTTGCCAAGGACTTTCCTTTCAAAGAGTGGCTACAGGTGGTGCTTTTATGTGACTTTTAACTTTGATGCAGTATGTGGTTTTAATGGATTGCTATAATACCACTTTTCTCTCAGAAGTAACTCAAAGCACAAATAAATTCAATGGTTTCTCCTCCCATCTTTCAGGGCAATTTTGTGATACTGAGTGTCAACAGGTGTGATTGTTCAAGAACATATAAATGGATGTGGATTTGTTACTGGACGAGAGAAAAGAGCATTTGTTTGGAAAATGTCCTTCAGAAATGCCCCACCTTCTCTTAGCAACACGCTCTTCTCTGAATCAAAAGGTGCTCCGCGACAGGCCTGGGGCCCGATGGTGCCCTGCAGCAGATAGAGCTGGGGATGGCCCTCCAGTGTCCCTGTCTGTGCCTGCCAGGACTTTTAGGATCCTCTCCTGGGTTAAGGGAGAAGCTGTATCTCTGACGTTTGTTGTAGCTGGGCCAAACTCTGTTGTTATTTGCAGTGATGGGGAATGATGGGCAGCTCTTCTTCTACTGGGATTTAAGTGAAGATTGTCTATAAACTTAAACTGGCTTGATGGTTTTAACCCACTTGACTGGTTAACTTGGTTTCAAGTATATTAAGCAATTTTTTGATGGACTTGATATTTTCTTATTGACTTGACCCTTGAGGTCAGTGAAAAGAGCCAAATTGATTTGGGCAAATCTGCCCTGCAGCATAAAGACTTTCATGCTATTTCCAGAGGCCGCATAAACATCTTCAGAGGCAAATAAGCTCTTATACTGCATAGACTAAAAAAAGTTTTCTGGCCAAAAGGGTTGTCATGAGAAGCTGTTGTCTATGACTTCTATGCCTAGTTAAAAAATAATGGATACGATTTGACACCAAACATATACCACAGAAACCTCTACATTAACAATGTAATATTAAATTAATTAATATAACTGTAGAAACTTATTTTCCAGTTATCATACATCAAGTACAGATTACTGTAGAGATTAAGAGTGTCTTCATTCTATATTTGTATGGTGTTATTTGAAATACACTTGAAAAGTGTTACAATGTATCACTATTATTTCTCCTAGCTTTATATAAAGAAAGCAGCTACAAAATGCAATTCATTAATTTGAAAAGTCTACCATATTAGATTTTGGAAATAGTATAGTGATAAGTGTTCAAGCTCTGATTTTTTATGAGGATTCCATAAGTTTAAAGAACTTTATGGAAAATGTAATTATGAGCATATTATGGTGTTAATTAAACATTACTTTAACTTTTATAACATATTATCTCCTGGAAATACTTTGATGATAAAATTTAGGATTTAATCAAGTGGGGAGTGAATGATAGTAAAATTGATTAAGTAACTCAATCTGAACATGAGAGAAAAAGAGACAGAGATCCTAGGGAAATAGCTAAATGAGAGCATATGAGTTTAGAAAGAAAATTAGGTAACTCCATCAAACAACTTAAAAGTTAGATGCAAAGATGTTGCTAAGATTTAGAATTAGCAAAAGTGAGGGTTGCCATCTGTCCTAGAGTTTGGTGAAGCACCTCCGGGAAGATGTAAAGGAAAGAATGCTCTGAGCATTCTATGAAAATACCCTAGGAACTTTCACTGGAAAATGTCTATACCAAGATACTGTACAGATGAGTAAATTTCGAAGTAAAAAAAAAAAAAAAAAATAATAATAATAATGAATTTTCTTAGGTGAGGTGTTTTTTGTTTGTTTTTCATTTTTGTTTTGTTTTATGAAATCATACTGGATAATTGAGTCTAAATTTCATGCTTTGCATTCAGGCCTGGCCCTAATTTAAGTCAACAAAACTTCAGGGCTTCACACCCAGCAAAGCCTCCCTCGGCAGTACCTCCTGTTGCTCCTGTGGCTGTCCCTCACATCCACATTTGCTAAATGAGATAATGAAGGTACTCACCCCAGCACAAACTCCTGTGGTCAGGGCAGGGGCTGAAGTGCTGGGTCATATAAAACTATGTCAAGATTCTCAAGGACCATATTATGTGTATGTGAAGAGGGAGCGTGTATGTAGTTTCCAGAAGAGGGACCTTCTAGGAACACAGACATTAGCTGGGAAGAATTGGGGGATCTGTCTACAAATCTGGTCTCATTCCAAATATCAACTTTTTTTGGTCATGTAATTGGTTGTGTAATTTCAATTTTCTCCATGTGTCACCACTAATTTCTCAGGTTATTTTTCAACAATACCACAGATTCACCACAGAGGCAGTGCTGGTTATCAGTCCAGATGAGTCTGGGTTCTGACAGCATTATATGGTATGACCTTGGGTAACTGGCTTATCCTCTCTGAACCTCAGTTTCCTCATCTAACCATTAGGGAATAGTAGTATTTACCACCCCCATGGAGTTATCAGAAGGATAAAACCAACACATCAAAGCATTTGGGACAGTTCATGGTATAATAAGCCTTCAACAAATATTAGAAGAATAAACAGCATTATTTTAATGTTTGCAATGTGTGGATTGTGACCAGATATGTTGATTCTAGTCTATGGAAGCAAGGGAACCTAAAATATAAGATTTTATTTCCCTCATGTTAGCATTGAGATATTAATTTTGCAAGCTGAAAAACAGAATGGACCTTGAACATTAACCCAATATACCAAGAAATAAAACTACTAGTCAAAGAAGCAGGGGCATAAACCATAGACATTATCTTTGTATAATTTAAAAAAAAAATGATTACAACAAAATTGCTTCTGTTCATGACACGTTTATGTAATTGAGCTGGTTTCATCTAACAATACTGATTTCAGTGTCTCTACGGTATTTGGAAAATGTGTAACAATCATCAACATAAACTGTGACTTCTGAGTTTACATCTTTACTCAGCATGGAGAAAAGCAGTCCTCAGTCTTGCTGAGCTCTGTCAAGGCACTTGGCACTAGACACATAGGGAAGGTTCTGGCTGATGATACAACTCAAAAACCTAATGAGTTGATGGAGACAAAGGTTAAGTCTTCACATTGTGAGGCTCTATTGACTTCCCCCCTCAGCCTTGCCCTTTATCTTCGACTGTATTTTAGTTTGTAGGATGCCTTCAAAAGGCAGGCTCCTCATTAGTGGTTCCATAGTAGACGGTTATGTTCTGTTGTTATTTCATTCCGTGCCACAATTGTCTGGCTTACATTATGCAGTGTGGTGAGTGCTGTCAAAGCAAATGGAAGGCAAGGTTTCAGCACAAGAAAAGCTTGTGTTAAAGAGAGAGAGCATTTTTTGAAATGGCCTTATGAGAGAGCAAAAGCACTGCACCAGGTGTAGCTGAACGAGGAGGAGCAAAGCCCTATCCCAACAGCAGGCGCAGGCTGTCTTGGAGGGGTGGGGAGGAGAGGGGAGCTGGACAGGGGGATGGTACCATGGTGGGGACACACTTAAAACATGGCTCCTTGTCAACAATTGTAAAGATATTATGTTGAATAATGGTTTTTAAGACTCTAGTGGATACAGTGTGAAGGTGGGCTGGGGAACTTCCAGAGAAGGAAATTAAGGGGTGGCTCCTACTTTTGAAATTCGAGGATCCCCCCGCCTCCGCAACTCTGACCAATGTTTTCAGATACCACCTCCACACTTCCCACCACTTAGAAGTTAGAAAAGGATCATACCTTTTTTTTTTTTCTTTTTTAGTTGAAGTTGGACATAACACCTTTATTTTATCTATTTTTATGTGGTGCTGAGGATTGAACCCAGGGCCTCACACATACTAGGTGAGAGCTCTACCATTGAGCCACAACCCCAGGCCAAGGGTCATACCTTTTGACAAGGGACTTAAAGCCTGGAAGTTGGATTTCTTTCTGGTCTATGAGTAAATTTGGGAAAAGTTAAAGAAGATGTATAAGGTAATAAGCATATTAGTTGATGATAGCTGGTTGTTATTTTTATTTTTTACTATCCTCTGTAGTACAATGAACCAAAAATGTCAATCACAATAAAAAAGACATTCCTGTGAGCAGAAGATGGTTGAGGAGGGAGACTGAATCAGAATCCTTGACAGCTGGTAGTTCTATAAAGTTGGCAGGGGCTTCAGTGAACTGTAGTATGTATTCCCAGAAACCAGGTGTTTCTTTGTTCTGACACCTTAGATTTCAAGAAAAGCTGTATTGCTATAGAGGAGACAGCAACATTAAGTGGCATGAAGTCAGCTGTGGTACTCTCTACCTCTAGGGGTCAAAGAGCCCAACATTGTAGATGAATTTAAAAGGGGGCTAGATAATTTTGTGGCCAATCTTAACATTTGCTGTCATGCGTGTTAGAAGACTGGTAATCAAATCTCATGCCTTAGAGAGTGAATGCAGAAGCCTGGGGCAAGCCTTCTTTCTTCTTCTTCCACTCCCCTAGGCTCACTTCTCCAGTTCAGGAAACGTGACCAAGTGGGTGGGAAGGCAGAGCACTAATCTTGCCATTGTCCATTGAAATCACAGAGTCCTCTGTGGCTCAGGACCTTGGTGGGGAATTGGGAGGTACAAAGACAGGAAAGTCAGGTTTCTCTGCCTTGGAAGAGTGGCTGCTGCCCTGGAAGCTTCTCTGGACTGATAAGATTTTGAGATCTGCAGGAAAGACAAGATTGTGATGACCCTCCTGAGAAGACAGAGGCCCACCCCCATATCATCTGGGGCTCAGCTTCACTATGGACTTGACCTCCTGGAAAGGGGAGAGGACCGGCCATCCTCATATCTAGTTTCTCCCCTTGCTTCCTACTTTCTTCCCTTTTTTTATTTTTAATCTCTCTCCATCCTTTTTCCTCCTTCCACAGTGGAGATGAAGCCTCTGTTTCTCTCTATTACCAGGTGATTTCCCCTCAGAAGTCCCCAAATTCCCCAGTGCCACAGAGTCCCTGGAGCAATCATCCCTTTGGTGCCTCGGGAGGGATACTTATAAAGAACTTGGGCTGAAGATCAGGTATGGTCCTTGGTGACCTCAGGGCATAGTTCTCCTCACTCCAGCGTCTTCTCTCTTGCCTTCTCTTCTTGACTGCCACCTGCACCCCCCAGCACACAGATGTGCTCTGATATTTCTCAACAGAACAAAACTAGTCAGATACCTCTTGTGTGCCCACTGGCTCCTCCAGCTGCTCTCTCTCTGCTCCCCCTCAGAGTTCACAGAGGGCCATTTCCTGTCATTTCAGCTCTGTGCTCCCTTCCTGCTTCGTCCTCCACCCTCAACTCTTGACTCTCATCAGTGTCACAAATTACCTCCCAGTTGGCTTTATCTCGGAGTGGGGCAAAACTCTGCCTCCTTCCCAAACACTGAGATTTTCCTCTGTGTCTCTGACACTTCTTTCTCCTGGATTCCTCCCCCATGAGTCCACAAGTCTGGGCTCAGCCCTAGGACTCCTCTCAGCATTTTCCATACTCTCTCCAGAGCCCACCACTCTAATATCACCTATGTGTCAAGTTCTCCCAAACATGTATCTAAGCTCCAAACTCCTGCATCCAACAATTCCCTCTTCTTGAGCATCTCAGAAGCAACTCAAATACAAAATGGCCAGGCCAGAACCATCTGACCCCCTTGCTCCAAACCTTGGTTAATCAATCTATATACCCAGAAACATGAGAGTCATCTTTCTCTTCTTTCATAAATAAAATTCATCATCATGTGCCATCAATTCTACCCCTAAAATATTCCATAATTTCACTCTCCTCTCTATTTTATTGCTATCATCCAAGTTCAAACCACCCTCATCCTTCACCTGGACAAATGTAGTAGTCTCGTGGCTGGCCCCCTTGTTTCAACTCTTGCCCCTCTTTATATGAAACTCATTCTTAAATGAAATCCATTCTTCTACATAACAGTAGAGAGGTCAGATTAGGGTTTAAGTTTAATCATATGATTTCTCTGCTTAAAATTTTTCAGTTGCAACTTGATATGCCTATAAAAATTTGGTCCCAGACCACCCTCAGTGCCTCTTTTTAAAAAAATTTTTATTTGGTCCTTTTAGTTATACATGACAGTAGAATCTATTTTGATATATATATACAAGCATGGAATGTATCTTACTCTAATTAGGATCCCAGTCTTGTGGATGTACATGATAGTGAGAGTCACTGTGGTGTATTCACACACGTGCATAGGAAAACTAGATCAGATTCATTCCACTGCCCCTCTTGTGTGTCTCTCAAGTTTTTGAGGCTGTGGCCCTCTGACCTCATTTCAGTTCTAAGCTTTTACCAGCCTTGGCCCGGACAATGTTGATCCCGCCACACGGAATGCTCTTTCTCTTACTTTTTTAAAATATTTTTTCAGATGTTGATGGACCTTTACTTTATTCATTTGTTTATATGTGGTGCTGAGAATTGAACCCAGGACCTTACACATGCCAGGAAAGTGCTGTTACCACTGAGCCACTTTTTGCCTGAGCGATATCTACAAGTTTTTCTCACGTCTCAGTAGAAATACACTTTTTCATGGAGCCACTCCTCACCTTCCTAACCTAAATTAGAACCCTTATGTATGCTCTCTTAGTTCCTCCTCTTTTCCTTCATTCCATTTTTGCAATCTGTAATTCTAAATGTTATTTATCCACTTGTTGACAGCCTTATCCCATGAGTTCAGTGAGGTCAGGGGTCATTCATGTCTATCTCATGGTTATAACTCAGAGCCTAGGTCCCTGCCTTCTATCCAGTAGGTTCTCAACGTCTCTGTATAAAAACTATGTGCACTCATTGGAATATAACTGACTACTTAGCACTGATGGAAGAAGGAGAGATGGTCTCTACAATTAAAAACACTTGATCATCTCAGCATCTTAGTGGTATTATTATTTTGCTACATTATCTTAACATGAATTATTATGTCTTTTGTAATTGTCAAAATCAGATGACAAATTTTCTAAAAACCAAGGTCTTAATGATGAAATGTACTACTGTGTCCTATCTGGCTGAACAGATGTGCAAGAATTTGAAATGTGGCTAATGGACAAGTACTAGCAGAGCACCCACCATGCACATGCAGACACATATGCTATGGGAGCACTGAGCCTGGCCTATCTCTCAGGGTACGACCAGCTCAAGCAGAAAGGAAAGACAAAGTCATGTAAAACAATATGTGTAAGATGATGTCAGTCCTAAATCACTGGATAGGTATGTTTTGTAAAAATATCTGAGCGTCCAGACACTGCCTCCTGATGGGGTCTGGCCAAAGGGTGTGCTAGGGAGACACGGCACAAGTTGGGGGTCCAATCCTGCATTTGTGAGGCTTTGGGCAAGACACTCTATCTCTCTGGGTCTCAACCTTTTCATCTGTAAAATGGGGATAATGATGCATCATCTTTGGCTTTATAGAAAAAGGAGAGAAACACCTTTCATTAAGACCCTTCTCCAGGTCAGGCCCTGGAATAGACATACTGACCTAAGACTCTTGTCACACCCTTTTAATAATTCTGAGAAGGTGGCATTTCTCTTATTTCACAAGTGAGATGCTAGAGGCCCCAAGAGGTAAAATAATGTGTCCGAATTCACAGATACTAAGAAACAGAGCCATGATGGACCTTTAGTGAGACCACATTAATGCTCTTTCTTCTCCTGCCCCATGTGAACATAAGGCTTTCTAACTAGAAAGTGCTATACAAATGTAAGGTATCATTACTAGCATATGAAAATGTAGGTCAACCACAGATAGATAACCAAGTGTTATCCATTCACAATTATCTTTACATGACTTTGTATTTTGTGTACTGTGCTAGAGACTCTGGGTTTACCAAAGAACATCTTAGAGAAAAAGTAGCACTTCAATGACCTTTTTACCCTTTCTTAAAAGGCTTTTGTCATTGGATTCCTTTGACCAATATGATTTTCCATGTACCCAAGCACTGATTTCTTTCTTTTTTTTTTTTTTTTTTTTTTTTTTTGGTACTAGGGATTGAACTCAGGGGCACTCGACCACTGGGCCACATCCCCAGCCCTTTTTTGTATTTTTTTTATTTAGAGACAGGGTCTCACTGAGTTGCTAAGTGCCTCGCCATTGCTGAGGCTGGCTTTGAACTCGCGATCTCCTGCCTCAGCCTCCCAAGTGCTGGGATTACAGGCGTGCGCCACCGCGCCCGGCTCCAAGAACTGATTTTATAGTTTTAAAATGTAGTTTATATGCTACTTTCTAAAAAAAAAAAAAAAAAATACAGCTATTACCTAAGTGGGAAACACCTGTATGTGAGGAACATTTATGAGTAGACTGAGTGGCTGTCACATGCAGTTAAAACTCAAATGCCTTTGTCAAAATGAGTTAACAAAGTATCGTGTGTGACATGCAATCCTTGACACGTTCATCATGCCTGTGTGGACTATCTCAAAACTCTAAGACTCAACAGAAGCTATCCAGCTTCCCTACTGTGTGCACAAATGAGTCCATCTCCACAATGCCCTCATCATCTTCCCTGTGCTGTTGGCTCTTGTTGGCGATGACCCCACTGACCTGCTCCCAAGCATGTGGGCTCTGAGATCTCACAAAGGTAATATAGATTTGTTCAGGTACAGAATCAGAGAGGTAACCATGTATCCCAAACCTTCATTTGCAGAGGAGTATGTTGGGGGACAGTGGGATTAAGTGACAGGACAAGGTCATGGAGCTTATCAAGTGGCAGAGCCAGTACTGGGATGAAGGCTCTATGACTCTCAGCCCAGAGCTCCTTCCTCCATCTGACCAAGAGTACTGTTTAGACATGACTGGAGCTCTCTAAAATTTCTGGTTCTCTTCTTCTTCCAGCTATGTAGAAGGATCTGCTTGAAGTTAGGTGTGGCCGTGTGACTCGCTTTGGCTGATGGCAGGTGAGTGGATTCATGTCACTTCTGGGCAATAACATTTAAGAGCCATATTGCAATATCACACACACTTTTCCCTGGCTGAGGCAAATCCTAAAAGTATTGCATTGAGATATGAACTTAATAATATCTAATAGTGAAATGGTAGAGTCTGTATCAACATGAGTCTCTGGGTGACTATAGTAAGCAGAGCCCCCCCACCCCCCAGCCACTCTGCTTTGGTATGTAGCATAAGTGAGACTTCGTCACATAGCGTAACTAGTTCTTTCTAACTAAAAATACAACTGGGATGGATGGACCAAGGTGTAGGATGGTGTTTGTGACCAATGCAAAGAGTAAAGATAGATGCCTTTGTATTTTGTGTACTGTGTACTTAATATCTCATTAAGAACAAACCAGGCCCAGTCACTGAGCCGCAGCCAAGGACTCAGCAGCCTCCCCCTCGAGCCTCCTCGCTTCCCGATGCTCCGTCCGGCCACCCGCTTCTCCCGCAGCCGCCTTCTGCAGGCCGTTTCCACCAAGGAAAAGGAATCCTATCGTATGTCCGCTATCCAGAACCTCCACTCTTTCGACCCCTTTGCTGATGCAAGTAAGGGTGATGACTTGCTTCCTGCTGGCACTGAGGATTATACCCATATAAGAATTCAACAGAGAAACGGCAGGAAGAGCCTTACTGTCCAAGGGATCGCTGATGATTACGATAAAAAGAAACTAGTGAAAGCGTTTAAGAAGAAATATGCCTGCAATGGTACTGTAATTGAGCATCCAGAATATGGAGAAGTAATTCAGCTACAGGGTGACCAGCGTAAGAACATATGCCAGTTCCTGGTAGAGATTGGACTGGGTAAGGACGATCAGCTGAAGGTTCATGGGTTTTAAGTGCTTGTGGCTCACTGAAGCTTAAGTGAGGATTTCCTTGCAATGAGTAGAATTTCCCTTCTGTCCCTTGTCACAAGTTTAAAAACCTCACAGCTTGTATAATATAACCATTAGGGGTCCGCTTTTAACTTGGACTAGTGTAACTCCTTCATGCAATAAACTGAAAAGAGCCATGCTGTCTAGTCTTGAAGTCCCTCATTTAAACAGAGGTCAAGCAGTAGGTGCCTGGCAGTGTCCACCCTGAAACAAAGCAATAACGTGATCTTTCAGCAAAGCCCAGAGCCTCAAGATCAGATGCCTGTGTCTGACCAGAAGCTTCTCAACTCTCCCTCAAGCAGAGGCCCCTGCCTTAAGAGTGTCATGACCTGATCAGGAGGGTGGGGTAAGGCAGCTGTACCACTAGAGGGGGCCTTTGGTAGTTGTGGGTTTGTTTTGTTTTTTAAAAAGAACCCCTGGTGTCTAACCTGACCAGGTGGGCAGAACTCAGAGGCCACCATCCTTCCCAGTGAGGTGATGCGACATCTGCCTTTCCACCAAGGTCTTCTTTTTGACTGGACGTATTCTAGCTAAGGGGTGTCCGAAACAACAGAATGTGAGGCCAGCTTAATATCAGTTAAACTTTTGACAAGGGGACAAATACCAAACTGATGTTATCAGTCCTGTAGCTAGCTATAGAGCTTGCAACTCACTAGCAACAGCTGCCCAGTGCCATGTGAAGTGATAAACTGGTTTTTGGTTTTCTTTTTCCCTTCCAGTTTTAATGTTATGTAATGTATCTAAACCCTTATTTAAATAGAACTTGTTTTCAGAAAAAAAAAAAAAAAAAAAAAAAAAAAAAAAAAAAAAAGAATAAACTAGGACCTCTTTTCTATTCCCTCAGGACAACAGGAGGAGTAGACATAGGGTCAGAAAGACCTGGGGTCTCCTCACAGCTCTTTCTGAGTTGGAGATGTGACCCTAGGCATATCATGGAATCCTCCTGAATTCCAGTTCCTTTATCTGTGAAATAAGGGATAATTTTCAGTCTGCCTGGATTGTTGTGAGCATCAGTTTTCTGAGATAGATGATAGTAGAGCTCAAAAACTGTTGTTGGTTACTCACTCACATGGAGTCCTCCCCAAGGACAAAAAAAACACCTTAAAATTCCTGCCTGGTATTGCTCAACCCCTTGGGCCTTCTTTGAAAGAATTATATTGTATAGAATCTCATGGGGCCTGTGAGTTTATATATTGGGGGTTCTTTACAACCTCGGATCTCTTTAACAGGTGCAAGGTGTAAGGATGAACTTCTCCATTTACTTTCTCAATTCCCAATGAACACTAATAACTGTTAGAGTAAAGAGGAGATGATGGGGTGGAAGCGGGGGCAATGGCTGAGCAGAACTAGTACATTCATTTTTTTTTTTTTCCCCTCTAGTCAGGAGAATGTAAGTAACTGGAAAATTCTTTTTGTAAACCAGTTGTTTAAAAGTGGGTTTTTTTTAAACATCTTTATTTATTTTTATGTGGTGCTGAGGATCGAACCCAGTGCCTTGCATGTGTGAGGCAAGAACTCTACCATTGAGCTATGACCCCAGCCCCTAAATGTGTTTTTATTAGCAGTCTCAAAGCAAGGTTTGGGGTAGACTTCTTTTACTCAGAACATGGTTATTGCTAAACTAGGGCTTGGGGTGTAGCTCAGTGATAGAATGCTTGCCTAGCATACATGACATGGCCCTGGGTTCAATCCCCAATGCTGCTAAAAAAAGTAAACTGTACTGATATGTACTGATTTCTCTAATGATAACGACCTGATCTAGAGCAGAGACTATGTCCAGTTTTTTTATTTAGGGTAAACTTCTGAAAATATAGTGAATTTTTAGGGGAAAACTAATTTCCTGTCATTTTTAGAAGTCATTTTTAGAAGTCGAGAAGCACCTATTAATCCCATTGAAAAGGCAGAAGTATTCCTGGGGTGTCTGTCAGTGCTCATCTGTGCCAAGCTTTAAGATAGGTGTGTTCTACCAATGACTTGGAAAACTGTGCTCTTTATATGTAATATGAAAGGAATTTCACTCTAAAAGCATGTATAACAAATTAAATTAAGTTAAAAAAAAGATGGGTGTGTTCTTTCTTTCAAATAGGTTTTTATCCACATAGGATCATTTCCTATTGAGTATAAAATTATATCATTAAAGCTAGTATAGGCCATTTAAATATTTTAGTTAATTTAAAGCCAAAAGAAAGGTGAATACCTGGAATCTGATTGAAGTCCTGGTTGGGGAAAAAAGTTTATATATATATGTGTGTGTGTGTGTATGTATGTATGTATATGTATATATAATTGTTTTTAAGAAAACATACAGGATTTGTGGGGAAGATAGAGATTTTGAGAATGTCATTTATAACTTCCAGTTTAATTTAAGCAGAGGAAAATACCACAAATTCCAATCTTCTGAATTTCTGGGTAGGTGATATTTATGAAAAAAATAATTGTGAAATAATGTTTTCTAAGAAAACTGACTTCCCAAATCATTTTCTGGCTCTCTTCCACTTAAACCCTCCTGCTTTCAAAGCCCTTCCTTTCCTCTATCTGTACATATTATATAGCAGGTGGCATTAGGGAAGTTTTCAAGAAAAATGTGTAATTTCCAGAATCTCAGGATCCAAGATGGAAGTCCCTAAATTGTGAGTTTGAGTGTTTGCTTCCTAAGACTCTTTCTTTCTTGCTTAGGTAAATGGTTAATAAAATTACATGGCCAAGATCTCATGAGTACCTAGAATAAATGGATTGCAGTCTTTTTCTTCATGAATTCTTAAATCTTTCATTGTGGGTCTCCAGTGCTAGACACTATCTATTACACAAGAGAAAAAAAAAAAAAAAAGTCATACTAGGAATCATCTAAATGAGCTTCTCATTTGGAAAGTCAACAAGTTTTACAGATTTAGAATAATACTTCAAAGCGGAGGAGGCAAAAATCTAGCTACAAGAAATCTTGAGCTTTGGGGGCTGGGGTTGTAGCTCAGTGGTAGAGCACTTGCCTTACAAGACATGTGAGGCTCTCAGCACCACATAAAAATAAATAAATAAAATAAAAGTATTGTGTCCATGTACAACTGAAAAAAAAAAGTTAAGAAAAAGAAATCTTGAGTCTTCTTAACCCATTTTGCACTTGGTAAGAGCTCCCTGGTACACTTCCAGCAAGTCAGACCACAATACTGTTGAATTCTTGACTGTTCTATTTTGCCCAAGAGAAAAGTGCACACCAACTCTGCAGAGGCCCAACCAGACAAGATGTGGGGTGCTGAGATACTAGGGTAAAGGGGGCTCACAGATACAGAAATATGTTGCTGCTGCGCCTGAGAAGACCATAAAACACGGATCAAAGGGGCTATTGCTTTGAAGAGTAGCTCTAAGGGAAAACTGCTTTGAGACGTTGTGAGACTGTGGTGTGTGATTGTCACAATGTCAGGATGGGTATCAACATGCACTTCTTGCAAATCAGAGACAATTTTGATTCATTCACAAAAGGACCTGATCCAAACACTCAAACTAACCCATTATCCTGCATAATACTGACATACTGACTGTCAATTTTTAGTCAATACCAGCTCAGTTGTCTTATTTTCCGTCCCAGAAATAAACCCAAGACTGGCCAAAATGTTATTCTCCTGTGCTCCTCTAAAATATCAACAAAACCAAGTTGATTGTCTTTGTTTGAATGGTTTAGAAATACTTTCACTTCTAGATACTGTCCACTAAGTCCTTTTACAGAGCAGATTAAGTCGGACTTGGTTGATCAAGCAAAATTGCTGATCCACCTTTAGTACTCAATTAGCCAGGGGTTATAGCTCCAAGAATACACAGACATATGGATCAGACATGGGGACTTAAACCTGAATTGGGAGCCCAAAAGGATTTAAAACCAACTATATCTTTTCCCTAAATGTTTGAGGAAGGACACATGGCTGAAAGACAAAAGTCCTTAGAAGCATCGGGAATTTGACTAGCCCCTTCTTATGAGGTTGTGACTCAGTTCTCAGATGCATAATGAGCATTACTAGGAAAAAAAAAAAAAAAAAGCTGATAGTCCAGCTCTCAGAGTGTGCAGGTATGCACAGCATTCCTTTTCTTTTTCCTTCCTTCCTTCCTGTACTGGGAATTATTCCTCTGAAGTGCATCCCCAGACCTTTTTATTTTTATTTCTTTTTAATTTTGAGATAGGGTCTCACTGAATTGACCAGGCTGGCCTCAAACTTGTGATCCTCCTGCCTCAGACTCTTGAGTCACTGGGATTACAGGCATGTACTACTGTACCCAGCTACAGCTTGGTTTCTTGACATGAATTTTCCCCAGTTAAGTTGGACTTGGCTGATCAAGTAAAATTGCTGACCTTCCTTATCCCCCAGGACAAAGCAGTGGAAATAACCTCTAGCATTTGTGTAGGAATTTAATTATTTTTCAATGTGTCTGGTGTTGTGGGTTTTGTTTGGTTGTTTGTCTCAGGGCCTCAGGCATGCCAGGCAAGTGCACTACCACTGAGCCACATCTGGCCCACACAGTTGTCTCTCTTGATTTCCACAATAACCCCTGCCAGGCAGGGAATAATAATCTGGACCCAAGCACACAGTTTACAGATCAAATAAGGAAAGCGTGTCCCAAAGACACACAGTCAGTCCCAGCAGGGCCCCCAGACCTCAGGTCTGGTCTAACCTTTCAAGTTAGCTTGGCCCTCTCAAGACTTCATCAAACAATGTCCTCCCTCAACAATTCTAATCCAGAGATAACTGTGTTGAGAGCATTTTCCTATATTTTAGAATCTTTATTTAATGACAGATACTCTTGCCAACTTTCCATTATGATTTTTTTATTTTTGGTTTTTGGTATCAGGGATTGAACTAAGGGGCACTCGACCACTGAGCTACATCCCCAGCCCTATTTTGGATTTTTTTTTTTTTTTTTTTAAGAGACAGGGTCTCACTGAGTTGCTTAGCACCTCGCTTTTTGCTGAGGCTGGCTTTGAACTCATGATGCTCCTGCCTCAGCCTCCTGAGCCGCTGGGATTACAGGTGCGTGCCACCGCGCCCAGCCTCCATTATGATTTTTTAAATGTATCTTAATTTAAAGAGCTTACAAAGTCTTCTCTAGAATAAAGTGTGTGGTGATACTGATGATGGGTTTCTAGCACTTATTTTGGGCACGAATATGTCGGCTCCTGGAGCATCCTAATTATTTGACAGTTGAATACAACAACTCCCTTGCCAGTGAATGCACTTGGGTATTTGGTGGAGTATATTGTTCATGGCAGAGAAGGTAATTCGTTGGCTGGTCTGCATGATAGAGAACAAGAATTGTATCTAAAGTAATGCTAATTGGTTTAAATCTTAGTTCTTCATTATTATCTGATCCGTCCATACACCACAGGGCTTCAAAACTGCTTTTGATACCTCACCTGATTGCAGAGTTATAGACCTATATATTCTGGAAGAAGAGGGGAAGGAGTGCACCCATGGCACACTCTCCCACTCCCATCTCCCTTCACACTGCCCATGAGAGGAGGAGGAGGGGACCCTCCCTGTGGATCCTACCTTCAGACTTAGAGTTCCTCTCCCAGAAGCCAGCTTAGCACCTGGTGGGCAAGCGCCTCATGCCCACCAAGGCAGACCAGGCAAAGTTAGCATGATCATTGCCCTCTAGTCAAGGTCTAATGCTGACCCTGAGGCCAGGAGAGGTAGCATGGTTTCTCTGGATGTTACTGTGCCTGTTTCCTCAGCAGCAGCAGCAGCAGTAACAGCAAGATACCCTTCCCCCTGCAGTTTGTCATCATCTTGTTACCATAAAAATCACATCTCAGTTTGGGCTGTAGGGCTCAGAAAATGCACAAGCACCATGTTAAATGTTATGATGTGAAACATCATTTATTTCTTCAACAATTCATTCCAGATCTGGGGCTGTGGCTTTGCAAAATTCTTTTTCCGCCTCCTTCTCCCTCGCTCTTTTCTTCTCCGAATCTCTTTCTCTTGCTCCTTTCTCCTGACCACTTGTTAAATCTTTTTGTTTGTTTCCCCCCTTTCTCCTGGGACCCTCCGACAGGCAGGCTTGCCAGATTCATTTTCTGATCAAAGCTGTTTGATTTGGTCAATTTTGCCACATTGGAGACGTTCTCTATTACAGAGATAAATAGCTTTGGGCTAACTGTCAACGAAAACTTGTAAGCTAATAAATTATTCCAATTTCTTCCCGTGGATTTCTCTGGAGACAGCCCTAGGAAATACACTTTTTGATTAGTAAATTTCTCTGTGTGTGTGTCTGGACATTCAAATGTGTCGGCTTTGATTAGCACCATTGCTTTTCAAGTCGACGTTGGCTGAGGGGCTGTCAGTTGCAGGCAGCTCTGATGCATAATGCATCAACTGGGCCCGGAAACAGGAGCCTCTTCCAAGGCTGGAAAGGCGGGAAAATTGCCCTAACAACCCCACTGGCTTACTCTGCACCAAGGGGAGCTCAACTTGAAAGTCTTGACAAGACTTGCCTGTGCTTCAGTGAAAGCCACCCACGCCGGGCTGAGAGGCTTTGAAGAGACCATGACTGCTGGCCTGCCAAGAAGCCAAGCCACTGCTCCATCTGCTCTGGCCACCACCTCCTCCTCCCTCCATTTTTGCCCCTGCATCCTCACCCACACCCTCCACTCCATCATCCTGGAGTCTGGGCAGAGACGGACCCTTCTGGGCAGGCCCAGATTTCCCTCTGCCTCCCCTTGGATTCCGGTTTGCCGTTTGTCTAGTTAAGGGCCCTTGGGTTGTTATAGAAACAATATTTTGGCTATAACAAATCAATCGGTGCGTGTGAACACAAACATACAGATCATTTATCAACTGCAAAATACCCTAAATTATGACCTTTCTAAAACCTATCAGAAGGGCGAGCGAATGCATAACGTAAATTAAAGTTTGAAGGGTCAGCGGTTTTTACTTTCACTATTCATCTTTCTTTCACCTTATAGGTTTAAGAACAAGAGGGCTGTGTAATTACATTTCAATGGGGTGCAGCGGTTCATTATTCCCAGCTATACCAATCTGCTGCAACATTTCCAATGCAGTCAGGTACATTTTAGCAGATATTAGTTGGTATAAGACCATACTTGCTCTTTGGGACTGATAACATCTTTTAATGCATAACAGTGCTATCATCTCAATTTAGAAAAGGCTAAAAGGGTGAGGGTTTTTTTCTCAGATCAATACAGTTGTTCATATTTTATAAAGGTGGTAAAGCCCGGCTGGTAATTCTTCCCAGATAGGACTTGCCCTTTGCCTCCCAGTTGCTCCCTTTCTCTGATTACCATTTCCCCAAGTCCCTACCACCCCAAGTGGTTGTAGGCAGCATTTTTGTGCTGGAGCCCACTGCACTGATGGAAATGGGTAGCTTCCAACAGAAAACCCTTCTGCTGCCAATTATCTGGCTCTGGTGGTCTTGCTGCTGCTCTGCTGAATGCAAGGGCTCCCAAGTTTCAGCTCAAGCTATTGTGGTCGTTCTACCTGTGGAACCAGAAACTATCTGTACGCTCTGTTCCAGAAAGTACAGTCATGGCGGCATCAACAGAGTTTGGCTAAGGGTCCTTTTGTATCACGAAGGAAGGGGAAGAACAAAATGTTAAACCTTCAAGCAGAAAAGTCAGCCCTAGAGCAGTGAGTAAAGTTCAGGCCCGTTTAAAATTGTGTTGTGTGTATGCGTGTGTGTGTGAATGTGTGTACCTGCTTATGTGTCTCTGTGTACATAAATGAGTGTGTTTGTAAAACCACAGTCAGAGGCTGGGACGATATACACCAAATGGCAAAGCAGATATGCCTGTGGAGAGCAATGAAGGAAGATTATAACTTACATATTTCTGGGATGTTTTACCCACAAAATTATGTTCATTTTTACTAGTGTAGTAAGAAGAGAAGGAAAGAAAGGAGGGAGGCTAGGAGAGAAAGGATTTTTTTTTCCCATTTTTAAAAATTGTGATAAAATACACATAACATAAGCCCAGTGTGATGGCTCATGCCTGTAATTTAAGCAACTTGGGAGGCTGAGGCAGGAGGATCACAAGTTTGAGGCCAGCCTCAGCAACTTAGTGAGACCCTATCTCAAAATAAAATATGAAAATGGCTGGAGATGTAGCTCAGTAGTAAAGCACCCCTGGTTTCAGTCCCCATTACTGAAAAAATATATACACATAACAAAAAATTCACCACGTTGACCTTTTTTTGGTTTGTTTGCAGTGCTAGGAATTAAATCCAGGGCCTCATGCATACTAGGCAAGTGCTCTAGGACTAAGCTACAGCCCCAGCCCTTAACCATTTTTTAAAAAATGTTTTTAGTTGCAGTTGGACACAATACCTTTATTTTATTTATTTATTTTTATGTGGTGCCAAGGATTGAACCCAGGGCCGTGCACGTACTAGGTGAGCACTCTATCGCCAGAGTGCCCACCTTAACCATTTTTAGGTGTACAGTTCAATAGTGTTAAATATATTCACACTGCTGTACAGTCTCCAAAATATTTGCATCTTGCAAAACTGAAACTCTTTGCTTATTAAACAACTCCTCATGGCCTCCTCCTGTCATTGGCAACCACCATTCAATTTTCTATTTCTAGGTGTTTGACCACTCTAGATACATCATATAAGCGAGATCAGGCAGTCTTTGTCTTTTTGATTTTGCTTA
>CM046662.1:106466282-106598782 GCA_025594165.1 Tamias sibiricus
GAGTCTGATGGAATTGTTTAAATATCTCAATGATGTGATTGCTTTTGTGACAAATTCTTAAATTACAGACTTTTAAAACCCTGAAATTGGGAGATGGGGTAGTGTCTCCTTACACTCCAGAAAGGACATTCTATTGTCACCCCAGAGTCTGAAATTTGGCATGTCCTTACTGATGATGGGCCTTCAGGCTTTGCTTAAACATTATTGCACCAAAGGAACTACTGGACCTCCCCTACCTCCTCCAGGGCTGCGTCATTGACCCTCCTGTGTTCTCCCATGGCCCTTGTCCTTCTGCGGTCACATCCTATATTGCAACGGTTGACTTCTTGGCCTTCTCTCGAATGTATCCCTACATTTCATGAAGAGAGAAATGGGTTTGCCCGGCTCACAGTGGGTGATGCCCACAGCATAGTCATCCCCAAGACACCTTTGCCGTCCCTCCATGGCAGCAGTCACATGCATAGTGTCCAGAGGTTCTAGAGGGCAAGAGGGTGGAGGGCAGGACCTTCTCATTTCAGGTCTGGAGTGGGTTTATTGCTGTCCCTGTGAATGATCCCCTGAGGTGTACAGTGCACAGCCTGCCTGGCTTCATGTAGCCACCCTGGACCCATTCCTGCAGGGCCGACTAAGAGGTGCGAGCAAGACAGAGCTGGTGTTCAGCCAGTGTCTGATACAAGCCAGGCACTGGGCCCACTCACAACAGCCCCACCCATTGTCTTCCTCCCCAGGCCAGCCCGTGTCTAGCCCCACCTCCCTCCCACTCACTCTATCCAGTTCTATTTCTTGCTTTGAAGAATCTAGAACCTGGGTGACAGCGGACAGCCCACACAGTCCTGTGTGCAGCACACTCAGCCGCTTCCCCCTACCCCTGGGGTTTCCAGACCTTCCCACTGCCACTTTCCCTCTCAATATTGATATGGAAACCATTAGTACTGACCCTTCCCAGGCCCCAATGTGCCATGGGGGATCTCCCCATTCCCTGGGAACAAGAGGACTGGGGTTTGCTTCTCTCTGTTAGGTATGGGGTATTTAATGGATTGGAGTCTCAAAGTGGCACATGCCACACCAGCTAATTAGAGAAAGGGCCCCTGCCTATGACATTTGACCTTTTAGTGTTTAATGGATTAGGAACTCTATAGACAATTCAAGTCAAAGTTTCATGATTATTACTTTTAAAATACAACTGGAACATTGTCTGTAGCAGAGCTTGTTAGGAGAGGGGGAAATTCAGCAGGATCCTTCTTCTACCAACCCTCTTGATGCCACAGTACCTCACCTCTACCATCATGGGAAAATGAAGAAAAGGAGAAGGGAAGAGAAGAGAAGAGGCATGTGTTGCAACCCAGGTGCAGGACCCATGGCTGCTGCTCCCACAGTGGAGAAGTAATGGCACATCTTCCTCACCGAGGCCATTGAGAAGGGCCAAGCTAATGAATGGCAGCTTCCATAGGAAAAGGAAAAGAAAATCCCCCAAGAGAGGCTCATGTACGCTTGGAAGAGAGTGGGAGAAAGGCAGCATAGAAGAACTAGAGGATCCTGACCCATCCCAGGCCCCAGTGTCCACAGGGTACCTACCTGTTCCCTGATAACAAGAGGGCTGGGGTTTGCTTCTCTCTATTAGGTATGGGGTGTTTAATGGATCGGAGTCTCAAAGTGGTACATGCCAGACCCGCTAATTAGAGAAAGGACCCCTGCCTATGACACTTGCCCTTTTAGTGGCCAGTCAAGAGCCTAGGTGGCTGTGCCTGCCCTCCAGGAGAGCTCGCTGAATCAATATTTACTTACTTTCTCCAGCTTTCAGAGTCCCTTCCATCTACGGCCTCCACACTTACAGCAGTCATTCAGCCCCTTTGCTGCTCTTGACAAAGGACTGCTCCCATCGCCTGCATCTGGGCCTGTTTCTTCCCCCATATCCTGAAAGAATGATACCCAGTCTCCCTGCAAAATGTTGATGACAAGGACCCTGAAGGAGCTGCAATACCCACAAGTGAATGAATGGCTGCGGGGGTAGCTGATGCCAAACAGGAAGTCCCACTTTGTCTTTTAGTTCCCATATCCTCACCTGACCAGAGCAACAGCTTCTCAGAGAGAGTCCTGCCCAGCTTATGGCCTCTGCATACTTGGCCAGTGGCCTAAGCAGGGAAGTCAGTGTGCTGGGGGATGGAGAGGCCAAAGGTGCTGTGAGCAGACCTTCAGGGGTGGAGGGAGGGGATCAGAGGAAGAGCATTAGGCTTACACGATTAGGTTCCAGTCATTGTTCTGCCACTTACTATGTGTCTTTGGAAAAGTCTCTGAGCTTGAGATTCTGGTTTTCAAACTGTAGGATTTGATGAGATGATGTCTAAGTTTTCCCCTCCCTAATAACATTCTGGAATCCTAAAAAAGCAGAAGGTATTGTATCCCCTGACCTCTTGAGCTTTGGCAATCCATGGAAAACTCTGCAATGAAAAAGAACTCTCTTCTAACAAGGTTTCTGGAATAATGGACTCCTTTAACAAGACTAATGTAATGAGCAAAGTGTTCATGAATCTGAAATAATGTATTAAATTTCATATGGCCTTTTAAAACTAAGACAGAGGGGGAGTTGAACAAAATGTACAGTGGACATTATGAACTTAAGAGCCTTGAGAAATTGCTCCATTAAGTTTTGTAAATATTTGTCAAACCCCTGCTCCATGCCAAGCCCAGTACTAGTAGGCACTGGGAATGCCAGGAGAGTCTGACAATTTCTACCCTTCAAAGAAATCAAGGTATAGTGTGAGCAGACCAACATGTCAACAATGTTATTTCCAAACGCTGTAGTAAGGGCAGGGACAGAGATGTTCCCAGGATGCACTGGGGCTCAACCCAACATGGGGAAAGTTCCGGAAATGTTTCTTATAGAAAGTGATGTCTGAACTGACTTTGAAAGAGGTACTTCAGGCCTTTTTGCTAAACCAAAAATTCTATAAGGCTTTGAAGTTTCAGCCTACACTCTGTTTCTACTGTTGAGGTTTGGTTAGGTGACCACTGAGGCTCTATTCCCAACCTCCACTGCCCTGCCTCAGGAGTGAGAATACCACTGGCCAACAATCCAGAAGAGCTGTGGGAGAAGGGTCAGAGGACTGAAATCTTGGTTCATTCCTTTTCAATCATTCTTTACATTGGTGTAGGTTTGTGTGAGATTAGCCTCTTTGGGCTCCAACCTTAAATATCCTGAACTATAGTTCACTGATGGAACTACACTAGGACCATTTTTGGTTCCCGGGCCAAGGTTCTACTCACTGAACCAGACCAGCCTTGCCACAAAGTGCTCAGAAACCTCCTCACAGCTCTGAATAGTAGAGTTTAGGAATGCAAAGAAGAAGAAAAATGCCAGCAGGTAGAGACCTGGGATCTTCACCAAATATGGTCAATAATCAATGTCTTGAGTCGACCTTGATGGGTTCCCCATGAGGAGACTTAAATTTATGGAGTTTCCAGATGAAATTAGACTTTCCTTTTAGAAACAAAACAAAACTTCATGAAAATTTCACTGTAGAGCTAATATATACAGATGTTCAGCAGATACCAATACATATATTTCTATGTTTTAGAAAACAGGAAATTGTGTCAATGTCATTGGCATTGTGAAAAGAAGAGCTTGTGTCTTCCAAAGGAGATTCTGGAACAGAGCACTGAAAGGGTGGACTGTGAGCTCCTGTAGGAGGAAACTAGCCTCTGGGTCTCTAGAACAAGGTACAGCAAACAAAATACACCAAAATAAGAGGGGCCTAATAAATCTGGAATCACGAGGGCTTGCTCTTATTGTTTCCTGTCGACTTGACAAAAAACAATGGACACAAAGCCAGAATCCACCATTGGGTGGATGGTTAACCAGTTGAATGACTTCTTGAAAGGGGCTGATTTGGATGGCTATCACCATGGAAGGAGTTTTGTGGTATTAGGCCCTAGAAAGCAGCCTTGCAACTTTTTGGAAGCAGAGAGAAGGGGAATAGAATAGAGGAGAAAGAGAAAGAAAATTAAGAGGGAGGAATGGGAGTAGGGGATCTGACCTTAACCCAATCCTGTTTAGTATTTATATAAATTTGAAAGATGGTACACAGAGCATGATCATCAAAATTGCAGATGATGCTAATCAGGGAGAGAACAAGATGCAACAAGTCCTTGCCAACGATAAGATAATGAGCTAAATATAACAAGATGAAATGTAACTGGGATGAATGCAAGCTTCTCCCCATGGATCCAAAAAAATCAATTGTGCAAGTTAAGATGAGAGAAGCATGAATTAGCTGCAGCACTTACAAAACAGATAAAAATCCCAAAAGACTAAACATTTGAATTGACTATAAACTCAATGGCAATGGGGCCAAATAATCTAATGGGATCTTGGGCTAGAAAGAGAGAGCTGATGGTTCTTCTTTACTCTGAACTACTCAAACCACATCTGAAAACTTATGTCCAGCCCCAGGATTCGTGTTCTAAGAAGAGTGTACACATGCTGGGGGTGAACAGGGGGATGACCAGGATAGTGAAAACTCGCATGTTCTCCTGTGAAAGCGCTGACTTTGAGTGCTCACAAGGCATTAGATTTAGAAGAGAGACAAATCTGGGTCTCATATAAGGTAGAACTTTCTAACCAAACTGTTGAAAGTTCAAATGGACCACCTTGGAAGTGAGGGATGTCTATCTACTAAAAGTGGGACTATCACAGTGGGAAGAGATAGAAGATACCCTCTTTACACAGCCTTTAATTTATGCATTCTTGGAGCCACCTCTATGCCAGGCCCCCTACTAGATGCTGGAAATGCCCGGATATTGTACCTTCCATCGATGAGACAAATCACAGTCACAGTCCAACAGGATGTGTGCAGTCCTAGAAAAGTGAAAAACAAATACAGTAGGAGAGAGAACAGGAGTTACTAACATGGCTTCAAAGATGGATTCTGAGCCAGGCAAAGCAGAGGAAAGAGTGGTTCTATGGCCTCCAACTGGGGAAGATCCTGGGGGTGTGGGACGGTGAACAGTCTAGGGGAAGAGCAGGCTGTAGAGGTAGGCTGGGGCTGCATTGTCAAGACCTTGGGTGTTATGATAAAAAGATCCCCCCCCCCCCGGAGGAAAAGGGAGGAAACTGGCAGAGGCTGCATAAAATAGAGATTTAGGACAGTGGTTCTGGTGACAGAGAAGATGGACCCGACTCAGGAGAAATTAGTGACAGGAAGACCAGCTAATCATTTCCAGCTCTGAGGGCCTTGACTTCATAGAATGATATTAAATGTGAACATTTTTGGATGAAAAATACTTTTAAGGGAACTAATAATAAGAGTGCAGCTCTATGTTTATGCAGAAAGGAAATGTTTGTCTCCATCCTTGAAAATGAACAGAGGAGATCAGGGTAGGTCTGGCTCATGTGATTCCAGGTCATGAAGACCTGGTCCAAGACAGGGTCAGGTCAGACCAAAATTGTTCTCCAAAATGTGTAGCAATACAGAGCTTTTAAACACAGCCCATCAGTATTGGACAAATAAATCCTGCTTAAACTGAATGTAAATTCAAACAGAATTAAAGAGAAATTGGGAGAAGGCTTCCCAAACTCTGAAGCTCTCGAAGACACTAACATGTGATAAACAAAAAAGGTGCCCCTGTTATCAGGAGCCATCTGATGAAAAGAAAAGGTGCCCCTGCCATCAGTGGCTGGTTGGGCACTCACCTAGACCTTGGTGTTCTCCTGCTGAATGTCAACACTTTGACAGAGCACCTCTGGGAACACTACGGACCAGACAAAACAAGACCTGTCTACAATCATGTCTTTATTCAAAGAAAAGCAAGAGCATTGTCCAAACCACAGAAATGACCCAACACTCATTTTCCTATCTGGCTAATAGGAGGAACTACTGTTTACTTGCCAATTAGAGCTTCAACCTTGCTTCACTCTTCTCTTCTAGGTAAGACTTATGAAGACATCCAGTTAAAGATTTACCCCACTTTCTGATAGCATCCAATGCAAAGAAAATCCTCATTTCCTTAAACCCTCCCCCCAATCCTCTATGCAGTCCTTTCTAAACCCCTTATTACTGAGATGCCCCAGGGTTCACCATGGTACATTTTCTGTTCACGGCAATATTTCAGTGAAATTATTTGTTTCTGGTGGTCTTCGACTAGAGATCCTTGATAGGCCATTTCAGGTTATTTTATCTCTAGCTTTCTTCTTGGGGTTTTGTGTCCCCAGGATTTTCAGATGGGAAATGTTATACTAATCTAAATATAGGGCCTGGGCTGTCCTCTTTGTCCACCTGATTCATTCCAAGAACTAGCAGTTTCTATGAAGATTTTGATATTTCTCCCTTGAAACAGTTCATCCCCTGGGATCCTGCTGTACATGGTACTGACCTCCTTCTGCAAATATTGCACAATATCGTAAATGTTTTTTAAGAACTCTCCGGGATTGTGAATTGAATTCTTTCCCCCTTCTCTCTCTCTCTCTCTCTCTCTCTTTCAGTACTGGGATTAAACTCAGGGGTGCACTACCATTGAGCCACATCATATCACCAGCCCTTTTAATTTTTTAATTTTGAGACAAGGTCTCACTAAATTGCCCAAACTGACTCCAAACTTGCAATTCTCTTGCCTCAGCCTCCTAAGTAGTTGGGATAAGGTGTGTACCACCACTCCCCGCTGGATTGTGAACTCATTCAGGGCAAGAACTCTGTCTTATTCATCTTTATGTTCCCCGTGTTTAGAGTAGTACCATGTAGAAAGTTCATTAAATGAATACATGATCAAATGAATGAACAAAATGTTAGACTTGGGAGGGACCTAAACAATTACCTTGCCCAAGTTTTCACACTCAAATGTCTAGTAGGACCAGGTAGGCCAGGACAGGGAGGGGCCTCTGGCCAACTGACAATACATGCTATATCAGTGCCAGTAAGCTTTTGCCAGGAAGGAAAATGATTTCACTGTTGCCAGATCTTCCAAATTAAAAAAAAAAATGAGACATATCCCTAATTTTTAAGTATGTTAAAACACTATGTGAGTCTAATGAAATATGTCTGTGGAGCAGATTTAATTGCTGGATTGCCAATTTTGTTGGCCAACCCCTAATTTTATACACAGGACACTGTGGTCCAGAAAGATTAGAGACATATATGATGTCGCTGGCCAGGAAGGGCAAAACAGACTGAAAGCCAGGTCTTAATCACTTAATCACAATCCAGTTGGGCATGGTGGTACATACCTGTAATCTCAGCTACTTGAGAGACTGAAACAAGAGGATCAAAAGTTCAAAGCCGCTGGGCGCAGTGGCGCAAGCCTGTAATCCCAGCACTTTGGGAGGCTGAGGCAGGAGGATCACGAGTTCAAAGCCAGCCTCAGCAATGGCGAGGCACTTAGCAACTCAGTGAGACCCTGTCTCTAAATAAAATACAAAAAAGGGGTGGGGATGTGACCCAGTGGTCAAGTGCCCCTGAGTTCAATCCCCGGTACCCACAAAAAAAAAAAAAAAAAAAAAAAAAGCCAGGCGCGGTGGCGCACGCCTGTAATCCCAGCACTTTGGGAGGCTGAGGCAGGAGGATCACGAGTTTAAAGCCAGCCTCAGCAATGGCGAGGCACTTAGCAACTCAGTGAGACCCTGTCTCTAATAAAAATACAAAAAAGGGCTGGGGATGTGACCCAGTGGTCAAGTGCCCCTGAGTTCACTCCCCGGTACCAAAAAAAAAAAAAAAAAAAAAAAAAAAAAAAAAAAGTTCAAAGTCAACATGTGCACTTAGCAAGATCCTATCTTAAAATTAAAACTATAAAGGGCTGGGGATATAACTCAATGTTAGAGTACCCCTTGGTTCAATCCCCAATATCAGGGAAAAAAAAAAACCCACAACCCATGTTATATGCATGTATGAGCATGCCACGATTCAACCCATTATTCTGAATATATACTAATAAAAAAATTATAATCCAAATTGGTATCTACCAATCCTATTCTTGGGGCAGGACATTCAGATCTTACAATCCCGTTCAGTCCAAAGTACAGATGATTGGGGTGAGGGAAGAAGCAAGAGGGAAGACCTTAGAGGTGGGTTCTAGACTTTACTGTATACAAGCTGACGTTTTAAAGCAAGTCCTAAGTATTTGCTTCCCTTTTCCAGTGCTGGATCTGTGTTTCCTTCTCACTAACCCATTTAATTTTGTAGACTTTAATTTAAATTTTATTTCTATCAGTGTGGAACCCACAACTGTATGAAATGTCAAATTGTTCTTCAAGGCTTATAATGACAACCAGCTGTCTCCTGCCCAGTCCTCCTCACAGCTCAGTCCTCCTTTCTTCTAGTTCTTAGCTGCTAATGCACCTGCTGAAAAATCTTTCGAAACCCATCATACTCTGCTCTCAATCTGGAAACATATGCCTTTCTGCTCCAGGATTTTTTTCTCATTAGCTTATTTCCTCATTTTTCTTCTCTTCATTCCCCTGTTACCCCCTAGTGTTCTGACAAACTGGATTTTCTAATTTTCTCTGTTTCCACCTCTCTCTCTCCCTCTTGAAAATCTATTTCCTTAGAAACTTCCTCAACTTTATCTTACAGCTCTTTTTTTTATTGGTTTTAATCAGTTACACATGACAGTAGAAAGCTCTTTGATTCATTGTATACAAATGGAGCAGAATTTTTCACAGTTCTGGTTGTATATGAAGTAGAGACACACCATTTGTGCAATCATACGTGTACCTAGGGTAATGATGTCTGTCTCATTCCACCACCTTTCCTACCCCTTTGTCCCTCCCCCATCCCATCCAAATTTCCTTCACTCATCCAATCCCCCCACCATTATGGGTTAGCATCCACTTATCAGAGAAAACATTTGGCCCCTGGTTTTTTGGGATTGGCATCTTACAGAGCTCTTCTATTGGATCTTTTATTTCTACTATAATACTTCAAATACGCAAAGCTTTTTCTCGCTCTTGGAATGTTCTTTTATCAAAGTCCTCCTATTTTTGTTTCATGGGTTCAACATTATTTCATAAGTTGCTTATGCTCTGGTCTGTTTTTCTCTGAGTTTCTTTCTCTGGTTTGTCCATTAGAAGCTTACCTCAAATGTCTGATAGACTTTGGTTATCTAATATTTAAAAGCGAGGCACTAAAATGAATGAATGAGACAAGCACTACAATTCTGATAAGTTCCATGTGTAAGGTGGGGCTTTTCTGACTAGTGAGCTTCACTGTACAGGTGGTCTTAGGTGACCACCAATGGTCACTGTCTGTGGCAAAGTTTATGAGAGAAGAATCCTGCAGATGCCTTCCTGAGAGGTAAACATGCAGACTCCCAGTGTTCTGAAAGCAAACAAGAGAAAAGAGTTAGGGAACTCACTATTCAATGTTGTAGATTTTCACTTAATTTTCTTTATTTCTAACATTCTGCCTCATCCCTACCGCATCTGGTGTCCCCAAATAATCTCTTGTTAAACATCTTCAAAGGGAAAATGTCTTATCTACTTCTAGTGGGTAAGGGGAGATTAGTTTATCTCTAAAGGACTCCACCAATCCTACTGTTTGCAATCCCCACCTGCCATGACCTTGATCCTGTTCTTTGGGGTCTGCTAAGTCAATTACTCTTGGACTTACACATTCTAGTTTCCAAATTTTTGTAGTATTTCTGCTCTGTTATCTCCTCCTTTCTTGCTCTCTATTTTTGTTTTGTTCCTTCTTTGAAAGCTGAGACAAATACATATATTTAATTTACTATATGTAACTGAAAGTTTTCCTAGAAAATTTAGATTTGATTTTTCATGCCTGATAACCTAAGACCCACCTCAACTTGGCAGTCCTTGGACAGTGGTCAACCTGGCCCATCCATTTTCTTACCAAGCAGTCTTACCATCCATCTACAGACACAAAGGTGTCCTTTGGTTCCTCTTGTTGAACATTATTATTATAGAGAGCTATCAGATACAACTGTCATGTGACTATAATCTGAATAAGTACTATTCTAATACTTTTAATTCTATTTATTAATTTAATAAAAAGGCCCGATTTGATATTTTTTAAATTCTCTGTTTATTCATAGGTGAGTTGTACCTTAATATATGCAATTTTATTTGCATGTGCATAATGCTACTTTGGACTGAATTATAAGGGAGTCCTGTAATGTTCTTTATGAAGTTAATGTCTATTACCATCAATGATACTGGGTAGGTGGCATATGCCACCAGATCTGGCCCATAATGAAGAACTTCTGTTTCTGAAAATTGTTGAAGTGTAGCAAGAAGAGAGGTATGGTGGTGGCAATATGGGGGATATGGTGCTAAGTAGTAATTGAGAGGTTTTTAAAAGCTAATTATTTAAACCCCAGGGATGCCAAAAACAAAAAACAACTAAAAATCAATTAAATCACCTTATTAGTCTTCAGCTCCTTTTCATACAATTGACAACATCTGTGAGACGTCACCATGAATAATGTTACATCCACAATTCTGGGTACCCAATTGTGGCTTGATCCACACCTCTAAGGCTTCTTTCAATATCATACGCTAACAGTTTCATATGCTAGAAAGTCAGATCTTCTATCTAAAAAAGGCCACTGCTATTTTTTCATGAAGATCCCTTCACTCTATGGAAGGACTGTGACTCTTGTGACTGAAAGTGGCAACTGTGTAACTACAGCCACGCCAGCCTATTAATCAATTAATACCTTTGTTCTAAACCATGGTGCCAGGGGGTTGGAGAGACAAAAAGGAGACAATCTTTATTCTCTGAAAACTTATCAACAGCATTAGGCAGGATAGGATGAGCTTCCAATGGAGGGAGAATTTAGAATAGGGAACAATGACTGGACTGGTATATACTTTGTATCTCAGTTAGGATTTTGTACATGGTATGATTATTTGCCTACTCCATGTTGTCTTTTCCACTGAGAGCATGGGATAATCTCTGTTTATCTTTGTCTTCCCATCAATTTACATATTACCTGGCATATTCCATAATGTTTATTGAATGAAAGAATGAATGAATGGGTGAATTCATGGAGGGGCAGGGAGTAGACTGGCTAGATCTCAAGTAACAGGCAAACGACAGAAGGAGGGTATACCTGTTACAGGAAACTGTGGTTGAAGTGTGCAAGGGGTATTCTGAAATGAATCTTGCTGGAACCCAGTACTCAGTGAGTCAGCAATGGGAGATGAGTTTGGATGTGGAGACTGGAGCCAGACGGTTGAAAGACTTGAAAACCAGTCTATAGTGTTTGGACATTAACCTTTAGAAAGGGTGAACTGTTGGCATATTTAGTGTAGGAAAGGGATTTGATGACAGCAGGGCATTAGAAAGATTCACTTGTCTACCCCAAGCAGAATGAACTGGTTGGGGGAAAGACTAGAACCAGAGATGACAGAAGATTGGCACAATAATCCCAGTGAGAAATGCAAATGATCTGGATGGAGTTGTTGGTGGTAGGAAAGGAGAGACAAATAGATGCAATAAAATAAAATAAAATATGTAAGAATACAGTAATCTATTATGATTAAAATCCTTTAAAAAAATTCTATGGATAAACCAAGTTAGGAGATTTTGTTATTTCACCACTGTCAACAGCTTCTTTAGTGTAAATACTTGTTCTGGGCATAAATTTGAAAATTAGAAAGAAGATATGAAAGGCAACTGGTAAACAAATGTTCCAACTGAAAATGTTCAGAGTAAAGGACGAAGGTAAGTGTTCTCACGGTGGCATTGCTGCAGATTCACTTCCTGTAGCCTCTGCCTGGGAGCAAAGCACAGAGAACTGCACTTTCTCCGGGGATTAAAGGGCTATGCTTGATTATAGGGTAGGGATTGGCTATAGAAGGCCAACCATTATTGTGCATCACATAAACCACCAGAATCCTCTGTTTATGGACTTAATCAGATCAAATACTTGGAAAATAATTGTATTTCCAGCCCTAAAACTTACAAATTGGTTCTGAACTATGCAGGAAGATAGCAACAAGAATCTTCGCGGGGAGGGGGGGGTGGGGGGGTGGGCAGAAATAGAAAAACAGTGGTTCTGATCTGAAGGAACATAAATGGAATGTTTTGTTTTATTTTTCAGTTTCTGTTTTCATAAATATCTCTACTGTGGAGGTTTAGATCATGTGAGTAACAAAATAGTGAACATTCGAGATCCTAATCATCCTGGAAAAATTTTGCAGTGGGAATTATTATGTTCTTAATAAGCACAACCCCAAATTTACAGACATATTTATATAAAAGATATATTTGTTACTATATATATTTATATATAGGTACAGGATAACACTGACATCTTTATATTTAATTGCAAAAAAATTCTGATTAAATTTTTAAATGAACCCACAAAAAAGGTTCTAAAGTTAATATGGCGGGCTGGGGTTGTGGCTCAGCGGAAGAGCGCTTGCCTCACATGTGCGCGGCCCGGGTTTGATCCTCAGCACCACATAAACATAAATGTATTGCATTGTGTACAACTCAAGTAAATAAATAAATATTTAAAAAGTTAATATGGCCTCTTGATCCTTAGCTTGAAGAAGATCCTGCATCTTTAAATGAACACTCTTTTGTGTTCCTTATTCACCCAAATGATTGCAGGTAGCCTTAAATCTCAGCACATAAGTGGTGCTTCCTGACTTCTTGATCAGGTTAAACAAATGATATCTATATTACCCAAATTCAACACAATGTGTTGTTAAATGAGGAAGAGAATGAACTATTATCCTTTGTATCTGAAGATGATTCAATTCATGGTAATCACTGATCATGTGTGCAAATTACAAAGAGATGTGTATGACCTATTTCTTCCCATGATATGATCAAAGGAGGCCTAAGCTGATTTTCAACCCTGGCCCCAAGATCCTTCTTTACATCTTAGCTTACTAGGAATGTCACAAAATACTACTACCACTGATCATAGTAATGATGATAACAATAACATCAAGGAGGACACAATAGTAGGAGCCATAGTAACAAATATTCTCATTGGAACCTGTGAAGTGGGCAAGGATATTTTTGTCCTTATTTTCTGAGCAGGGAACAACAAGGGCATCTGTTGTTTTACTCTTTTCAAGAATATTTAAATTAAAATGGAAAAGCACCTGTTTAATACATCTTGCCTATTAGTTAAATCAGATCTTTGCATTGTTCAAATTTGATCTTAAGGAACTGATTGGTTATCTTATATTTGTTTCCATTTGAACATGATACCTTTCTGTCCATGAAGAACCGAGTCAAAGACACAGCTCCCATTTTTCCTATCCGATTTTTCATAAGGATTTTTAATGGAAATTTTATTCCAAACCTTGCACAAACATAAATACTGCATTAAAGGAAGATGAATTTATTTTGACCTTTACGGAAAATGCACTGTGAAACAAAGCACTTAAGCATTTATAGCCTGTTAGACACTCACATTACCCACTTCCATGTAGATAAGAAAGTCCTTCCCAGCAGAAGTAATGTTCGCAAGTAGAGCGCTTTTACGGAGCACTTAACTGCAAAGCCAGATATCATGTTCTTCACTATGAGTCTGTTTTGGTCGTTTTTATGCATTCAAGATCTATAGAAATTAAGGGAGCATCTAAAATGTTACATTCAATAAACATAGAGGATGACATTTTTTTGATGGGTTTTGATAATAATACAGAATTTTGTAACAACATGTTTTTGGGGAAAAACCATTATTTGTTAGAAGGGAGATGGGAAGGTTTTGCGAGTTTTGTTTGGTTTCTCTTTAGACCCAGTGTCTTCCACCTCCATCCTGTAAAAGAATTGGTGGGGTTGTTTAGTAATCTCCAGTTAAAAGCAGCTTTGTGTTCCATTTGTAATTATTAACATACCCCATCCTCTCAAAATAGACCACCCTCTCTTCGCATGAACTGAAATGAGAGTTCTGTGCTTTTTATTTTTTGACATGATCTTTTTTCCTTTAGACATAAGCTTCTGACCGCAGAGCTATTTCCTTCATCCAGACTCTTGTGTCAGAGAGTTGAGATGTTAAACCACAGCAACCATGAAACTTTAAAATCCCTGATGCATGATGAATGGGTGCTGGGCAAAGCAGCTTAAAATCTATGCTTTTGCTTCTCTTTAAACACTTTAAATTGACAGCGCCATAGATCAAACATTTTTACTGAGAGGAGAAGCTTTGGCAATTTAACTTAAACAAGTGCACAGTTACCATCATCTCGAGACCTCACCCCTCCACAATTACCCCTTCCACCTGGCAGATTGGGTACATTTCTCATTGGGAGCAAGTGTGTGTGTCCGCGCGCCTGTGTGCGCGCCGCAGTTATACTACAGGACAGCCGCTTGTAACCCGGAGGTATAACATTCGTGCAACTTCCCCCACCAACCCAACCCACCCGTCCCCAACCCCGGGAGGGGATGAAGAAGTGGGGGAGGGGAACTTCCACCGGGGCCTGTGCCCGTCGCGGAGCATGCGCTATGGTTCCGCCTCCGCCCACCGCTACCACCGCCTCCCCCCACCCCCTCCTTCTCACTTCTTCCTCCTCCTCCTCCTCTCCCCACCCCCTCCTGGAGCAGCGAAGTTGGCGCGCTGCCCATTCAGGCGTACAGCGTCTGCTCCTCAGGGATCAGCAGGCAAAGTCACAGTCTGCACAAACAGAGCTTTCAAATTCATAAAATTCATAGGATTTTTCACAAATGAATGAACACAATTTTCTACCAATTTCCTCATTATGCAAATATGCAAAATATCAAATTTAGGCCAATTAGGGTCCTCCACAGTCCCAAATTCACCCGTTTAAGCCATAATTGCAGAAACTATCAAATAATTACGGTCGCTAATTGGAAATATTTGTGACAGATACAACAAATTCTTGCACAAATTACATTTCATTCGAGGAACCACTGCGCGCCACTGAAATTTTATCGAAGTCTAATTTAACTTACATAATGAGTTGAATTGAGTACTTGTTATCAAATTTGAGCAATTCATAGCCCCGTAATGTGGAATGATCAAATAAATTAAAAGGGAATTTATTCAATATTTTGTTGTGATCCTTTTCTCGGAACCATTGCTATTTTGTAGGGAATTTCCTCCTCCCGTGGCCCGGGCGGGTGCCTAGAGTCACTGAAGCCCCGGCGGTGCCCGCGGCAGCCGCACGAGGAGCCGGCGGGTGAACTGGAGCCGGGAGCTGGGAGCGGGAGTACCAAGCCACAGCCCTGGCCCGGCCGCAGCCTCTTCACCACCAGCCGGCGGGGCAGACGCGGACTGGGCATTCTGCTCCCGGAAGCGCGGGGCCGTCGGTGGCCCGCTCAGTACCTTTGCTTTGTTTTATTTATTCGGGTGGAGAGGTCAGCGAACACTTCCGGGTGAAGCGAGGGAGAGTCCTAGGAAATGATTTGACTTAGCAAGTGTTAGCACAAGAACGCGCGCGCGCTTGCACACATGCCCAAACCCTTATTCACACATGCACATCACACAGCGCACCCGCCACATACTGGCACACAGTTTCTGATACACCCACCACATAGACACACTCCTGTACACGCGTGCGCACACATGGAGCTGCCAGCTCCACCATGCAGGCCCGAGCAAGCCGAATGCAACCTGGGTAGGTATAAAACCCAACCTGCTGGGGGAGAGCAGAAGCTCGCCCCCTCGGGAGGGAGTTTTTTTTCTCCCAGGCTGGACTGCTCTAAGGGTTAACTAACTGCCGGGTGAGGGTCCTGCGAGAATCGCGCGCGAACAGTGTCTCAGGACAAAGTCACACACACACACACACACACAGGCTCATGGTGGGGAAACGCGCGTCCTCGATCCCTGGCCTTTGTGTGTGTCCTCTGTAGGGGTCCCACCGTGGGGTGATTTAACGGTCCTATAATAAAAGTCTAGGAGTTCCCTGACATGCGAATCCACGCGCTCCCTTTTCGCGCGGCTCGGGCGCATGGGACCCGCACACATGCCGCCGGGATCGCCCTGTCCCGAAGGTCAGCCTTGCGGACAGGGCATTCGTTTTTCCCTTGCACAGTCGCACACACACACTAGCACATTTTTTTCCAACTGCCTTGTGGCCTCGTTGGCGGGTTATAAATGTCTCCTTCTCCCTGTGATTTGTTTAATCCGTGGAAATGGTGCTGGTCCTATGTAAACAAGCCAAGTGCGGAATGAAGGCAGTCACCCATGCGTGGCCAGCCTGCCTATTTGTCAGAAAACCTTCATAAATACTGAGCCGGGGCTGGGCAAGGATGTGATGTCTCCATTTTTGCCAGGAAAGGGCACGAGGAAGACAAAGCGAGGCAAGGCAGAGTGTAACCTTTAAGGGACAGATAGTCTGGGAGCTGGAGGCCCGGGAAGTTCCAGGGCTAATTCAGCCGCCTGAGGATGACAGATGCTGGGCCGACCGCTCTCCCGGGGTCTGCTGGGCGGGAGGAGACAACGCCCCAGCGTTGTTACACCAGGGAGCACAAATACTGGCTATACTGCTGGGCCCAGGAGACCCAGGCCCTTGGCTAGGAGGGAGTAGTCCTGGAGAAGCGAATTCCACACACCTGAGGGTCTACAGGTTCACCAGACTCCCAGTAAACCTTTCTGAATATTTTATTTCCAACTTCTCCTGGGTTCATTTAAAACAAATTCTTGGTGTCCAGAGCAGGTGGTGTTGGAGCAGCACAGCAGACTCACTGCTGGATTTATCAAAGCACCCGTGGGTGACTGGTCCAAGCTCTGTTTGCCCACCCTGGACCTGTGACGTGGTTTCCAAACTCATGCTTTCTTCCTCTTTTTTTCTTTTCTATTTTTTAAAGAACAATGCACATGTGGCTAATTGCACACTCCCAACAAAAGCAGTAATTACTACCTATAATTATCATGGTCCTTATTTAGAAAAAAATGTGAGAAAATGTTGAGTATTAAAACATGAAAGCAGCTATTAATCAAACCTTTACACCTTCTTTAACTCAGGCGTAATGGTGGGTATTATCATAAATCTACTCTGATAGTAACACAAGAATAATGAGTTCAGTAATGATAGCGATGATGATCATAATGATTTTAACCAACAAAGAATGGTGTAGATTTATTGCTAATAATGTGGTACAGGAACCTCTTTCATTAAAATTACCTATGTGTATTCTCTTCACCAGGGTAACCTGCCTGTGTGAGTGTGTGTGTGTAGAGGTGTTACCACTTTCCTCTGTGCATAAAGATCAAAGCTGATTGCTTGCAACACATCAACCTCTCTCTGGAAAGCCTTTACCTGAGTCCAGATAGGGACTCAGGGTCTCCCCTTCTCCCCTTAAAAGAATCTAGAATGGGGCTGGGGTTGTGGCTCAGTGGTAGAGCGCTCACCTAGCACATGCGCAGCCCGGGTTCGATCCTCAGCACCACGGACACATAAAAAACCCATTGTGTATAACTAAAGCAAATAAATAAATATTAAAAAGAAAAAGAATCTAGAATGTCCAGAGACTTAGTAAAGGGTGACACCCACTCCAAAGAAAGGGCTAAGGTGGTGCAAAGAGGATTTGGAAGGTCCAGGGCCTGAAAAGAAAGCAGTTTGGGGAGGACAGGCCTCCACTCTGCTCAGCTGCTCACCCCTTATGGTGTCCAGAGAAGTTCACTGTTGCAGAATGGAGTACAGACATTGGGCAAGGACCGAGTCTTAGCAAAGGGGCGCCTGGTTGGTTGGGGCTTTGACTGATACAATGGAAATGGTGGTGTGTAGGTAGGAGGTGGGGATAGAGTCTATTCCTTAAGACTCATGCAGCTTTAAAACTTGTCTTCCCCCCTAAAGCCCTCTGTATAGCCTAGAACCTGGCTTAGAGACCCTTAGCCACTCCAAAGTGTAGATGCCATCAGGACTTACCTGGTGGAAAATACAATCAACACAGGAATGTTCAGTTAACCTGAATGTGCCCTTGTTTTTAAATGAAATCAACTTGGCATTTGTCCTTCCAAATGTTCTAGAAATTCCCAATTGAAATCTGTTTTAATATAAACTATAGTATTAAAGTGTGATTTTTTTTTTTTTTAAATAAAAACCCTGCTTTGTTAACATATGGTTCCACTTTAGTGACAGGGAAATTTCAAGAGTTCAAACTCCTTATTTTGCCTCTTAAGTTTTAGCCCTAAGTAAATTCTTAAAAGCAAATCCTGACAAACCTTCAAGGTTTATGCAGATTTATTTTTAAAAAAGGCTTTGCAAGCCTGACCTCCCAGAGATCAGTCAGAAGACCTAAGTACACCTTCCTGCAGTGCCTGCCCAGGAAAATGTATAAATGCAGCTGTACTCAAAAACCTGTAGATGTATTAATGATTTCACATAATAGTCAGATTACATTTTCCTAATGCCACCCTTTCCAATTAACTGTAAAATTCTGTCAGTTATGGACTACAGAATACAGTGGTGACATAATTAGAACTTATACATAATAAATAATACATCTGTAGTATTTTAACCTCCACTACCAGTTATGAGATCAGTGTGTGGGCCAATTAACTACAGGGGCTTTTTTTTTTTTTTAAACTAAGGCACTATAAACACACTGGTTTTAAATATCCTAATTAGTAACTTGCTCATTAATTAACTTTCTGATTAATTGTGTAGCAATCTAATTTGTAGATGAGCCACTTAAAGAGTGATACCTTGTAATTCTTTCTTCTGTCTTTAAAATTCCCCCATAAAATGTGATTTTGTATCCAGCTGGCCTTTTGGTTGCGGAAATTCTCTGCTTAAAAGATGCCCTAATAGTTGGTCTAAAACTAAATTTCCCTTAATCCTTCTATATCTGGATGGGACAGGTTGGTTGGAAGAGGAGGATGGAGGGTGGGGGATGGGCAGAGTTCTGCAAATAATAGGGGAGAGTGAATAAAGGCCAAAATGACTCTATAAACTTGAGTCTGCAGATATTTCCCCCTTTCTTGTAAAGAAGACAGAAAGCACTTATGCATGACTTTCATAACAACCTATACTCAGATTAAAAAAAAATTTAGAAGAAAAGAAATAATTTTTAAAGAAAACTTATTGTGGCCTCATACCCCTATCATAGACTAGCTCAGGGGATAATTTAATGCAGTGGACAAAGGGCTAATGGCCGATTTCAATAGAGGCCGCCATGCACTGGAACATCCGGGGGCTGTTCTATTAGCATCAGAAAGGGCGCTGGGTCCTGCTTCTACCAGAGCTATTGTTGCCCGGGTGTGTCCCTGCAGAAAGCCTTTAGCCCTGATGGCAGATGATTCTCTAAGTGAATAGAGATGAAGGCAGGGATATTAAGTGACTCTATAAAACATCCCGGACACAATTGTGTGATTGATGGAGGACAAAGTGGGAACAGCAGGACACAGGATCCTGGGAGAAGCAGCCTTGTCAATGCGAGAAACCCATCTCTGGAAACAGCTTCTCCTGGAGGAGTTTGCAGTCTATTTGTATGAGTAATCAGCTGGGCCCCCTCTCTGTCAGCCCTGTTTACTCACTGATTTTCTCAACAAGACAACCATTGACACTGGATGGATGGGGCTAATCTGGCGCAGAACTGGCGGCTTCGCAGAGGCTACAGGTCGAAAATAGAGCGCGGTGCCAGCTTCACCTCGCCTAATCTAGCGGCTAATATTTATTAGAGCCAATTTATACCGCTGCTCTCTCAAAGAGCAAGGAAGGCCTGGGTGCAATTAATAACATGGGCAATAACCACAGACAAACAAATAAATAAGGGTTTGTGAACTGTTTGGTTGGTTTTAAGGGAGAGTGGGAAAGGGACAGGGTTTGCCACCTGGATCTGGAAGGAGAGGAAGTAAAGGTAGGCGTGAAGCCCCTGAAGAGGGGCTTTCCCCTTGGCCCCCTCAACCAATCTCACAGCAACAACACTACTGCCAAGTGGCTTTGGAACCTGCACAAATGCATGTAATTCCACACTGCATCTAACAGAATCAGTACACACCTGCCCTCCCAGGCAGAGGTGCGTGCGCACACTCCTGTAGTAAATATCCAGTTTACTCTCAACCCCACCCCCGCGGAGGGAAACCCAGATCACACGCTTGTATGAAAGCCAAGCCCTGCATCCACCCAGAAGAGTGGCTGCTGGCTATCTGGAAGCTAGGAACTGGGGAGGCTGGAGAAAGAAGACAATGAGAATGGGGTACTAAGCAAAGGGACCCAGAGGTCTTAAATCGATGTCCTCGTACTTGAGGGCTGTTCATAGAGATGCTGCCAGTTGCTGACTTTGCTGTGTTTGGATATTTAACATGATTTTGCCGGGCCAAGCTGGAAAGAAACAGAAAAAGAGTGTGTGCGCGCTCGGGGGCGCGTGGTGGGCCCGGACCCCGCTTGGGCATCAAGTCGCCGACTGGCTCACATTGCAAAGTGCTGGTAGGAAGCGGCATTGTTCCTAACTGGGCGCGGTTTCAACTGGAGCTGCTGCACCAGGCTGACCCTGCCGCCGCCGGGGCCTGGAGTCCGCAGCCTGCGAGGAAGGAAGCCCTTTGCCCTTGCGCCCTGGTCTCCCCACTCGCCCTCCCCGACCCCCTCTGGGCCAGCGGGCGCCCGCGCCTTGCTAATTGCTCGGCTCCCTTCATGCACACATCTCCACTAATTTTACATTTCTCATTCTGCGGGTAGCTGGAAAGCGGCTCAGGGAATACGGTTCCTTCTCTTAGCTACCGCATGAATACAGTGAGTGGTGGCCGTCCAGGCCTCCCTGGCTGGGGGGTTTGGTAAATTAGCAGCTTGGCTGTATAATCAGGCACTCGCCATTGAGGCCACAGTGCTGTACCCGTTAACCAGGTGAGATTTCATCATCTAATGGGTTGGGAGGTGTGACCGAGATGCTAAGTTAGCAATTAAACCTCACAAATATCATTCGATTGTTTTTTTCCCCCATTCAGGCCAGAGCCACGTTGCCCCTAGACATTAAAGGGGGAAAAGAAATCCTTTCCCAAATACACACAACTAAGGGAAATGCTTTTATTTAACACATGGAATAACAACCTGGTTTGGTATCTAAACACAAGATTTGAATTCTATTATCCTATAAAATATAGACCTCATAAGATGGTTCTAGATCTGCAGTGCAGGAAGGAAGTGACAGCCATTTCCTCCAAAGGCAGGGAAGGGCTATGTGTAAAAATTCATATTAGATCATATATAATCTAGGACTGAAAATCTGGGGAAGATAGTTTTGGCCCTTTGGGTCTACTGTTTAGATTTATTATTAAGAATTGGAATTAAAGAGAAAAGGGTGAACACTCAGGTAAAAGGTTATTTCAAGCCTGCCACAAAAGGCAAGAGGTAGCCTCCCCTGGCACCTGTGTGACCTGAGGCCCTGCACCTCCACACCTTGTTCTTGAAGTTGTAGACACATTAGTTGGGGCTGGTTACTGAAATACTTGGTGCAAATTAGAAGACCCTGGTTAGATTTTCTGTTAACAAGTAAGCTCTCACCTTGATGTTGAGAATTCCCTACGTCTGTAGGTATGTGGGATAAATATGTGGTATCTGTAATAGAGAAAAACAGTGCAAGACCTAGCAGATTTTTCTGAGTGTTAAATGCCTAAATGGAAACATAACAGAAAATATTATTAGCTTTATCTGCTGACACCAGGGACGCAGGTTAAAGTATTTTTCATTTAATTTGATAGTGAATAAAGCACTTAAGGCACTTGATGATTTATTGATCAAATAGAAATCAGAGGCCAGACAACAGCTCCTTATTTAATCCCCATTCACACGATTAAAAGCCAAGTGAACTTAAAAAAAAAAATTTGCTCAATAAGCTTTATGTATATAAAGAATAAAAAGAGAACCATTCTTCCGACCTATAAATCTCTCCTTTGGCTAATATGAATGACTACGGGGCACGTGAACCTCCATTGAACTGTAAACACTGCTTTAATGGACAGTAATGGCCCTATGATTTTTAGCTATTGTTCCAAAATGACTACCATGTTTATTACCATCATTAAAAATGAATTAAAGAGTTATGAAACTCCTCAATAATGAGAACTCGGGCAGTTTATAAGCGATGGTTCCCTTCTTCCCGGCTCACTCAGAAGGTTGTGCCTGTCTGGGGTGGCGCAGGCGGCGGGACGCCCTCTCGGGGCAACAGTTTGGGGGACTGCAGCGGACAGAACCTTTCTCTTGGGTACAGAGATGAGGGCCTAGACAGCTGGGAGAAAGAGACTAAGGAGGAGACCGTGGGGTAGGAGAGGGAATTCCGGGAAACCTTGCCTGCGCGGACGCTCCCCGCACCCCCAGGAGGCGGGAGGGTGGGCGGCTGCTCTAGCTGGAGATCTGGGGTAGGCCAAAATGAACCTCCCCAGCTGCGAGGGGGCTGCGACCAGGTTACAGCCGGAGGAGCGGGTGTGGAGAGAATGAGATGAGGAGAGTATGGGGTGGGGGCGAGGAGAGGTGCCCACCTGGCCACAACCAGGCAGGGGGAAGCGCCCGGGGACAGGACAAGGGCGCGGGGCGGCCAGGTCGCCGCCCCAGTCTTCCCTGCGCGGCGCAGCAGTGAAGGTGGTGACCACCCCCACCACCCTGCCGTCCCCGCGCCGCTGGGGGCCTCGCAGGAAAATGGCTCAGCAAAGTTGTGCGCAGCCTGTGCACTGTTCTCGGAGGGGTCCCTGGCTGGAGCCTGCACGTTTCTCTTTGCATTAGCAAAGCCCAAAGTCATCCAGTTTGCGCTAATCACCACAATTAGTCCTGAATTATCACCGGACTCTGACAGACGTTCCTTGTAACTCTCTTTTATTTCCAACAGCCCTAATCAGCCGCTCTCATTACAAACGCTGATTAAACTGCAAATTATCCAGCAGCGGCCCTGTTCCCGTCTACCAGCAGCTCGTTCAATATCAATTAAGGCCGAGCGGCAAAGCCTGCAGCCTCCGAGAGCTTCCAACTGCCTGATAGTGGCACTTATTAGTTTGGAAAACTAGGAAAATACTAATAATCAACAACCAAGGGGAAAGAGGAGGCAACCAAACAAAAGGACGGCAGGAACGCAGCCGGAGAGAGGAAGGAGCGCGCCGCCTGCCCGGCCCCCACTCTGGGCCGAGGTGCGATGACAGTCCCGCCCTGGGATGAGGGGAAGGGGTCCACTTCGCTGTGAGGGCCCGAGATCCCAGAGCAGCTAGCGGGGTTGTGCGGGACCGCCAAGTTTATTTACTAAGCTGTTGCTTTAGACCTCCTTGAGGATCTTTTGCAAACAATACATTGTATTTGGACTCTTAAAATCAAATCAACTTCCAGAACCGCCTTCATGGAGTCCCCCTGAAATCCGTTTTCAATAAGCTGTTTAGTTTGATGCTTAAAAAACATTGACTTCGTCCCGTAAATAAAACAGGAGCTGATTACTGTTGATTTTATTTACCTATTCTGTCAAATTAGATTTCCACGGCAAAACACTGCTCACACAGGCTGCAAAAGTGCAGCCCCTGTCCCACCACCCCGCCCCCGTGAGGCTGAGGTGTGAAGACAAAAGCTGCCTTTGTTCCTCTCTCTTTCCTCCCCTTCCCTCTCCGACTCCTTTTCCTTTTCTCTTTCCCTCTCTCCCTTTCCCCCCACCTTCTGGCAGGGCAGCTGCAGCCCAGAGAAACTAGCCCTACTTCTTTAAAGAAACTTGGATTCAAAATGGGGACATGGAAGCTGCTGCAGAAAGGCTGGGGGTGGGGGTGGGGGGGAACTCCTAGGTGGCTGGGACACTGTAGATCCGACCACAAATTCTCTTTTCCACTCCTCCACCTCTAGACGGGGCAAGCTCCTGAAGGGTGGTTCTTTCTTATGGAATGGACTATCAACCCCCAGCGCGCGCGCACACACACACACACACACACACACACACACACACACACACACCTCCAAAATTTAAAAATGAAAAAGGACCATAAATTACCGAAGTTGGAGAAAGGAATTAATATTGACTGTTTATTTCCATCTAGGATTGGACAAGGCACATGTTTAAGGATTGGTACATCACTAATAATGTGTGTGCATCTATTTTACCCCAAACTACCCATTCATTGATGAGCCTGAGCTACTTTAAGAACCCAAGTTAGGAGTCCCTTGTCAGAGACTGCTTAAAATGGCTAAGCCCACAAGTCTTTTGTTTAAACAAAAAGTTTGAGTTTAGTATTATTATTTTTTGTTCCTTTCCTAAACTTGGTTATAATTGCATCTTAGAGTTTGACTATGCAAAGAGAGCTGGCTTACTTCTTTCTCTTCACGTGACTAATATGTTTTCCTTTTTGCATTGACTGTCAGGAAGTTTAGAGCTAAATCCCATGCTTAACATGATAACTATCTGTGAAAAAGTTACCTTCTCTCATTCCTTAACACCCGCCACACCCGCCCTGTTCTCCTGCTTTTTTTTTTTTTTTTTTTTTTTTTTTTTAAATAACAAACATCTTCTGGGTATTTATTACTCTATATCACCAACTTTCTTTTGGGAAGTGTAGTGCTTTTATAATTGAAGATACTTTGGGCTCCTGGGGAAAAGAACTGTTAGGAATTTACCACATTCTATTTCTGGTAATTCCTTGTCTTCCAAATTATGGAAGAACCCCTTTGATTTAAAGAATATTTCTGTTCTTTCTTATTGTTGGTATCACCAGATATTTTTTTTCTTTTTCTTCTTTTGTGCTAGAGATTGAACCCAGAACCTCCTGCATGTTAGGCAAGTACTCTACCACTGAGCCACACACCCAGGCCACCATCAATTTTCTCTACCTACTCACAACCACTCCTCTAGGCAAGGACTTCATCACCTACTGTCCAAATTTGTTCTGTAGGATCTCAGCAAGCTACACACAATGATGCATTAATTTATCCAAACTACTCCTGGTGGAATCTCCTGAAACCATTCTAGTCTAGTATGGCTCAAATAGCATTTTCTCCTTTGAATCACTCTATTTTGTTTGCATTTCTTTAAACTTTAGAATTTCTGTTCTGAAGTTAATTTTTTATTTGCTGTCATATGCTTTTACATGGTCTCAAACTTATCCTATTTAAAATATTTTACTGAGGATTTGCTATGTGTCAGGTACTTGCTAGACTCTATATGTTTTCTCATTTGCTCCTTATGAATATAGGTATTATTATTACTTCTATTCACAGAAAAAGCCAAGAAAGTAAGTAACAGCTTAAATAGCTAGTAGCCATGTGAATCAGGAACCAAGTATGGATTCTGCCTTCCTTGGCCTCCCCACTCTTGGAGGAAGGCACTGTGCTTTGTGTTTTATTTTTGTTTCACATAGTAGAAAACCAGGAGAAACATGTGAGAAGTGTCTGATTTTAAAAACCTCTAACTACCCCAACCTGTCTCCCACATGTGCTCTTGAAGAGCATAACTGTGATAATGAAATTTTCTTCTTTAAAATTCTAGCTAATGTAATCCCTGAATAATCCCTCTTCTCATGAAAAGGAGAAACAACCTAACCTAACCTTCCCTCCCCTTTCCTTCTCTCTTTTTCTCCCTCTCTCTTTCTTTTTGTTTTCTTTCTTTCCCTGTGAAATCCATACTAATCTGATTGCCACTAATAGCTGTCAGCACATGCCTAGGAAAGAAAGACCTTTCTGTGGGACAATATGCCAGTAACCATAAGAAAAAGCATCAACTCTCTAGTTGGCATGGGTAAAACCATCCAAATACCACTCCCTTAGCATTTTGGAATTCAGCATTTCTAACCAGTTAGGTTTCTGTGAGACCTGCTCAAAAGGCAAGATTAGGAAAATCTAGCTGGTGAGTGCTTTTAAATAAAGGCATATGTGCATGAGTTCATACATTTTCTATGAAAGCTGAAAATATTTCCTCAGTCAACTTAGTAATATTGGTAGGAGGAGAGTTTTGCCCAAATGTCATAGAACACAGATTAAAGTCCTGGTCCTGATGAGCAAAGCTTTATTTTGGATATTTTTTAATCTAATTTTATGTCCTGTCATGAAAACCTTGAAAAATTACTTTCTATCATGACATTTTAAAAATTGCCTTTTACCTGTGAAACTGGAGAATAAAGATGCTTTTAGCAATAAAATATAGTACAGGATAGGGCCTATGTTTAAAAATACTGCTGACAAAGACACATTTGAAAAAAAACTAATGTTACTGCCAGTGGCAGGGTTGATCCTCCTTGTCCGAACCTTTGGAGTACTGACGCCTAAGAGGCCATTTTTACTTACATGGTACAGTTAGAGGTTATTGTAACCATCTTAGCAATAGACGGGAGCTCAGCTGGAACTGATATGTGTGATCACTGATTGATTACCTGTCTGCTTGATAGTGTGTAGTTGAGTGAACTCGTTTCCTTTACAGGACAGAAAGATTCACAAAGTAGAAAGTGCAGGTCCTTAAATTACATGAAAATTAATGCTGAGGATATAGTGATGAATCTTTATGCATATATATGCACATATTAGGGGTATGGGCTATATTTAAGATTAAAGAACCACAGCTATGGCAGTCTGTATTTACCACACAGATAAAAGGATGTCATTATTAGCATTGCAAAAAAAAAAAAATAAATAAATAAGGAATAGTTTCTTACAAGAGAATTAGACTCAAGCTTCCTTAAAATCCTCATCCTGCTGCATCTGGCACATAATTTGATCTATAACCATTCTCTTTAAACACAGCTTTCTGAGGTTTCATCTGTTGCTAAAGCAAGATAAACCAGCATTGTCTATTTTCTTGGATTTTTGTTGCCTGAATTCTTATTCAAGAGTAAGAATGTCTTGCCAGGTACAGTGGTATGTGTCTGTAATCTAAGCTACTCCAAAGGCTGAGGTAGGAGGGTCACAAATTCAAGGCCAGGTTGGGCAACTTAATAAGACCCAGTTTCAGAGTAAAAAGAGCTGGAGATGTAGATCAATGGTAGAGTGCCCTAGTACTGAGTACTCCTCAGTAGTTAAAAAAAAAAGTTTAAGAATGTTGTTTTCATCTTCCTGTTCCAAGAACTGTGAAGAGTAATAATAAGTCACTGCTGAAATTAAAAGTGAACATTCGTAGTAGTCTCACAGTTCTTTCTCCATGGAGTGTGTATGTGAAGGACTGTATTGATGTTAGGATGGCATTTTTGCAAGTTTGTTTCTATTTGCTATTATGCCTCTTGAGAGTAAGGCAAGGTCTAGGCTCAAAATGCTGCCTACTGGGTGCATCTCTTTGTTCTCCAAGGTTAATTGGAGGCCCAGATTCAGTTAGTCTTTCTAGTGTATATCTGGTCATCATATTGGTCTTCTTCCCATCTCCACCAGATGAAAGAAACCTGCCTCCTATATGTGCTCTCACAAAGCCCTGCCCCTGGGGAGAAGAACAGCTGGTAGCAGAATGTCCCAGATTTTTGTTTATGGAATTCACTGCTGTCAATTTTTCCACACAAAGAAACCCACTCATCCAACCAGGCTCCCTATCAGTGACTGTGGATGACTCTGGGTCCTAATCCTTATTATCTTAATATCCAGTCACCATGATAAACTGGTATTCCCAAGAGTGGAGAGTTGGGTTTAGCCTGCTTGGTTTATGGATTTCTTTGAGGACCTGATGAAAGTTATAGACCTGCTCCTCAGAAAAATACACATATTCACATTCATGGGAAATTCTGGAGGGTTCATAGATCCTTCCCAAAACATTGAAACCCAGGTGAAAAATCCCTCCCTTTGAGACAGGCCCCTTTTGTCCTTGTTCAACCTGAGACGTATGGTCAGAGTTCATATTCCCTCATCACTAATAACAAAACAAAACAAAACAAAACGAGGGAAGAACAAGTCACATTTTCCTAAATTCCTGCAAAAAGCCAGGTCAAGCCACCATTTATATCTGTGATATCAGTTTCTCTCTTTCTTTTCCAATCACCAATGCACATGTATGTATGTACCATGTTTCTTCTTCAGGTAGCTTCACTATACTCATTTTACAGAGATGTAACCACATTTCTGCAAATGTACACTGACAGTTTAAATGGTGGTAAACATTTAAGCGTTTTAAAAGTTAGACTAAACAAAGTTTAGGTTTCACCATCTTTTTCTTTTATTTTTCCCCTTTATATCTTTGGCAAAATGACTACAAGTATTGAAATGCTCAGAAAGACAAGTTGCAAAGCCTCCTTAAACCAAAACTAATCTAATCAATCAAGTCCAGCAATCCATTTCAGACAGAGATCCCAAACATACAAATCTCTCTGCAAGAACCTAAGAACATTTAGAATTTCTAAAGGACAAAATTTTCATTTACTTTGTGAACTAAGCAGAACTCTAAATAGTCCTTCCTTGTAATGCCTGAGCAGATGGATTTTTAGGCAGTCTGTCATGTACATAACCAAAGTGGACTTTGAATTATAAGACATTCAGTATGAATTAATATCTCATTATTACCACAGAGTAGAGAGCATATATCTGTTATTGGAACTGGGGAAATGTTTTGTTCTCTATGGGATTAGTTTGGGGTTTTGTGCTCATTTCTCTGGGGGTTCAGACCTCACCTCTATCCTGAATGCCTTTTCTACAGTACTCAGTGAAGAGAAGCTTTGTCCCATCCCATGAGCTGTGGCAGCTTGAATGGCAGTTGGCTTTAAACATGGCATCAGAGAGTGTCTGATAGTGCTGTTTGAGGAGCAATGCTACTAGCTGCATCTCTACCCAGCAGGCTCTTCAATGATGTTCTGAAAATGGCAGTATAGTCAGGATCTCATATTCTGTGTTCACTTCTCCCAAAAGCCAAATCTCAAGCCAGAGTATCTGACTCAGTTTTTTTTTTTTCTTTACTTTATTGTGTCTTGAATAACCTAGAAACAAAGTACTTTCATTTACAAGGACTCCAATAATCTTGATTTAAGCAGCTTAAGGATTAAAGTAACCATAAGGCACTAATATAACAATGTATTCTAGAGGAACACTGAAAGATGTAGGGACTGAGAGTAGGAAATCACTATTTGACAAAGGTGGAAAAACAGACAAAAAAGAAGAAAATCAAGATGGCAACCACCAAAATCAAACATGTTTTCTCAGAGATCTATTTTTCTTATAATGTATTATTCTTATAAACATATGTGTAAACTATATTGAATATATTCTGAATTTGAATACTTACATAGTAGCAATAAAGAATTGAATAATATATTCATAAGAATTCTTCATGTTGAATATATTTTAAAATGAATTCTCCTTATACACCTCAATCTCTCTGTTTTCTCTCTATCCCCACCAGTAGTAAGCAACAATTTAAATCCCTCAAATGTCAGTAGGAAAGATATATTCAAGTCAATCTAAGATTGTTGAAAGAAACAAGTAAATTTGGCTTTCAGTGAATTGAATTTTGGCAAATTGGGCTTCTTACCTAGTACCAAGTTCTCCCTGCTGTTAGGCCCTAGGCTTGCTAGTGGGGTTTTTGTCTTCATAAGTTTCTTGGAACATTTGATCCTGTAGGTCTAGTGAACAGATTTCTCTCTTGTTCACCAAATCTGTTTTGCCACTTTCTTTTTAAAAAATTTGTTCTTTATAGATATACATGACAGTAGAATGTATTTTGACATATTATATATACATGGAGTATAATTTATTCTAATTAGGATCCTATTCTGAAGGTTGCACATAATGTGGAATTGCAGTGGTTGTGTATTCATATATGAACATAGGAGAGTTACGTCTGATTCATTATACTGTCTTTTCTATTCCCATCCCCTGTTGTCGCCTGCGGTTGCCGCTTGCAGCAACAACACCGCGGGAGAAAATTCGGAGGCAGGATGGAAATGAAAAAGTTCTTTTATTCTTCTCTCTCTGGCTCCAACAACCTCTCCAACTCCAACTCCAACCACCAACTAACTCACCCTCACCCGGTTAAATACCTTTTGCCTTAACAAGGACACATGCTAACAGCTCGAGCTTACAGGTGCATCACGCAGTGTTCACAGGCATAAAAAGATTCAGGTGAAAATACTTGAACACCTTAATGGCTCTCAGCTAGCTGCCATCTTAGCTATCTCCTCAATTAGGGCTCTTACAATCCCCTGTCCCTTCCCTTCATTTCACTTTTGTCTAATCTAATGAACTTCTAACCTCCCCCCACCTATTGTGTGCTAGCATCTGCATATCAGAGAGAACATTCTACATTTGGGTTTTTGGGATTGGCTTATTTCACCTAGAATGATAGTCTCCAATTCCATCCATTTACTGGCAAATGCCATAATTTCATTCATTTTTATGGCTGAGTAATATTCCATTGTTTATATATACTATATTTTCTTTATCCATTCATCTCTTTAAGGACACCTAGGTTGGTTCCATAGCTTAGCTATTGTGAGTTGAGCTGCTATAAATATTGATGTGGCTGTATCACTGTAGTATGCTGATTTTAAGACCTTTGGGTCTTAAAGAGTGGGATAACTGGATAAAATGGTAGTTCCATTCCAAGTTTTCTGAGGAATCTCCATACTGCTTTCCATAGTGCTTGCACCAATTTGCAGTCCCACCAGCAATGTATGAGTGTACCTTTTCCCCCACATCCTCACCAACATCTATTGTTACTTGTATTCTTTTTAAAAATATTTATTTACTTGCTTTAGTTGTACACAATGCATTTATTTTTACATGGTGCTGAGGATTGAACCCTGGCCATGTACATGCCAGGTGAACACTCTACCGCTGAGCCACAACCCTAGACCCTACTTGTATTCTTGATAATTGCCATTCTGACTGGAGTGAGATAGAATCTAAGGTGTTTTAATTTGCATTCCTCTAATTGCTAGAGATGTTGCACATTTTTCATATGCTTTTTGACCGCTTGTATCTTTTCTTCTGTGAAGTGCCTATTTAGTTCCTTTGCCCATTCATTGATGGGGTTGTTTGGTTTTTTGGTGTTAAGTTTTTGAGTTCTTTATATATCCTGGAGAGTAATGCTGTATATGAAGTGTAGGTGGCAAAGATTTTTCTACTGTTCTGTAGGGGCTCTGTTCATGTTCTTGATTGTTTCCTTTCCTGTGAAGAAGAATTTTAATTTGATACTATCCCATTTATTGATTCCTGATTTTACTTCTTGTGCTCTAGGAGTCTCATTAAGGAAGTTGGTTCCTAAACTGACGTGATGAAGAGTTGGGCCTACATTTTCTTCTAGTATGCACAGGGTCTCTGGTCTAATGCCCCTAGGCATTAGATTCACTTTGAGTTGAGTTTTGTGCAGGGTGAGAGATAGGGGTTCAATTTCATTATGCTACTATAGATTTCCAGTTTTCCTAGCACCACTTGCTGAAGAGGCTATCTTCTCCAATGTATGCTTATGGTGCCTTTGTCTAGTATGAGATAACTGTATTTATGTGGGTTTGTCTCTGTGTCTTCTATTCTGTTTCATTGGTCTTCATGTCTGTTTTGGTGCCAGTACCATGCCGTTTTTATTACTCTTGCTCTGTAGTATAGTTTAAGGTCTGGTGTTGTGATGCTTCCTGCTTCACTTTTCTCACTAAGGATTGCTTTAGCTATTCTGAGCCTCTTATTTTTCCAAATGAATTTCATGATTGCCTTTTCTATTTCTATGAAGAAAGTCATTGGAATTGAAATAGGAATTGCATTAAATCTGTAGAGTACTTTTTGTAGTATGAATTTTGCCACCTTCTTGTCAGTGTAGTTTCCAGGGAGCAAACCCTGCCCCTATGGCTAGAGTCTTATTGTTTATCCAATAAATTTTATTGAGTACCTACTACATACCAGGTACTATTCCAACTTAGGATAATGATGATAAAGCAGACAAATAAAGCTTATACTGACCTAATGATGCTTATATTTGGTAAAAGAGAATTAATAAAAAATAAACATATAAAAAGGATAATTTCAGATATTGATGAGGGCTAAAAAGAAAACTAAATGGATTGATTTAACAGAGAAAAAGAGTGCGTTGTCAAATTTGGGCTTGTTACAAGATGACATTCAAGCCTTGAATGTTATATCTTTTAAGGGTAAACCAGCAGAAGATCAGGGGAAGAGCATTTCAAGCAGTAGAAACAGTACAAAAACCCTTATGTAGGATTGTTTTTGTTATGTTCAGGACAGAAAGAAAATTATAACTGGAATTAATGACCAAGGCAGGAAACAACAGGAATTAAAGTCAGACAGGTAAGGAAGAGATCAGATCCTATAGTGCCATGGCCATGGGAGAGACTTGAATATTATGCTGAATGCCATAAAAGCCAGTGGAAGGTTTTAATATGATTTAATGTGTTTTAAAGAATCCCTTGTGGGGGTTGATGTAGGGATTCTGACCATGGAAATGTACAGGGAAGTTATGTATATAGAAATGTACAGGTGAGCAAACTCCTGGAGGGTAACAGGCACCCTGTTTCCTACCCTTAGAATGCCCTGTAATCTCTCTTAGGATCTAATAATATAGCCAATATATGTACAATGTCTAGCTGGTATGGCAATGCCCTGAGAAGCCTCTGTGTTAGAGCCTCTTCAAGCCTTGACCTTGATTACAGGCACATAGCTCCTGGGAATAAAAGAACTTGCTTGCTAGATAACTACAATGTTTCATCAAGCTCTGGTGCTCCTGGATCTGCCTGCCTAAGAGTAACTTCAGACAATGGACTTTCTTGAGAGCTGCACAAAGCTCCTAACATTAAATATTGTAACTGTAGAATGTAACTGCAGAATAAGCAACCTTACTGATACTCTAAACAATAATGTAGCTATGGTACTAATGACCTAATATAACCTATTGGTATAAATAAATGTGGCCACTTGGACAAAGAGCCAGTCTGCCACTTTCCTGCCTCTGCACCTTGTCTCTGTGTCTCTCTTTATTGTTGATCCTTACAGATTGATGAATTACAAAGGGCCAAGAGTGGAAGCAGAGAGATCTCTAGAGGAAATACTCTGGAGAGATGATGGTAATTTGTGAAGATAGGGAAAGAGATTTAAGATATATTTTGGAGGGTGTGTGAGTCAGCTTATTATCTCTGTGACCAAAATACCTGACAAGAACAACTTAAAGGAGGAAAGATTTATTTTGACTCATAGTTTCAGAGGTTTTAACCCATGGTTGGCTAGCTCCATTATTTTTAGTCCTATAGTAAGGCAGAAACATCATGGCAGAAGGGAATGGCACAGGAAAGCTCTTCTCCCTGAGGCAGCTCAGAAGGAGAGAGTTGGGTGGAAATGAGGCCTGGGACAAGATATAATCCCCAAGGGCACATCCCCTACTTCCTCTAACTATTCCCCACCTCCCTCAGAGCCCACCACCTTCCAGTAGCCCATTCACCTATCAATGGATTAATCCACTGATGAGGCCAGAGCCCCCCTGTTCCAATCAAATTCCCAAATTTGAACCTTGCTAGACCAAGACTTCAATACACAAGACTTTGGGGGAACATTTCAGATCTGAATCATAACAGGGAAATGATTAGATATGGGAGATGAGGGGGGGGAAAGGAAATAGAATCTGACTTCCAAGTATTGATCTTGAGCCTAGGTAGAAGTGAGTCATTTTTTGAGATGAGAAATAGTGGTTTTGTTGGGAAGGGAGTAAGCGTTGCCTCTGAGAGTCTCATGAACATCCAAGTAGTTACTTCTGACCAACATCCTGGATGGTCAACATCGACTTTCTTGCAACTTCAAACAGAATCTGAGTTGAAGTTTCCAGTTCCTTTGCTCTGCTACTCTGTGTGTCTGACACGCATTTCCTCATGGTAAATGATATATGCTACTGCCACACCCCCATGCTTGTTTGTTGTCATGTCTGTAGACACTATCTTCTCCATGCCCCAACCATGCATGTATAGTTAGGCACATTTCTACCAAACAAGCCCAGTCTCAGTAGACCCTGGGTACAGGATTCAGACCCTTGTCCTTTTTTGCCCTGGAAAAATTGCTTCACCTTTCTGAGCCTTCCTCCTTGTTTGTAAATTAATTAGATCAGTGGTTCTCAAAGTGAGATCCTGGGACAGTAGCAACAGCATCACCTGGGTTTGTAAGTGAGTCAAATCCTTAGGTCCCCCTCCCATGCCCATTGAATCAGAACCTCTGGGACTGCAGCCTGGAGATCTGTTTTAACAAGCCCTGCATGTGATTCTCAAAATTCATGCCAAGTTTTGAGAGCCACTGAACTAGATGTTCTCTAAGGTCTCTTCCAGGGCTAACACTCTATGAATCCATTATCCTTTAATCTGATCTGTATGATTTAAGTGATTCAAAAAAATTCTTTAATCATGTCTTGAGGTTATGTACAGTTCAGGTAGATGAAAGAGACAACACATTCTTACATCATTATGTAGTTTCTCCAAACATTTATTTAAATTCATTGGCCTCTAGCTATAATCGTTTTAAAGAAACTTTTAATAAAAAAAATCACTCTGAAATTTATCACAGTGGAGTTGTACATCATTTTAGTGAGTGGATGAAAACTGCTGAACAGGTGTAATAATGCCTTTGGGATTAAATAATTGTAACAGAATTACATCTTCATAAAGACAGCAAAGGAGGGTGGCTCCTCTCACTGCTCCGTCAAAGTTGATTTTAAAGGGGTTATACGAGTTGAAAGTACTCAGAATTGTTATCACCTACTGTTTGGGATGCCATACTTGTAAACTGTCTACAAAATTATAATTATTAAGCTATATTTATATGCAAAATTCTGGAAGACATTTTAAAATTGGTGTTATGTTTTATAGTACAATTTTCTTAACTTTATACTTGTGTAATGCTAGAAATAGTTTAGCTAATATAACCAGTTGTTTAATTTAAAAAACTTAAATAACTAATTGTTTTTATCTACTTAGTTAAAGCAAAAGCAATGGTGCCCACCTCAACTAAAGTCATTTGTTTGCTCTCAACCTGACAAAATAGGAATTTATTTAATTGAATGTCTTTTGTTTTTATGAGTTCCAGAGGCCACGTGAAAGTTAATAATTTAAATCTGTAAAGATTCTTTATATTTGCAAAGCTCAATAAACAAAACAACCTACAGCTCATGTATTCTGTGTATATTATTGCTATAAAAGTAGGATCCAGAGCTGGGGTGGTGGTGCACACCTGTAATCCCAGCACATGGGAGGCTGAGGCAGGAGGATCGCGAGTTCAAAGCCAGCTTCAGCAATGGCGAGGCACTTGGCAACTCAGTGAGACCCTGTCTCTAATAAAATACAAAAAAGGGCTGGGGATGTGGCCCAGTGGTCGAGTGCCCCTGAGTTCAATTCCTGGTACCAAAAAAAAAAAAAAAAAAAAAAAAATAGGATCCTTCTTTGTGTGTGTGTGTGTGTGTGTGTGTGTGTGTGTGTGTGTGTGTGTGTGTGTGTGTGTTTCCATGCTGTGAATCCAACCCAGGACCTTGTATACAACAGGCAAGTGTTCTGCCACCAAACTATCTCCAACCCCAAAATATTTTTTTTTTCAGATTGTAAATTTCTTGTGGGCTAATTTAGAAAACTTCATTAAACATCTTTGCCTGCTGCATGGGCTAAGAATGAAAAAGTGGACAAGACATTTGTGCAAAGAGGTGAATTCTCATAAACAAATGTGTTTGGATGTCTTCTTTTTAGGCCTCTGTGTTTCTGGTGAGTATAAAAACAGACCCAGTTTTCTAAACCATGAATCAGACACCTGAGAAGATAACAAAAGGCAGATCTCAGGTGTCCTTATAGTTCATTGTCTTTAATAAGATAGCGCTACTATTTAATTGCATAAATTCCTAAAAGATGTGTAACAAGATTTTGAGTGTGTGTTCTAGTTGTGCTTAAACTGAAAGGAGATGAAATACTCACAAGTGCTATATTATATAAGCCAAAGGGTTTTCACAGTTAATTGAAACATCTGAGGAAAGTGAAGATTACCTGTGTTTTATGTTTGCCACTGATGAGAAAACGAGAGATTGGTGTGATACACTCATTGGCTTGTGAATCTAAAGGTGTATGGAGAGTGTCACAAATCACCTTGATGTCCCTGAGAAGGAGATTTTACCTCTGAAGCTTCGATTAATAAAAAAAGATATTTAGCTTGATAGCTCTTGGTTGCCTATGCATCTGTGTATTCTGACACATAGCAGCCCCCTCATTTCAGGGCTGGAATAACTTACACTCATGGAATCAGCTCAGGATTCATTGTCTTTAGATTAGTGTATGTAAAACATCTCAGTTGGAGGCAGTAAAGAGTCAAAACAAATCACACTACACCTGGCTGGAAGATCTGTTCTCATTTGCAAAGGTTATAAGAATTTGATATAAGAATACCAGATCAGTTTTCCCCGAGCACAAAATTTGTTTATGGCCTATTCAGAAAAGAAGTGACAAAGATACAGACATAGATGTATTCATCTCCTGGTGTGTATGTGTCTGAGGTCAGTCTGGTTCCTACTGAATCTGCAGCTTTTTCTCTTACATGAAAGTGGGGGTGCATTGGGAAGGGGTGGTCAGGGTGATGGGCAGTGGGAACAAAAAAACTTGAGCTAAAAGACATATCATACTCTTTATATCCTCCTCCACTAGCATACACAGGGCTAAAGGACAGACTAACACAAATTCAAAGGAATGAATAAATGTATCAAACAGGCCCAGGGCCCAGGGCCCAGGAATAACTTTTTCTTTTTCTTTCTTTCTTTTTTTTTTTTTTTTTTTTTTTTGGTACCAGGGATTGAACTCAGGGGCACTTGACCACTGGGCCACATCCCCAGCCCTCTTTTGTATTTTATTAGAGACAGGATCTCACTGAGTTGCTAAGTGCCTCGCCATTGCTGAGGCTGGCTTTGAACTCGAGATCTTCCTGCCTCAGCCTCCCATGTGCTGGGATTACAGGCGTGTGTGCCACCATGCCCAGCCAGGAATGGCTTTTTACTTGTCCAAGATGGTGCAATTGGTTGGAAGTGGAGCCAGTCTCCCAGTCCAGGGACGTTTGTTCTCTACCATAATTTTCCAAAGAATGTTTCTCATAAAACTTGGATCCATAGGCAGTTAACAAAACAGCCATCACAAAAACAGGGTGCTATTTTTAAATAAATTTAGGAAGCAGATGGTTAAACTCATTCTTTTCATTTTAACAATCTGAAGCAGTTATTTTTTATTTGAAGTTGTTGTATATATAACAATAGCATGCATTACAATTCATAGTACATATATAGAGCACCTTTTTACATAACATTGTTTGTATACAAAGTATATTCATACTATTCTTGGGAGCAGGGTTCCTTTCAGTCTTTATTTGCCCATCTTGACTGTAACTTGCCAATGCTCCCAGCCATGCATGATGACAGAAGATTTTTCTGTTTTGAATAGGGAGGGATCTTTGGGTTCAGTGGTTTTCAGGTGCTATAGTTTAGATCTTGTGTATCCCCCAAAGGCCCATGTGTTTAAGACTTGGTCCCGAGAGAGGACCTATTGGGAAGTGGCGAAACTTTCTAAGCTGTGGCCTGTGGAAGGTCTTCAAGTCATTGGGGGTATGCCTCAAAAGGGATTAATTGATCCCAGCCCCTTCCCTCACTCTCTTTCTTTCACTTCCTGGTGTGAAGTGAACAATTTTGTTTCACCATATGCTCCCACTGTATCACCCAGGCCAAATCCATAGGGCTAATGGGTCATAGACCTATAAAACTGAACCAAAATAACTCCTTTTTCTTTATAAGTTGCTTATTTCATGTATTTGTGGAATGGAAATAGTAATGGAAAACTGACTCTCACAACAGGTTACGCCATTGGGCAAACTTGGTCTACATCATCTTCCTTTTGTGTGTGTGTGTGGGGGGGGGGGTGCTGGGGATTGAACCCAGGGCTTTGTGCATGCAAGGCAAGCACTCTACCAACTGAGCTATATCCCTAACCCCAAACTTGGTCTATTTCAAAGTGGTCCTGCTGTGGTGTTCATGGGCTCATTGATGGGGAGAAAACCAGTTTGTTCACAGTGTGATGGAGCACCAAAGTGTGACCTGCAGCATTCTCAGCTCCTGAATGAAGCAGTTAGTCTAGAAGAGTAGTTCACTAGTAGTGAAACAAGGAGGGTGTTATCATAGTCACTTAGGATGGGACTAGAGTTTCCTGGAGGCAAGAGGGGGCAGGAATGGTAGACAAAACTTTCTGCACCCACACCCACACCCTCCCCAGTGGAAAACCACTGACTTAAAGGTCCCTCCCTGTTTTATATTTATTGACTTCATAACACTATGCATGTACATATTATTTGGCTTAGCAATTTTTCTCACAGGAAGTTTTCTTACTGATAAACTTACATTTTGAAATATCTATGTTAATCTATATGCCCACACATATACATACATCATATGTAAATATATACATATGTACACAGTGATATTCACTGAAGCAATGTTGGTAATAACAAGAGATCAGAAATATATATATATATATATATATATATATAGCCATTACAAAGAATACCTCCAGATATATGATTAAGTGAAAAAAGCAAAGCATAGACACTATAATGTAGTAATATTGGAATAAATTACACATGGCTAGTTCTATAGTGTTGTATACTATATAACTATATTTCATTGATGTAAGAAATACGTATAAAACATGTATAAAGCATATTTATTTACATATAAAAGATCTTGGAAAGATACTCTCAAACCTAATGACAATTGTACCTGAGTGTCTCAGAGACCAGGTTGTCCAAAGACCTACTTCACACTGTTACTTAGTACTGTTTGAATTTTGTACCATGTCTCCTCCCAGTTCCTTCCTCCCAATACCAGGTACCCAACTTTCATATCAAAAGAGGAAGTCTTTCTCTTCCCTTTGAATCTGGACTGGAATCTGTGATATGTATTGGTGGCAGTGTTCTTTAGCCTTCAGGAGGACTGTAGCTTCTGCTTCTTTCTATTAGAAGCCAGCTACCAAGTAAGAAGTCCAATTACCCTCAGATATGAGGAAGCCAAGCTAGCCACCATAGAAAGGCCATGTGGAGAGAGAAATGCTGTCTATCCTTGGCCCTCTAGAAATTCTATTGAAACAGGTTAATTGCTTCCACCATCAACCATGGATAAGTGAAGATGCCACCTTAAACCTTCAGCCCCTGAGACACCACATGGAGCTGAGCCTGTCCCAGATTGAAGAACTGTTAAATAATAATAACAACAACAACAACAACAACAACAACAACAACAATAATAAAATTGTTGCTTTAAATCACTAAGTTTTGGGGTGGTTTATTAAGCACCAAGAGATCTAAAAATTAGCTTGAAACATAAACATGCAAATTAATTTGAAAAGTGTTTTGTATGATTTTACATAAGTGCAGAATTTGAAGCAATTTAATAGGTGGATAAAGGAAGGGAGAGAATAGAGGGTCTCACCTCAGAGGGAAATGGGGCTGAGGTAATTTTGCTCACTTCACAGATTGCCCAGTCTGGCTTCTGTTGGGGCCATAAACTCCCATGACTGCTGATCCCCCCACTTGTCCTCAAACACACATACACACACATCTATTTTTGTAATTTGGGGAGAGGAGCAATATAACAGGTTAATTGCTCCCACCATCAATCAGTGTCTCAGGCTATGAATTAAGTGTATGTTCCAATTTACCCCACTGGATACCCTTTGAGAACTGATAACACAATATAAAAAGAAACAAGATAAAAGAACCTAACTAACATAACTTCAATATTTCAGAATATAGACAGGGGGAAGGAGGAATTAGCTTAATTTTAATTAAAAGAATGAATTCTAAAATATTTCAAATGGCTTCAGTTATTACTTTTAAGTACAGTACATTTTACAAAGCTATAAATGGGTACCTAATAAGTTAAATGAAGTAAGTTAATGAAAGAATTAAGATTCACAAGAGGCCTATGTTGTATAATCATGTATCATAAAACAGAAAGTCCTTTAACATGTTGGAATTAATTGAATGACCTAGAAATTGAAGGTATATCGAAGTTTCAGTTTGAAAAAAACAACTAATTTCAAATTAACGCCTTGTACAATAGTAGGCATCCAATAAATGCATGGTAAAGTGATCAATCGGTGAAGTCCATCAGCAACGGTCACTCCTCCGGGCTGAGGCTTATACCCAGTTCCTACTGTGATAGTGGTAACTGGGCCCTCCTTCATTAAAAAGCATAGCCAAAGGCAACTGAGAGTGGGAAGATAACCTTGAACATGTTCTTTTTAAAAAAAAAAATTTTTTTTTTCTTTAGTTGTAGATGGACACAATGATTTTATTTTATTTATTTATTTTTAGTTGGTGTTGAGGATTGAACCCAGTGCCTTACACGTGCTAGACAAGTGCTCTACCACTGGGCCACAACCACAGCCCTTGAACATGTTCTTTTTTTTTTTTTTTTTCTTTTCTTTTTGGTACTGAGGATTGAACTCAGGGGCACTCGACCACTGGGTCACATCCTCAGCCCTTTTTTTGTATTTTATTTAGAGACAGAGTCTCACTGAGTTATTAAGAGCCTCGCCATTGCTGAGGCTGGCTTAGAACTCGTGATCCTCCTGCCTCAGCTTCCCACGTGCTGGGATTACAGGCGTGTGCCACTGCACTGGCTGAACATGTTCTTGATGCCTTTTTTTTTTTTTTTTTTTTAAAGCAAATATTTCACACATCAGAAGTACAACTACTGATAGTCATAGATTACTTACTAGCGTTAAGAACAACTAATTTAAAATTTTCCCTCAGAAAATTCCAGTTAAAGTGAGAACAGGTGAACTGGGAAGGACTAATGCAGAAAAAAGTAGAAACAACCTGAATAATAGATCATTTCCACGTACATCATGAAGACCTTGAAATGGTGGTGAGTGGGCACAAGTAATGAGAGGGACTGGAACACCCAGAGAAGTTGGACAGAAAGGAAGACTTTCCTCCTCAGACTTTTTTGGAACATGCTCTAACACTCTGCTCTGGGTTATGAGCCCATCTCTGAACAGCAAGTCAGAACACCGGGTGGAAGGACATTGTCATCCTCAGCTATAATATTAATTGGAATCTATCCAAAACATTACCTCGGGTAAGATCTGCTTCCTTAGTTCTTTTCATTCAGCAGGGACTCAAGTGAATTTCTAAGATCATAACATATCTTAGTATCAAGATCAATACTGAATTAGCAGACATGGCTAAGGATAACTGGGGGAAAATAATTAACAAAATTAAGGAGGATTTGCACCACTGGGAACCATAAAAGTTATTTTATGGGTCCATGTAAATGTAATAAAATCTCTGTCTGTGCCACAATTTAATTTCACATCAAAAAGGTCCCCACAGATAGACTGTAAGATTATTTTACTAAAATTGAATATCTACGCTTCCCTATGCTAAGTGAGAAAAAGCTTAACCTGCTCAGAAAGTTATGTTTCACATGGAGAAAAGGAACAAGTTCCATCCAATCTCAAGCATTGTCTAATGGCAGCTACTCAAAGTAGGCAATATAATTAATTTTTATTAATAATAGCACTTCATAATTGGCAGAGGCAGAACATAATAAATCAAAAGGGCATTTCCAAGTAGAGCACATACTTTTTTCAAATAAAAAATCAAATGTTAACAATAGTAGAATACAAAGAGGAAATGTATATAACACAGACATTCTGTTTTCTTTTTTGGGAGGAGGGTACCAGGGAATGAACTCAGGGGCACTTGACCACCGAGCCACATCCCCAGCCCTATTTTGTATTATATTTAGAGACAGGGTCTCACTGAGTTGCTTAGCACCTCACTTTTCTGAGGCTGGCTTTGAACTTGGAATCCTCCTGTCTCAGCCTCCGGAGCCACTGGGATTATAGGCATGCGCCACCATGCCCAGCAACACAGACATTCTTAATATAACCATATTTTTAAAAGCTTTATTGATGTATAATTTACATACCTTACAATAAACACATTTAAAGTAATCCAGTGATGTTGAGTATATGAGGGCTTGTGCAACTATCACCACAATAAATGTTACAATTACCCCCAAAAGAAACTCCATCCTCATTAGCAGGCACTTCTCAAAATTCCCTACATCCTGCCTCAAATCCATCAATGTAGGCATCCACTAAGATGTATTTGGTATCTATGGATTTACCTATTCTGGTCATATAATGGAACCATTATAATATGTGCCCTTTGGTCACTGGTTTTTTTCACTTAGCATAAAGTTTTCAAGTTTCATCCAGTACTTCATTCCTCTTTAATTGTCCAGTAATATTCCATTACATGAATATACTGTGTTTTATTTATCTGTCGGTTGATAAATATTTGCATTATTTACATTTATTTATTTATTTAGCAGTACTGGGGATCAAACCTAGGGAAGCTCTGCCACTAAGCCACATCCCTAGTCTTTTTTATTTTTTATTTTGAGAAACGTTCTCTCTACATTGCTGAGTTTGGGCTTGAACTTGTGATCCTCCTGCCTCAGCCTACTGAGTCACTGGGATTACAAGTGTGTGTGTCACCACACCCCACTTGTTCACACTTTTTGGATATTGTGAATAATGGTGCAATGAAGATTTATGTACAAGTTTTTTTGTGTGGACATATGTTTTCATTTCTCTTGGTCATATTCCTAGGAATGCAATTGCTAGGTCATAAAGTAATTCCAAGTAATTTCATCTTTAACGTTTTGTGGTATTTCCAAACTCTTTTATAAAGTGAATATACTAATTTACATTTATAGTTACATGACATATTAGTGTTCCAATTTCTCCACATACTTACCAGTACCTGTCAGTTATCTGTCTTTCTGATTATTGCCATCCTAGTGGGTATGAAATGGTGAGTCATTGTGGGGTTTGTTTGTTGTTTGTTTGCAGTGCTGAATATTGAATCCAGACTCTGGAACATGCTAGGCAAGCATTCTACCACTGAGCTATGCCCCCAACCACCATTATGGTTTTGATTTGCATTTCCCTAATGACTTAATGATGTTGAGTATCTTTCGTGTGCTTATTGATCATTTTTTTATATGTAGAAATATCTAATTCTGACACTTTGCCCATTTTTAATTGACTTACTTATCCTCTTATCATTGATTTCTAGGAGTTCTTTATATATTCCAGATGCAAGTCCCTATTATCAGATTCACAGTTTGCAAATATTTCCCCCGTTTTGAAGGCTGTTTTAAACTTTTAAAAAACATTTGAGGAAGTACAATTTATCTATTTTTTCTCTTGTTACGTGTATGTGTGTGTTTGTGTTGTTGTTTCTTTTTTGCAGGGCTGGAGAATGAACCCAGGGCCTACCACATGGTAGGTAAGCACTCTACCACTGAGCTATATCCCCAACCCTTATCACTTGTACATTTGGTATCCTATCTAAGAAGTTTTTTTTTTTTTTTAATATTTATTTATTTGCTTTTAGCTGTACACATGGGTTTATTTGTACGTGGTGCTGAGGATCGAACCCGGGCCGCGCACATGCCAGGTGAGCGCTCTACCGCTGAGCCACAACCCCAGCCCCCTATCTAAGAAGTTTTTGCCTAACCCTGTGTCACAGAGATTTACTTTAAGGTTTCTTCTAAGAGTTTTATCATTTTGGCTCTTAGCATTCAGGTCTTTGATCCATTTTGAGTTAATTTTTGTGTATGCTACAAGGAAGGAACTCCTTTTCATTCTTTTTTTTTTTTTTTTTTTTTTAACCAGTGATTGAACCCAGGGGACATTTAACCATTGAGACACATCCCAGACCTTTTTGTTTTTTATTTTGAGACATGCCTCACTAAGTTGTTTAGGGCCTTGCTAAGTTGCTGAGACTGGCTTTGAACTTGTGATCCTCCTACCTTGGCTTCCTGAGCCTCTGGGATTCCAGGCATTTGCCACCATACCCAGCTCCTCTTCATTCTTTTGCATGTGTGTGTCCTGTAGCTATATTTTAAGTAATGTCTAATATACATTTCTTCCTGTGTTCTGAGAAACACATATGCCTAAACACAAAAAAAAGATAGTCTTTGGTTTCACCTCTCATAATTCATTCTTGGCTCCTACTTAAGGTTAGTTTGAATATCCTCCCAACCAATGCCCAAAGGCACTGGCTAAAAAATATTCAACCACTGTTGGAAGTAATGAGGATTATTGCATCATACTCGTGAAAATGAGTTCTGAAAGAGAATGATCATTTTTATCCTATGAAATTCATTAAGATTATAAAAAACTGATGATTCTACAATTGAAAATACAAAATTTTAAAAAGGACTTTTTCCATATTGCCTTCAGGAGAGCAAGTAAGCACAATGCTTTTTGGAAAGCAATTTGGTCATGTTTATCAAAAGTTTTAAAAATGATCACATCCTTTGATCCAATCATCCCTGTACTATTTTTAAGAAACAGTTGGCTCACATGGCCATATCTACAAATATATTTATCCCAGTTCTTTAAGAATTGAATTATTTTTCTGTTTCTGAATTTTAAAAATTTCACATAAAATTTTGAGCATGTACCCTCAATATATCTATATTTATTCATTCATACACTATTATAGTTTGTATACTATAAAGTACATGCATAATAAATTGAAGGATAAGTTAAAGATGAATAAGTGACAATTTTAAATAAATCCAGATTTTATTTACCAATAGTGCAGAAAACCTTTTTTCTTTCAATAAAATTATTTTGTGTAACTTTTTAGTGAGAACAATGTAATTTCATGTCAAATCTGATAAGATAATTGTATTTTCTTTGGACAAAGAGTTTTTGTTTAGTTGTAGAAGTGTCTGCTCTACCAGTTTTGTTTATTTGTGTGTGCTCAAGTGATTAGTGTTATCTTTAAGGTATATTCACAGTGTTTAACTGTTTGTCTATTTTGAGATGCTAGTTTAGTCAAAACTAAATAATGCATTTATAAATCTACTTAATAGGGACACACAAAAGTGCCTGTGCTCTGTGTTTATGGGAAATGCACAGAATATATTACTTAATCATGATGATGCTAAATCCCATTGTACAATCCAGGACATGTTTAAAAGATTTGCCTTTGCCATAAACATTTGTTATGGTTTAGATATTAGGTGACCCCCAAAAGCTCATGTATGAGACGCTGTAAAAAAGTTTAGAGGTGAAATATTTGGGCTATGAAAGCCTTAATAAACAGGCATTAATCCCCGGATAGGGATTAACTGGGTGGTAACTGTAGGCAAATGGGGTGTGGTTGGAGGAGGTGGGTCATTGGGCTTGTGCCTTTGGGGTATATATTTTGTCTGTGGAAAGGGGAGTCTCTCTTCTTCTTCTTGGTAGCCATTTCCTGACCTGCTTTCCTCTGCCATGCCCTTCCACCATGATGTTCTGCCTTGCCTTGGGCCTTGAGGAATGGAGCTGGCCATCTGTGGACTGAGACCTCTAAAACCATGAGTGCCAAATAAACTTTTCCTCCTCTAAAATTATTCTTGTCAGGTATTTTGGTTACAGCAGTAAAATAAATAAATAAATAAATAAATAAATAGACTTTCATCCTGGCTTCTCATGATCTGAAGGTGGCCCAAGGATTTTATTCTCAATAAACAGCAGCATGAAGAGGTAAAGCTCTAATTACTACTTTATTTTAAAATCCAAGCAGAATCATAATAAAATGGAAATTTCTTACTTAGGAAAACAGTTATCTTCATTTTGTATTTTCAAGCCAAGTCATATATTCAATCCCTGCACACACAAGTGTTTTGCACAGGAAAGTTCTATCCCTTGGCCACAACCCAAACCCAGTCAGACATCTTACAAATCCATCCTATTGATCAAAGGGAAACTCTCTGTGTGGCTCCTTGCACAAATAGCTCTGAGGACTTAGATAAATAGCTTGGACTGCATGTCCTGCTGCTGAGAGGCTCTGAACTTCCTCTTCATCTGTGAAGGACTAAATATTTCATCAAGCAATGCTTTCTTTCAAAGGAAACCTAGCATATTTTATTCTGAGCTACACAAATTTTTGTTTTTCAGAGCTTGAGCTTATGAGTCAGTCATCTATTATATTAGATACTTATTTGAGGGCTCCAGCACAATTTCAGTAGCACTAAAGGCTCTGCTTTTAATTGGAAAATAAAGACAATTTCAGGTAGTTCACTTTAGACTAAGAATTGTGGAGTTGAAATTAATTTCTCCAGGAATTATTATAGTCAGTAGTGTTCAGTTTATTGGGCTCCACATCCAAGAAGCCAATTCTCTAGTCAACTTTCCTTTTTACTCACTATTTAGACCCAAGAGAGCTGCCATTGACCTTGATGGGGTAAACATCTTACTAATACTGAAAAATAAGGCCATATTACCTAGTAAGGACCCTCAGGTACAGGGAAGCTCTTGCTATCTCATCAAATTTCTGTCCTATCAGTGTGCAGTATAGGGTTGCTGGTCTTCTGAAGCTTTATGGAATGACATGGTGATAGGGAACACCTGCAAGTCTAGAAGAGTGTACAGAGGCTCAGATAGGCTTCCATTTAAATGTCTTCCCTGCTTTTATCTGTGTTTGTGGAATATGTATGAGTGAGTGTGGTCCTGGCTCTTGGGAGAACCCAGGTTCTCCCCACAACTCCCGTATAGCTCTTTAAAAGCAACAACAACAAGAACACCCCCCCCAAACACACACACACACACACACACACACACACAAATTGTGTCTTCATCAAGTTTAGGATCATGGCCTTTATAATACAATTTATCTCAGCCAGTTTGGAAAATGAAAGCAAGAACAGAAATCAAATTTGGGTACTTAAACTCATACACCATTATCTAGTTTGGTCCAGAAATTAGATGCTTGAAGGGAGAATCAGAAGCAATTAATACTGACCCTGAGCAAGTCAGCTTAACCTCCCTGTGGTTCAGTTTCTTCTCTTTGACCCCGTTGCTTCATTTCCATACATGGATAAAGAAATCTGATTTAATCCAGTTTATTTTGATAATCAGATGAAATTACCTATATGAAAAATCTCTAAAAAAATTTCAAAACAGCTATAAAAAGATTTAAAATCCAGCCATTTATATGGAAAGTGGCTTAAAATATAAAATAAACAACAACAACAACAACAAAAACTAAACTAGAAACAGATAAGAAAAGATTAGGGATTATGTGTGTGTATGAGAGAGAGGTGGGGGGAGAGTGGAGATTTAGGCTTTGCATGTGTTAGGCAAGTATTCTACCACTGAACTGCATCCCAAATCCATTTTATTTTATTTTTATTTTTATTTTATTTATCTCACTAAGTTTCCCAGACTGGCCTTGCACTTGCGATCCTCCTGCCTCTCCCTCCTGAGTATCTGGGAGTACGGGTGTTTGCCACTATGCTCAGACTAGGCATCATTTTTATTGTCCTATTAAATATTATAGGAAGAAGAACACTGCTTTTGTTATTCAGGCTCTCAGGGGGAAAAAATCTGTACAAAATCTATACACAAGTATTGATCTGAGGTAAAAACCTAAGAAAACTGTTGAGTTTTCAACAAATAAGCAAATGGCCCAATCTTGATAATGAAGTTTCTTGCCTGACCTAAGTTGAAGCAACCCAGTCTTAAGGACAGCTCTGCCACTTATTGCAAACTCTGTGACCCCCATCAGGTCACTGCCTCCCTTGGCTTAGCTTTCTTTCCTAGAGAAATGGGTAAATAATAACCACTCAGTTAATGCCACTGGCTTAGTTTGAAGCTTAACCCAGTCTGGGCTCAGCACCCCATTCCACCTACTCTAAAGAATACCCTCACCTGAGGCATGGATAGGCAGGAGAGGTTTTACTGGAAAAAGTTTCTTGAGAAGGTAAATGAAGAGTACACAGTATTTACTCAAAACACTCACATTAAGATACATTTATCCTAGCCGGGCGCGGTGGCGCATGCCTGTAATCCCAGCACTTTGGGAGGCTGAGGCAGGAGGATTGCGAGTTCAAAGCCAGCCTCAGCAATGGTGAGGCACTTAGCAACTCAGTGAGACCCTGTCTCTAAATAAAATACAAAAAAAGGTCTGGGGATGTGACCCAGTGGTCGAGTGCCCCTGAGTTCAATCCCCGGCACCACAAAAAAAAAAAAAAAAAAAAAAAAAAAAAAAAAAAAAAAAAAGATACATTTATCCTTATTCTCCTCTAAAAAGTCTTTTTGACTGCCAACAACTTTTGTGACTCCTTTTTTTTGGAAGGGGGGCTTTGGTCTACAACCTACATACCCACCACCTGTTATACTAACTCTGAATCTGAAGGGATGAAGATTTTGTTGTGCTGAGCCTCTGTGGCCTTCAAGAATTTTTAATCTTGGCTCCAGAAACACACATTTTGTATCATGACCCAGAATATATGTGCACAGATATAAAATGGAAACAAATGTTTCATGTACCAATTTTAAGGAGTCAATTCCTCCCATGTTAGCATTTGGATCACCATAACCCTTCTAGTGGCTCCAGGGTAGGAGTTTCTGGTCAAAAGGCATTGTTAGAACAGAGTAGCTTGGTTGAGTATAAAACCATGCTCTGGTCTGCCAGATTGGGACACTGAAACCTGATCTAGGGTGCACTGGAGAGTAGTCTCAGTATGGGTAAGAAAAACCAATTGGACTGACTTCTGGGTTGTGTATAATTTGGCTTTCCTTTTTTTTTTTCCTGTTCATTTTTTATTAGTGCTTTATAATTATGCAAAATATTGGGGTTTGTTCTGGCATAACTAAGCAAACATAAAATGCAATTTGCTCCAATTCAGTCTTCAGTACTTTCCCTTTCCCTCCTCTCATCCCTACCCCTGTTCCCTTTCCTCCACTCTCCTGATCTTTCTTCTATTTATTTATAGTTTTTTCAAATTAGTGCATTATGGATATACATAAAGGTGAAATTCATTGTGGTATATTCATATAAGTACGTTCCTCTGTTCTTCCCTTTTCCTGTCCCTCCTCACTCGCCTTAATCTTCTTCTACTCCACTGATCTCTCTTCTATTTTCATGAGATTCCCTCCTTTTTCATTTTCTCTTTCTTTTCCTTATTTCCCTCTAGCTTCCACATGTGAGGGAAAACATATGACTCTTGATTTTCTAGAGCTGACTTATTTCACTTAACATGATGTTCTCCAATTTCATCCATGCAAATGCCATAAGGTAATTTGTAGTAAATATACAGTCAGAGGCTATAAATGAAAGAAGGGTGGAAGGAGGTGGGTGCTAAAGCATGCCATAAATAATTATTCTTGGTAGCTCATCTGTCCAGGTCAGAAAAGCCTGGAATGGTCTGATGCCTGCTCATACCTAGAGTACCACACAAAGCATCAAGACATATCACCCCAAACTGGGTCTGGTTCTTAAAATTCTCACTGTGGCTAGTACTACTGGAACTACCTCCCCATCAACTGGACTTTGAACTAAGGATGAAAGGACTTTTCAATTCATGTGCATGCATAAGCTTTCTAAAGACAGGCCCAGTCATGACTTCCAATAGAAACCCTGAAACATCCCCAGACAGGCTAAATATCTGTTTGTGGCAAGTTATGTTATGTCTGAGTGGAGTGCATACCTGCAGTTACATGCCTGATGCCCTGAGCAACTGTCCAGGGGAAGCCAGTTAGCAGAGAGTGGAAAGGTGCTGCTAAGAGAAAGACACCACAAATGACTAAGGCGTCTAGTAGCAAGTGCTGTGGGGTTAGGCCCAACACCACCCATCTGGGTTTCCCCTTGGATGGTCCAAGGGTTGCAGAGGGAGAGCAGGACTGAGGGAATGTGTCTAGGAGCTCCTTGCCCTGCCACAAAGGGACCTCCTCTGAGAAAGCCAAGAAGAAAAGGTCATCAGCGGAGATCACAGGCAGAGTGTAAGGAAATATCCAGCATGCCATGCAAAGGGGCCCCTGGGCATCCAAGGCCCAGAGAATATGGGGCCCATGGAACTTCTGCCCTGGCACTCACACTGGGAAGCTTCAGAGTCAGAGAAGAAGCAAGATGGAACTGGAGCAAAGAAGCACTGAGAGCCCAGTAATTCTGCTTACACTGCAGCTATTGACCTTCTTTCAGGAAACTCCTGTAGAGATTGATAAGGAATGGAAAGGCCTGAAGTTCAGCCATGCTGACAGGTTGGGTCACCCATTTTAGTAAACCTGGGTTCAAACAACTAGAGAGCCCTTTCCTAAAGCCTTCAGACTGGCTGGGGAAGCTTTTGTGTTACATGGTGGCTGGGCTGGGTCTGCAGAGAACAATTCCATTGTGCATTTTTTATCAAGACACCCTCCCCCCCCCCATATCCGTAGTTACTTAATCAGATTAAATCTGTTTTTAATGTGGAATGGATTTAGAATCTCATAGGTGCACCCTATTCTTCATGAACCCATGAGAAATTATAAGGTGTGTAAACGGCCTATAGCAGGTAGGCTCTGCCAGCCCCCTCTGTTCCTCCTCCTCTTGGCTTGTTTCACAGATATCTCCTAAGGACCCCAGGGCCTTACATGGCCTTTGATGTTCACAGCCCCTTTGTAGCCCACCCCAGCCAGTTGTGCACAAGTGTCCTAATTCCCACCACCTAGTGCCCCTTTCACAGGTGACTCTTTTGTACCAATGCAAGAATCAGCAACCTGTGTCATGATCTTGTGAGGAAAATAGTGAAGCTGTAAGCTGTTACCTATTGAATGGGTTGCTTATTCCATCTCTCTGTGAGAAAGTGCTCTTTTTTAGGGTTCAGAAGGGCTTTCTGAACAATGAGATTCTATTTGGAGAGAACTCTGATGACTGGGAGAAAATTTATAGCTCATTTCTGATCTCTCCCTTGGATACTTCTAAAATAGAATATTGTGACTGCATGTCATATGAGAAGGCAGAACACTTTGTTCTCTGAGGAAAGCACGGCTAAGCCAAAATATGGGGACAAGCACTTACCATTTTGTAGTGATGCCAAGGATTTTTAGAATCCACCTAGTCTAACCCCTAATATCAGGCAGTAACCTATCTGATGGGAAATGAAATATTATTTCTTTAAAAAAATATCCCAGGGATTTCACTCAGCAATATTTTTCCTATTTGTTATTAATTATAATTTTTTCTTCTTAGAAAAGCAAACCATACTTATTAGCATTCAAAAAATACCAGTAAGTAGGGAGAAGAGAAAAAAAGATATCTCTAAGCTTTGCTTGACCACTCTTCCCCAGCCCTTTGTATACTTGGCTCCTCGTCATCTAATCTTACCTCTCCAGAGGGACCTCAATTCTAAGCTTCATGTATTTCATGTTACCCCAGTTGCTTTCTATTGGATTATCTAGATTTATTTTTCACTATAGCACCAACTATTCACCAAAATTATCTTAATTATTTAGCTTATTGTTCATCTCCCACATAAGAATGTGCTCCCCATGAGAATGGGAACATGCCTTATTTATCAGTGCTTAGAACTGTGCCTGGCACATAGTGGGCATCTGGTAAGTACTTGCCAGATGGGTGAACGAATAAGTACATGAAGGGATTATTGTTACATCTACACACCCTATGTTTGAGCAAACTTTCTTGAGGTCTTAGTAAGGGATTCCCAGGCCAATCCCCTTTTGGTGGCCTGAAGCCCTTCAAGCAGGCCATATTCACTTGCCTTGTTTTTGTTTTTTGTGGTACTGGGGATCAAACCCAGAGCCTTGCCAATACTTGACAAGTACTTTACCACTGAGCTATCTCCCCAGCCTCAAGCATGCCATTTTGTGATAGAATGTTCTCTCTTTGGTTGCTGTACTATCTTCTAAAGTATTGTAGACAGAAGACTAGATACAAATCTTGCTGATGGAAATTATGATAATACAGCACTTTTGAGTTTGGATGACCTGGGTTTAAAATGTAAGAGTGTGGTTGGCATTTAGCTATATAACTTTTAAAGTATTAGTGGGTGTTTGTGCCTGGGCAGCCTGACTTGCAACTGTCTGACTCATAAATGAGGAGAGCAATGGCTATGTCCCTAGAGACAGGCAGTCAGGCTACAATCTGTACTACCTGCTGACACTGGCAACATCTACTTCCTCCCCTGATCTGTGAGAAAAGACAGCTTCCTTAAGGACCTAGAGGCAGAAGTAATTTCCCATCCCACCATTTTCCACCATCTGCAAAATCAAAGTCTTTCCTGGACTTTTTAACTTCCTTTTTTTTTTTTTTTTTTTTTTTTGGCTAGGGATAGTCTCCTTTACTTCCCCAGTGAGTATAGAAATAAATAGAAGTGGAATTAAAGCTTAATTCTAAAGAAGGAGGAGAAAAAGGTAGAAGGGAAGGATGAAGAGATGCTTACTTGGATTTGACCTATTCCTTGTGGATTTCTCTCTGTAGATGCATCTCCATAAAAAGTACATAATCTAGTTCCACCTTTCCTTTCCTGACAATCTTCATAACTTAACACTTTCTTGGTTCTATAGTTTAGATCCTAAGAATTCTCCAAAGATTTATTATTAAAGATTTGATCCACGGGAGGTGGAGTTAATGGAAGATGGTAGAACCTTTTTTTTCTTTCTTTTTTTTTTTTTTTTTTTTTGTACTGAGGATTGAACTCAGGGGCACTTGACCACTGGGTCACTGAGCCACATCCCCAGCCCTTTTTTGCATTTTTATTTAGAGACAGGGTCTCACTGAGTTGCTAAGTGCCTCGCCATTGCTGAGGCTGGCTTTGAACTCGTGATCCTCCTGCCTCAGCCTCCCAAAGTGCTGGGATTACAGGCGTGTGCCACCCGCACCAAGCTAGATGGTAGAACCTTTAGGAAATGGGTCGTAGTGGGAGTTCTTTAAGTCATTGGGGGTGTGGCTTCAAGGGGATTGTGGTACCCCAGCCACCTCCTCATTCTCTTTTATTTCTTGGCCATGAAATGAGTGATTTTGCTCCACCATGAGCTCCCCACCGTTGCCATTAAGCACCCTATCAGAGGCCTGAAAGCAGCGGGTCAGTCTGATCGCAGACAGGAACTTCTAAAACCATGAGCCAAAAATTCTTTTCTCTTTATAAGTTAATGATATTATAAAGAGTTGGAAAGTTGACCAACATGCTTGGGATATATTTCTAGGAATAGAATAGCCAAGTTAAAGAATAAGTACACCTTTAAGCCTGTGTTGCATATGGTCAAGTTGACATTGTATTCACCAAAGGTCAGTGGGGAAATGTTTCATTTTTCTGTCTTTAAAGATCTTAGCCAGTTTATTGGGTGGAAAAGGGCCTCTATTTGTTGTTGGGATTTTCACTTTTAAAAATCACAAATGATTCCAATAATATTTTAACTCTATTCTGTCCTCTCTTCCACTAAAAAAACACTTCATAGGTTACTAAGGAAATCTATGACCTTCTCTTTGTCCTCACGTAGTAGAGGAGCTAAATACATGCTCAATATCCTTGAAACAGGAAACAATAGAAGAGCTAAAAAAAAAGTGGGTTTGGGAGGAAGAGGAAAGGTTGCTGACCCATGTAAGAAAGAAGGGTACTCAGAAAAGACTTCATGGAAGAGATGTGATTGCTCCAAAATATGAGTAGGATATGAGTAGGTCAAGAGGATATAGGAGAACAAATAGGCACATAGACAGGAGCAGATAGAAAAGACTTGGGTGAAATGAGAAAAGGATGTATGTTAGTTCATGTTTTCTAAGGAGCAGATATCAAAATGGAATTCAATGTGCAGTGAATTTTTAGAGGGAAAATAACCTGTGAAAGCATCCAGACTGTGATGCAGGTCTGCCCCTGGGTGTAGGAGAGAGGGAAGAAAGGTAGAGTGGAAGCATCCTGGATTCTTCTGCAGTGCAAGACAGGTTCAAGAAAGGCTGGCATGAAGCTCTTGTGCCAAAGTGCACCATTAGAGGAGTTCCATGTGCCCCAGGAATAGACTATCTTTCTCTTTCTGCTGTGCTCAGTCATTGGCTTGGAGCAGCCTGTGAGAAGCTGGGAAGTGAGGCCTCAGTGCTGCTGTGAGGATGGCCTCCACAGTTTAATGTTTGGGGCCCTTGGTCAGTTAATAACCTATAGCTAAAGGTCAATGAGGGGCATTCCCCTGGCACCTGAACAGGACTGGGAGAGAGTGAGAAGATTGGAATAAGAGAGGTGTGTTTGCCCAGAGATGGAGAGGCTGTCTGCCTTTACCTTTTGAGAACACTGTTGATTTCTATGACTGGACAGAGAACAAGATTGTGGTGGAAGCCTTGGTAGTACAATTTCAGCCTTCTTGTACCTTGTTCCGTGTGGACAGTTGGGGCAATGGGTGTGGTGAATGGGTGCTTGGCTTCCATTTGTCCTTCCAGAGTGCTTTTCCTACACTGTAGAGGTGAGAAAACCAAACACTACCTTTTCTAGACTCCTTGGCAGCCATCATTCTGGATGCAAATTAAGTCCTGATGTGAAAGGCAGAAATGTGGCAGAGACCATCCTTCTGCTAGTTTTAGTGTTTTCTGCTGGAAACTAAGGTCATGGGGACTGGGTTTCTATGTAGCAGCATTCTGAAGTGTTCACTCTCCCTTTATAAGACTTGGGCAAGCTCCAAGAGTTGCAAATGCAGCTTCCTGATCTCTGAACCACAGCTACACTGTTATGTTCTGGAATCAAGGGTTCTGGTAGCAACTTCCTGACAGAGGCAGAGGGAGCACAACCTAGTTGGTTAGCTTGGCAGGATTGTTTGGGGAGTCTTCTGGAGGCTGAGCCTGATGCCTGCTTTTCCAGTCTTTCCCATGATTTTAATTTTGTTTATTAATAGATTTTATTTTTTTAGAGCAAAATTATGTTCAGAGTGAAATTGAGCAGAAAATACAGAGATTTTCCATACCTGTATCCACACATGTGCAGCCTCCCCACTCTTCATAATTCCTCCACCAGAGTGATACATTTGTTAAAATGAATGACCCTACATTGACAAATCATTATCATTCAAAGCCCACAGTTCACGTTAGGGTTCACTCTTGGTGGTGAATATTCTATAGGTTTGGACAACTGTTTCACAATACATATCCACCATCTTGGTATCACACAGAATAATTTCACTACCCTAAATTTCCTCTGTGCTCTACTTACTCATTCCTCTCTTTTCTATAACCTTTGGCAACCACTGATCTTTTTACTATCTCATACCTTTGCTTTTTCCAGAATGTCATATAGTTGGAATAATATAGTATACAGTCTTTTCAGAATGGCTTTCACCTAGCAACATGCATTTACGTTTCATGGATTGATAAGTCACTTCCTTTTTAGGGCTGAATGATATTCTATTGTCTGTATATATCATGGTCTACCCATTCACCTACAGAAGGCATTTGGTACTTCCAATTATTTTGTAAGGACCCAATTCCCTGCATTTAATACCTTAATGCTTGAAATAGCTATAATAGTTTTCATTTCCTGTACTTTACCCTCACTAATGTAAAGAAGAAGGTGTCTATTAAGGTACATATTGTTAGCATGGGGTAGAAACCACAATAGAATGGGATCCAGCTCATAAGTAGTTTTGCCTGACCATTGTTTTTTAAATGTATAGCTTTCGTATTGATATTTGAATTCCTCAGACACTCTCACCTTATTCTGTTCCCAGTGGGAGTGAAGAGATCACTGATGCTGACTAATCTCAAAAAAGAACTGTGGTCTAAAGTTCAGGCCTCATCATGTGGGAAGCAACAGAACTGGGATTCTCTGCCTCTGTGTCTTTACTCCTATAGATGGTTTTCTCAGTTTCAAGAGCACATGAAATTCTCTTCTCAGGGTCTTTCTGCTGTGTCTGAGATGTCTTCTTCCAGCTCATTACATCTCTCAGTCTTTTGCATCTTTCAGGTTTTAGCTCAGATATTACTTCCTTAGATAATATAAACCTTCAAGTTGTTTCCTAGGATGTCTTCCTCTTTGGCAGAGAGAGATGTAGTTTATTTAGTCTGCAAGGATGTCAAACTTTACTTCTGATTAAACAAAAGTTTTGCCATATCTCACCTGTTAAATATGAGGAACAAGGTAGAAGGAGTCTCCCCACCATTATCTGTTGTGTGTCAAAATAAAACAACTCAAAATTTAGTGGCTTACCACAATTTATTATCAACTATCCCAATTCTGAGTTAACTAGATTCAATCAAGTGACTCTTTTGTTGGTCGTTTTTTTTTTTTTTTTTTGTTTTGGTTTTTTTTTTTTTTTTTCAGTTTCTTAGGCAATTGCAGTCAGATGGTAGCTAGGCTGGAATATTTGAAATGGCTTCTCTTGCTTGTTGGGGGCTTGGGCAGGGATGGCTAGAAGACTAGATCCACTTGGTCGCTGAGATAGCTGAACTTCTTTTTCTCCGCGTAGTCACCAGGCCTCTCCCTATCTACCTGGCTTCATTATGCGATGTCTCTGCGTGGTTTCTCAGGGTAGCTAAACTTCTTATATGGTGACCTATGGTTCAAAAAAGCACAAAAGCATAAGCTGCCAGGCCTTAAAGAGGCATTTGATGGAACTAGCACAACACTGCCTCTGCCATGTACTTTTTTTTTTTTTTTTTTTTTTTTGGTACTAGGGACTTAACCCAATGGCACTTTACCACATCCCCAGTCCTTTTTTTGTTTTTAAATTTGAGACAGGGTCTTGCCAAGTTGCTTAGGGCCTTGCTAATTTGCTGGGGCTGGCTTTGAACTTGCAATTCTCCTGCCTCAGACTCCTGAGTCACTGAAATTATAGGTATGTGCCACCACACCCAGCTTCCATGTACTTTTTTTTAATGCTTAAATATTTTAATAAAAATTAACTTTATAAATATTTCTATGGCATATATGGCATAGTGAGAAAAACTGTTACAGAATTATATTCACGGTATGATTACAACTAAATATGCACTTGAGAGGGAAGTGAAACTGGAGCAATTTCCCTGGATGGTAATTTGGCAAATAAGAGTCTTGAAAATGTTAGTATCTTTTACCCAGTTATTCAGCTTCTAAGAAATTAGCTTAAGGAAAGTTTCAGACTTTTACCACTATTTATCCACCAAGAGATTCACTTTAAAAACTTTTGCATTATAAAATATACCTTATATACAGAAGTTGTGCAAAACGTTTGAGCTTATATTAAAGAATAGTAATGAGTAAGTCTTGTATAGCCAGGATGACGAGTAAAACATTGCTCTCCACGTGTTCTTTCCCCATTTCATGCCTCCATTTTCCACTAGAGTAACCATTGTTCTAATGTTTGAGCAAATCATTTCTTTCTTTCCCTTCGTTATTATACCACCTTTGAATATGTCTTCACATGGAATAACATTTAGTTTCATCTGCTTTTGAATTTAATATGTATACATGTCTGTATTCTTGTGTAATTTTCTTCTTTTGCTCTACATTTTATCTTTGAGATGCTTCATTTTTAATTGGTGCTGTTCCAGTTCATTCATTTCTAGAATGATATTTATCCATTCTGCCTTGATGAATATTTGATTATCCTTTTTATTTTGCTATTATAAATAATGCTGCAAAAAATACTTGTTACATTTTCTGCTGCACATGTGCAAGAGTTTCTCTTGAGTATAATTAAAGAAGTAAAACTGCTAGATTAGCATATGTTCAACTTTCCTAGGCAATGCTAAACTGTTTTCTGAAGTGATTTTGCTAATTTACATTTTGCTGTATGAGAGTTTCATTTGCTCCACATCCTTCTCAATACTTAAAATCATCAGACAGTTTCATTTTTGCCAATATAGGGTACAGAATGGTCTCTCATTGTGATTTTTCTAATAACAGTCTTATTGAGATATATTTCACACATATAATTCATCCATTAAAAGTGTACAATTCAATAGCTTTTTAGTATATTCACAGAGTTGTGCAACTATCACCATGATCAATTTTAGAAAATTTTCATTACCCACAAAAAAACCCCACACCCATTAGCAGTTACTTCTTATTCCTCCCAGCCCCTGAAACCACTGATCTACTCAATGTGATTAATAAATATGAATTCCTATGAATTTGCCTATTCTGGATACTGAGTAGATGGTTATACAGTTTGTGGCTTTTTGTGACTGGCTTCTTTCACTTCACATATTTTTCTCAAGGTTCATGAATGCAACATTTATCAGTACTTCATTCTTCATTTCTTTTTATTGTTGAATAACATTCCATTGTATGGCTCTACTACATTTTATGAATGTGTGTTTTATCATCAATTGGTAGTCATTTGGGTTGTTTTACTTTCTGGCTAGTATAAATGATGCTACTATGAACATTCATGTAAAAGTTTTGTGCGGACAGTGTTTTCATTTTTGTTAAATATATACCTAAAGGTGAAATTTCTTGATAATACAGTAACTTTATGTTTATCAAATTGCCAAAACTACCAAATTGTTTTCTGAAGTAGCTACACAATTTTATAATCCCATCATATTTGAGGACTTTAATTTCTCTACATCTTTGTTAACACTTGCTATTGTCTATCTTTTAAATTTCATCCATCCTCATGGGTATACTGTGGTATTTCATTCTGTTTTTAATTTGTGCTTTCATTGATTATAAATGACATTGGACATATTTTTACATATTTAAACTTCTGTTTTAATAAGTTTTGTTTTGCCCAACTTTTTATTAAAAATTTATTATTGTTTATATTTTATATTAATTTATAATTCTTGATACATATATTATAAAAAGATGATTCTTTGTTGGTTATAAACTGTTTCACTTGTGACTCATTTCATTTATAGTATCTTTTTACAAGCAGAGGTTCTTAGAATTAAGAAAAAGATTTGTCAATTTTTTCTTTTAAGTTAGATTTTTTATTTTAAAAAAAATTTTGCTTACCTTGAGGTTATAAAGATATGTTTCTTGATTTTCTTCTAAAAATTCCACAGTTTTAGCTTCCACATTTGGTTCTTCACCTGGACTTCATTATACTGAACAAGAGGAGACTATTCCATTTTTTCCATTAAATATGATTAATTCATTTACTAGGGCTTGAACCAAGGGGTACTTTACCACTGAGCCATATCCCCAGCCCTTTTAATTTTCTATTTTGAGACAGGATTTTGTTAAGTTACCCAGGCTGGCCCCAAACTTTCAATCCTCCTGCCTTAGCCTCCAGAGTCATTGGATTACAGGTGTGCACTACCCTGCCCAGCTTCAGTATGACATTTAAAAGAGTTTTTAAAATAGATACTCATTGGGTGGGAGTTGTAGCTCAGTGGCAGAGTGCTTGCCTCACACATGTGAGGCACTGGGTTTGATCCTCAGCACCACGTAAAAATAAATAAACAAAATAAAGATATTGTGTCCATCTATAACTAAAAAATAAAATATATATACATGTATGTTTAAGAAATAGATACTCATTATTAGGTTTCTTTCTCTTACCAATTTACTAGAAGTTTCTGACATAAATGGATGTTGCATTTTATCAAATACTTTCTTTTATGCCTATTAACATTTTCTCCTTTAATTAGTTATTTTGGTGAATTTTATTAGTTTTCTAATGATAAACAATCTTGCATTCCTGGGATAAATCAACCCAGTCATATTATATTCACCTTTTATGCTTTACTAGTTTTGCTTTGTTAATCTTTTGTTTAGAATGTAAGAGTTATGTTTATAATTGAGATTTCCTTCCTCTCTACTGTTCTTGTCAGTTTTAAATAGTGGTATTATACTAGCCTCATAAAACTGAAATTGTGTTTTTCCTCAAATATTTAGGAGAATTTGCCAGTAATGCAGTCTAAGCCTGGATTTTTTTATGGAGGGAATTTTTTGAATACTGAATAAATTTCTTTAATGTTTATAGAGCTATTTATAACTTTTATTTTTCCTCAATTCAGTTTTATTAAGCTATTTTTTCTAGGAATTTGATTTTTCATCTAAAATTTCAGACTTACTGAAACAAAATGAAGTAATGTCTCCTTCATGTGTGTTTAATCTTTAAAATACATATAATCACATCCCCATTTCCATTCCTGATATTGATTATTTTGCCTTTTTTATTTCTTGATGCGATCTTGAAAGGTTTATTAATTTTGTTGGTCTTTTCAAAATTAACTTTAGTCTTTTGGGTTCTCTTTATTGTATATTTGTTTTCTAATTCATTGACTTTTCCCCTTGCATCTTTATTGTTTCTTTGGATTTATTTTGCTGTCCTTATTCTGATTTCTTGAGATGAGTATTTCATTCATTTTTTCAGAATTTTCTCTTTCCTATAGTAATATAAGAATTTTAAGACTTTAATATTTTTAATCATTTCTTTATCTTCATCCTATAAGCTTTTAATAACAGCTTTATCAAGATACAATTAACATGCCATGCAATCCACCTATTTAAGATGTACCATTCAATCCTTTAGGTTTATTACATTGTTAATTTTTTAAATTATATATAACATAAAATTAGCCATTCAAATTACTTTTACATTTGCAATTCAGTGGCATTAATTATATTCACACTATTGTACAAACCATTATCTCTAATTCCAAAACATTTCATCACCCAAACAGAAACTCTGTATTCATTGAGTAAAATAACTTCCCACATCCCTCCATTAAGCTCCTTGTGGCCTCTAATCCCACTTTCTATCTTTATAAATCAGTCTATGCTATGGCGTTTGCAGGTAAATGGGTGGAGCTGGAGAAAATAATGCTAAGTGAAGTTAGCCAATCCCAAAAAACTAAAGGTCAAATGATCTCTTTGATAGGAAGATACTAACTTATAAAGGCAAGAGAGAGGGAATGAGAGGAATGAAAGAGCTTTAAATAAAACAAAGAGGCGGGGGCGAGGGGATAGGAATAATGGCAGACTGAGTTATCCATGATTACTCTAAATACATGCATGAAGACACAATTGTTGTAAAAATACTTTATATAAAACCAGCAACTTGCCGGGCTTGGTGGCGCACGCCTGTAATCCCAGCACTTTGGGAGGCTGAGGCAGGAGGATCAGGAGTTCAAAGCCAGCCTCAGCAAGGGCGAGGCACTTAGCAACTTAGTGAGACCCTGTCTCTAAATAAAATACAAAAAAAAGGGCTGGGGATGTGACCCAGTGGTCGAGTGCCCCTGAGTTCAATTCCTGGTACCAAAAAAAAAAAAAAAAAAAAAAAAAAAAAAAAAAACAGCAAACTTGAAAAAGTGTGCTTTTTATATGTAATATGAAATGAAATGTACTCTGCAAACATGTATAACAAATTAGAATAATAAAAAATTAAAAATAAATAAAAGGCATTGTGTACAACTAAAGTAAAGAAATACATATTTTAAAAAAGCAACTTAAAAAATTGTGCTCTTTATATGTAATATGGAATGAAATGTACCCTGCAAACATGTATAACAAATTAGAATAATAAAATTTTTTTAAATTAGTCTATGCTAGATATTTCATGTAAGTGGAGTCACACAATATTTGTCCTTTTGTGTCTAACTTGTTTCACTTAGTGTAATGTAGTCAAGGTCCATTGCTATTATAGTATGCACTAGAACTTCATTCCTTTATGTCTCTGAATTAACATTCCTTATATGGACATACCACGTTTTGTTTTCCATTCATCTGTTTTCAAACATTTGGGTCGGTTCCCTCTTTTGGCTGTTGGGAATAATGCTGTTATGAATACTTGTATACAAGTATCTAATTTTAGAAGCAACACTTTTTGTCTTCCACCACAAAGTATGATGTTTACTGTGGGCATGTCTTTGTTTTAAACAGATCTTTTGTAAGTAATATAGAGCCGAGTGTTTTTGGTACTACTGAGTATTTTTACTTTTTTGATAGTCTTTTACTTCAAATGAAACATTTCAGTTATTCCTTTTTATTACAATTACTGATATATCTGGATTTATTTGTATTGCCTTTTTTCTTTCTGTCTCACCTATTTTATTTATTCTTTTTTCCTTTCTACTTTACTATTTGAGTGTTTTTTATCCCATATTTTTCTCAAATAGTTTTATAGTTTTGCATCCAATCTTTTTATTTGGTACTAATCTTTTAATTCTAATAAATATATTCAACTTATGAAAGTCTGAGTTAATATTTCACATTAATTTTATAACTTCATTTTATTTTGTTCATTAAATATTTCAAATGTTGCACAAATAAAAAATAATATAGCAGGCATGAATGTATCAAATCTTTACTTTTAATGTATTTGTTTTCTTACTGAAAAATACAAGTTTTTAAAACACTTTAATTCTAGTTATGACCTTATTATCACTTTACAATCATTGTCATGTATTTTAATTTAAAAATACAAATAAATAAATATACAGTTGTATACTATATTTTATTTTATTATTTCTTTATTTTTTGCTTTCATTGGTGAATTATGGTTGTGCCTAATAGATGGGTTCATTTTGACATAATCAGACATGCATGGAATATAATTTATTCCATTTCAGTCTCCATCTCACCCCCATTCCCTCCTTTCCTCCTTCTTCTTATTGCCCATTTTTACTCTACTGATCTGCCCAGAACTCATTTACATATTTTTAATTGTTGCCTTATAGATATATATAAAGGTGGAGCTCTCTGTGGTCTACTGGATTTTATTTTATTTTTTAAAAAAGTATTTATTTATTTGCCTTAGTTGTGCACAATACTTTTATTTGTACGTAGTGATGAGGATCGAACCCGAGCTGCGCACATGCCAGGCGAGCGCTCTACCGCTGAGCCACAACCCCAGCCCAAAATTTAGCTTTTTTTTTTTTTTTTTGGTACCGGGGATTGGACTCAGGGGCACTCGACCACTGGGCCACATCCCCAGCCCTTTTTTGTATTTTATTTAGAGACAGGGTCTCACTGATTTGCTAAGTGCATCGCCATTGCTGAGGCTGGCTTTGAACTCGCAATCCTCCTTTCTCAGCCTCCCAAAGTGCTGGGATTAGAGGCGTGCACCACCGTGCCTGGCTTTGGATTTTAAACTTAAAACAATTTAAAACAATTTAAGTTGGTCACAGCGGCACATGCCTTTATTTTCAGTGACTTGAAAGGCTGAGGCAGGAGGATTACAAGTTCAAGGCTAGTCTCTGCACCTTAACAAGACCTTGTCTTAAGATAAAATAAAAGCCTGGGATGTAGCTCAGTGGTAAAGCACCCTTGGGTTCTATCTCCATACCACAAACAAATAAACAATCAAAAAAAAAAAAAAAAAAAAAAAAAAAAACCCCAAAAACGATTGCAAGCCGGGTGCGGTGGCGAGTGCTTGTAATCCCAGCTCTTGAGAGGCTGAGGCATGAGAATCCCGAATTCAAAACCAGCCTCAGCAATGGTGAGGCACTTAGCAATTCAGTGAGAACCTGTCTCTAATAAAATACAAAAAAGGGCTGGGGATGTAGCCCAGTGGTTGAATGCCCCTGAGTTCAATCACTGCTACTGGGGGGGAGGGGAAGATTGCATATAGTCATGAGGGTGATAAATGTAATAAAAATGTACTAAGTTTTTTTTCCCCCAGTAGTAATATAAACACATTATTTATAATGATTGGTACATGTGTTGTTTTACAGTCAATTGTTTTGACTTATCCATATAATTGACATTTAAAAATTTATTTATTTTCATCTCACACATTCTATCTGACTTTATATGCTTTCTTGTATAAATCTAAGTTGTGTGTGTGTGTGTGTGTGTGTGTGTGTGTGTTGAAATGTCAGTGTGTCAAGAAAAAAAATCACTATCTGTAGGAGCCCTGTTTGGGGAGTTGGCTTGAATTGCGGTTGACTATGAGCCATGAAGATTTGGGCATTGTCGCCTTCCGTAGTCTCACGGGACTTGGCCCGGGATCTCGAGTGAGTTGGCCGAGATTGCTGATCGGGTCAGTGCCATTTTGGTGGTGTGTGCGGCACGTGTTAGTCGTTGTTAGAGCCAGAGAGGAAAGTTATCAGAATAAAAAGCTGTTTGTCTCCAGTTTGCCTCTGAACTTCTTCCCGCGGCTTCGTTGCTCCAAGCGGCCATCGCTTCAGGCAACAACAACTATCAACTTAGAATTCTTCACCTGGTAAAAATAGCCTCATCTACTAAATATCTATCCTTTCCCCCATTGTGGGGTAGCTCCCACATATCAATGAAAACATTCAACCTTTGGTTTTCAGGACTGGCTTGTTTAACTTAGCTCTATAGTCTCCAGGTCCTTTCATTTACTTGCAAATTTCATAAAGTCATTCTTTTCTATGGCCTGCCATCATGTATACATAAGAGTGGGGTCATAACTAAAATAAGATATAGTCCATGCTGTACAATTATATCAAAATTAATTCTACAGTCATGTATAACAAAAGAAACAATAAAAATATTTTAAAAATAAAAACAAAAGAGAAAAGAAAATATCCTCCAAGGATAAATGCAAAATAGGGCATTTTTAGACAAAAACCACTGAGTTTGTGAACAGCAGACCCTTGCAAAAGCAGATCTTCAGGAATATGCCTTGGCACATGAGGAATCCTTCCACCAACTTCTTGCTTCTACTGGGCCTTAGCAAACATAGCTATTAATCTGTGCATTGCTCCTTTCAGAGTTAACTACCATTTATCCCTTATAAATGGTAAGAATTTTCTTTGCATGTTTGTTTTTGATATTTCCCATAAGTTTTGGCCTGGATATTTTTGTTTCTTTGATACTTTTAAATATGTCATCAGCAGGTTACTTTGTTTTCACTGGGAATATCTATCTGGGCACTTAGATACTATTTCTGCCACAAACCAGAAATAAAATAACATGGGCGCTGGGGCTGTGGCTCAGCAGTAGAGCACTCACTTAGCATATATGAGGCACTGGGTTTGATCCTCAGCACCACATATAAAGAAATAAAAGGTAAAAAACAACAACAACAAAAACAACAAAAAACATGATTAGAAACAATGTTACCACCCAACAATAGCTACTGGCTAAATAAAATGTATATTCTTTCAGTGGAATGAGATATATATAGTCATTTAACTCATTAAAATTTAAAAAATAAGCTGGGCGTGGTGGCGCACGCCTGTAATCCCAGCACTTTGGGAGGCTGAGGCAGGAGGATCGCGAGTTTAAAGCCAGCCTCAGCAATGGCGAGGCACTAAGCAACTCAGTGAGACCCTGTCTCTAATAAAATACAAAAAAGGGCTGGGGATGTGGCCCAGTGGTCGAGTGCCCCTGAGTTCAATCCCCTGGTACCACAAAAAAAAAAAAAAAAAAAAAAAAAAAAAAAAAAAAAAAAAAAATTTAAAAAATAAGGGCTGGGGCTGTAGCTCAGTGGTAGAGGGCTTGCCTCACACATGTGAAGCACTGGGTTCTATCCTCAGCACCACATAATAATAAATAAATAAAGATATTGTGTTCATCTATAATTTAAAAAATTTTTAAAAATAGTTTTAGAGCAGTTTTAGGTCCACAGCAAAATTGAAAGGAAGGTACAGAGATTTATGATCTACCTCTTGCTCTGACACATGCATAGCCTCCCTCTTTATCAACATTCCCCATAAAAGGGGTGCATGTATTGCAGTTAATGAACTTACATTGACATATCATAATTACCCAAAGCCCATAGTTTACATTAGGGTTCACTCTTGATGTTGGACACTCTATGTATCCATCATTAGAATGTCATACAAAGTATTTTCATTGCTCTAAAAAGTCTCCATGCTCCACATACTCATCCCTCTGACCACCCAGGTCCTGGTGACTACTGATGTGCTGATCTAATGTCTCCACAGTTTCACCTCTTCCAAAATGTCATGTACCCATAGCCCTCATGCAGTCTTTTTGGATTGGCTTTTTCACTTAGCAATATGCATTTAAGTTTTCTCAGTGTCTTTAGATAGCTTGATATATTATCTATTCACCTACTGAAGGACATCTCAGTTGCTTCCAAGTTTGGCAAATTATGAACAAAACTGATATAAGTCAAAGTTGTTAAAGTGTGTGTGTGTAGTGGGGGAGATTACATGGGGAGGATCTTTCATTTTGTACAAACCTGACAAACTGTCTTCTAAAGTGGCTGTACCATTTTCCTACCAGCAATGAAAGAGAGTGCCTGTTGCTCTGAATCCTCACCAGCATTTGATGTTGTCAAATGTTTTGAATTTTGACCATTTTAATAGGTGCATAGTGGGCTCTCATCATTGTCTTAATTTGTAATTCCCTTATGATGCATGATTTTTGCATACTCGTGTTCACTAATTTGCCACATATGTTTTTGGTGATTTTGGACCATTTTTAATTGGATTTTTTGTTTGCTTATTGTTGAGATTTAAGAGTTCTTTGTCTATTTTGGATAAGAGCACTTTATTAGATGTATATTTTTATAAATATTTTCTCCCAGTGTGTGACTTTCTTCTCATTCTCTTGAAATTGTTTTTATAGGGTATACACTTTTAATTTAAATGCAGTGTAGTTTGTCAACTATTTCTTGCATGGTTTATGTTTGTGATGTTGCATCTAAAAACTCATCACCACATCCAAGGTCCTCTATGTTTTCTTCTACATTATCTTTCAGAAGTGTTGTAATTTTGCACTTAATATTTAGGTCTATGATCCGTTTTTAGTTGATGTTTGTGAAGGGAATCACATCTGTTGATGAAATTTTTTCATGTGGATGTCTAGTTGTTCTAGGACCGTTTGTTGAAAAGACAATCTTTGCTTTATGAAATTGCTTTTGCTCCTTTGTCAAAGATTAGTTGGTACAGTTAGATAGGTATATTTCTGGGTTCTTTGCTTTGTTCTGTTAGTCTATTTGTCTATTCTTTTGCCAATACCACACTATTTTGGTTGTTGTAGCTTTGTAGTAAGTCTTGAAGTTAGGTGTGTCAGTCTTCTGATTTTGTTCTTCTCCCACAATATTGTGTTGGTATTCTGATTCTTTTTCCTCTCCATATAAAATTTAGAGTCAATTTGTCAATACCTACAACATAACTTGCTGAGAGTTTAATTGGGATTGCATTGAATCTAAAAATCAATTTGAGGATAATTTACATCTTGAAACATTGAGTCTTTCTAGCTATGAACCAGGAATGTCTTTCCATTTGTTTAATTCTTTTTAAATTTTTTTTTCATCAGAGTTCTGTATGTTTCTTCATATATGATCTTGTACATATTTTGTTAGATTTCACTTAAATATTTGTTTTGGAGGAGTACTGATGTAGATTGTATTACATTTTATGTCATTTAAATTTGTTTTAAATTTCAAAATCTATTTGTTACTGATATACAAGAAAATAATTAACTTTTTTGTATTAACTTTGTATCCTGCACCCATTCTATAGTTGTTTTATAATTTCCAGGAACTTTTTTATTGTTGTTGATCTTTTGGATTTTCTACTTAGACAATCATGACATCTGTGCACAAAGACTATTTCTTACTTTGCAGTCTGTATCCCTCCCCCTTCTTGTCCTGTTTCATTGGTTAGGCCTTCCAATAACATATTGAAGAGCCATGGTGAGAGGGAATGACCTTGCTTTGTTCCAGTTCTTAGTGGGAAAGGGTCTAGTTTCTTACCATTAAGTATGGTGTAAGTTATAGAATTTTTACAGATATTCTTTATCAAGTTTAGAGAGTTCCTTCTTATTCCTAGTTTATGGAGAGTTTTTATCATGAATGAATATTAAATTTCTTCAAATGCTTGTTCTGCCTCTATTGATATGATTACATGATTTTTTTTTCTTTTTTAGCCTGCTACTATGGTGAATGACATTAATTAATTTCTTAATGTTGAACTACCTTGTATCTTGAGGTAAATCCCATCTGATCATGGTATAATATTATTTTTACACATTGTTGGATTCAACTTACTAATATTTTGTTGAGATTTTTTGCATCATTTTTATGAGCAATATGAGTCTGTGATTTTTTTTTATAATGTCTTTCTCTAGTTTTGGTATTAGGGTAATGCTGATTTCATAGATGAGTTTATAAGTATTCTCTTTGCTTTCATCCTCTGAAAGATGTTATACAGAATTAAAGTAATATCTTTCCTAAATGTTTGGTGGGATTTAGCAATGAACCTGTTTTGGAAGGTTATTAATTATTGATTTAATTTTGTTAATAGACATAGGCCTATTTTGATTGTCTATTTATTCTTGTATGAATTTTGACAGATTGTATCTTTCAAGGCACTGGCCCATTTTATGTAGGTTATCAAATTTTTGGACACAGAGTTGTTCATAGTATTCCCTGATTATCCTTTTAATATCCATGAAATCATAGTGATGTGTCCTTAACTCATCTTTTTAAAAGTAAAAAAAAAAAAGTTTACTAAAAAGAAAAACCCAGAATATTTTAATGACATACTTAAGCAGGATTAAATATAAGGATAGATCTTGTATGTTTTGGTAGTTTTCTGTGTTAGGCACTGTCCTGTGTGTATTTATGTGGACTACTGCTTTTAATTCATAAGCAGCCCCATTAAATAGGGATTGTTGTTACTTATCTTAAGAAGAAGGAACAAAGTCAGAAAGATTTAATAGCTTGTTTAAGACTATGGTAAGGACAAATAAAACTATAATTAACCGCTTACATTAACTATCTGAAGAAAAGATATGCTAATGGAGTTTAATATTTGCTAGAAGCCAGTAGAAGAGGAGAGAAAGAGTAAGCTTTTGGGGAACACTATATGGCTCTACACAAATGGTGAGGATATTGACTGGCTAATTTGAGTGTCTAGACAATTTGCCCAGTATTTCTCCATAAAGGAGTTGGAAATATTAGATGACTATTATGGCATTATGAAACTCTTCCAACCAACCCTTCTACTCTCACTCCAAGACCACAAGACACCATTTGATTCTCAATATTTTTCTACAGATGAAAGGATGTGTGTACAATTAGCTACCTAGGCAGTAGTATTTATTACTTTAAATTAACACTTTGGCTTTTGTGCTTATTCATTGGTTCCTTGTAAGTTAGATCATGTGAATTCATCTATCTGAGCTCTGTCAGTTCTTTGTGTTCTTACAAAGATGAGTCTCTGGGTCTATAAGCTGAGGACCAAATCCTGAACTAAGGGGACTCTTCAAGATAATGCCCTAGAAGCATCTCTCTGCAAGCAATCTGACTTCTTCATCTTGATTAATTTAAATGTATTTAAATAAGTTGTTGGGTTGTTCTGCCAGTTTATAATTTTCCTCTCTCAGAGCCACCCCATTCTCTAGTCTGTGTGGTGATGCTGGGTTTGTAATCCTAAAAACAACTGTGCTTTTTCAGGGATGCTAGAGGGAGAAGAAGGGATTCATTTCTATGCTTTCTGTGGGCTTCCCGAATGTGTCCTGTTTCCTCCTTTATTTCAATAGCTCTTGCTACTTCCTGTAACAGCAACAGCTTGCTTCAGTTTGGAGTTTTTCTTAAACACTGCAGGACCAGGCTTATTATGCATTCTCAGAGGAATCAGCATAAGTCAGCTGAGGCCCTCTCTTCAGAAGTCTCTACTTCTTCCTCTGAAGTTTAAAATTTTACACATTCCAACTGCTTTCCTTTGTTCCCCCATTTTGTGGGTGATAAATGCTTCTTGCAGTTGCTACCTTGAGACACATCTTTCTGCTCTTTCATTTGTGTAGTTAACATCTTAATACCTACATAATGGTTATATTCTATCTGTTCAAGCAATGAATGTGGTTTCTATTTTAAATGATACAGATGTGTACATGAGCTGCAATTTTTTTGTTGTTTTATTCAAATTGGCAAGAAGATATTTACTCACGTCTAAGGACCTATATATGATTTGCAATCAATAGAAACCAGAGGAATTCGTATCAAACAATTTGTCAAAATAGGAAGAGAACTTGAAGAAATAAATGAACAATAGAGTAGCATATATTGTAAATATTTGACTTTTCTCCCATTCTCCATAACTGAGCTGTTTGCTCAAAGGGCTCCTATATCTTTTTCTCAGTTCTGGAAGCCAATAAATCCCAAAATAATACCTTTACAGTAAAACAAGCTGCATAGCCCAAAGATGGATTTACTGGAATGATGTCAAATGATTGTTTCCATGGTATCAAGTGCTTACTTTAGAACTTCCCAGAATGGAGATGTCAAAAGGTTGTTATTTTGGCTTGAGGAGAGGCTTGAAAGAATATTCTAGGGGAAAAGAGATCCTAGCCTGACAGTTACTTACTTCTGGAAGGATTTGGGGGCTGGCTACAGCACAAAGGAGGAGCAGACCAGAGACATGTTTTGAACAACTCGAAGCCAAAGTTGCCTCCAGAGAAATAACCATTTAGTTGACATGTTAAATAAATAAACAAACAAACCATTCTTAAGGCTTGATCCAAAATCTGAACTAAAAAGTGGCTTTGTTATTATTCAGGTTGAGATTAATGAATATTGCTGAGGGATGTACATGCTTTATATTTCTTTAGGATGTCCCACTTCAGAAAGGAAAACTTGAACAGTTCTACCTTCCCATCTGATCATCTGCTTAGGGTACAAATTTCTTTTCTTTTCTATTTTATTTCTTTTATTTGAGGTTTAGACTCTTCCTCTGTCACAGGTGTTGATTACACAGTGTTAGCTCAGGACAATGTTTATGGAAATAATTGTCTACTTTAAAAAAAAATTTATCTACTTTTTGAACTAAAGCAAGCATCACTTATTTTAGGGAAATTTTCCCCTTAAATTTCTTTCTCTAAGGGGTGTTTCAACATTAATCACAAATGGAAGCAGCCAGATCATCTTAAACCTTTTTGAGCATTATGATCACAAGAAATACAACCCACCCACCACCTACATACTCTTCTTTTCCAATCACTACACTAAAGCCATTTGATTCACATGGCATTGGGTATCCAAAGAACTGAACTCCTGGTCCCTTGCTATAGTCTTAATGTTCCCTCAGTAAAGCACCATGCTTATTCTTTTCTTCCTCATTCACACAGCCCTCCTCATTATCTTTTTTTTGTTATTGTTTTTCAAATGTAAGCTAATTTCTAAGACACTAGACTCCTGAACATCATTTTCCAAGAATGACAATGTAATTTGTATGACAACTATAACATTAAACTGGGAGGGTAAATGGACCTATTTGGTTGTAAGGCATCTGCATTTTATTTAAGATGGTAAAATACAAGCTCTGAGTTGACTGTGAAGGGCTAGGTATGTTATTGAAACTCTAGATTTTACACACACACACACACACACACACACACACACACACACAGAGAATCCAGATGACAACAGATAAATTGAAATGCAATAATAAAGATTATTCAAGGCCCCAGAGCAGGAGCCAGCAAGGACAGACCCACCAACTCTGCTTAAGTCCAGGTGGGCCCAGGGCAGTGCTGGGGACCTATATTGGAGTGCTGCCAGGCCCAGGTCAGTCCCGCTGACCTTCACCCCAGCATGGTCAGCCCCTGTTCAGCCCTGCTGACCCCCGCTGGTGTGCAACCAGGCTCCAGCCAATCACGCTGACCTCCACCCCAGAGCAGGAGCCAGCAAGGACAGACCCGCCAACTCTGCTTTGAGTTCAGGTGTGCCCAGGACAGTCCCGGGATTCTGCATTGGAGTGATGCCAGGCCCAGCAGACCACCACAGGAGCTCAGACTCAACCAGTTCAAACCACACCAACCTGCGTGGACCCAGCCCCAGGTAGCATACTTTGAGGGACAATGGCAAGTTCTGATAGCCCAACACTAAGCGGAGGCACAAACAACCTGCAAGGATATTACAAGACTATAGGGAAGAAACTGTAATATCTCAGATCTACACTGCAAGAAAATAAAGCAAATAGACAACATGAAAAAACAAGGGAGGAAAGTACCCCAAACAAACCAGGATTCTACAATAACAGAACCCATGCTCAGCAAAGTTGATGAAATGTCAGAGAAGGAGTTCAGAGGTTCATAATTAAAATGATCTGTGAATCAAAGAATGACCTAAATGAACAAATACAGGCAAAAATTGACCACTACAACAAAGATAAAAGAGAGCAAATACAGGTAGCAAAAGATTACTTCAAAAAAGAGATAGAAACACTAAAAAAAAAAAAAAAAAAAAAAAAAAAAAAAGTCAGAAATCCTTGAAATGAAGGAAACAATTAAACAAATAAAAAAAACACAATTGAAGGCATCACCAACAGACTAGATCAACTGGAAGATAGAACTTCAGACAATGAAGACAGAGTATATAATCTTGAAAATAAAGTTGACCACACAATGAAGATAGTAAGAAACCATGAACAGAACATCCAAAAAGTATTGGACAGCATCAAAAGACCAAATATAAGAGTAATTGGGATAGAAGAAGGCACAGAGTTTCAAACCAAAGGGATGCACAACCTCTTCAATGAGATAACATCAGAAAATTTCCCAAGCATGAATAATGAATTGGAAAACCAAATACAAGAGGCATATAGGACACCAAATGTACAAAATTACAACAGATCTACACCAAGACACATTATAATGAAAACGCCTAGCATACAGAACAAGGATAGAATTTTAAAGGCCGCAAAAGAGAGGAATAGGATCACATATAGGGGGAGACCAATTCATATCACAGCAGATTTTTCAACTCAGACACTCAAAGCTAGGAGATCATGGAACAAGATATTCCAAGCTCTGAAAGAAAAGGGATGCCAGCCAAGAATCTTATATCCAGCCAAATTAAGCTTTAGATTTGAGGATGAAATAAAAACCTTCCATGATAAACAAAAGTTAAAAGAATTTACAAGTAGAAAGCCAACACTACAGAACATCCTCAGCAAAATATTCCATGAAGAGGAAAAGAATAACAATGATGAAAGTCAACAGAGAGACATATTACACTAAAGGAAAAAACAAAAAAACAATCAGAAGAGAAATCATATCAAATTAAATACCAAAAATAAACAAAAATGGCTGGGAATACAAAATACATCTCAATAATAACTCTGAATGTTAATGGCCTAAACTCACCAATCAAAAGACATAGACTAGCATATTGGATCAAAAAAATAGACCCAACAATATGCTGCCTCCAAGAGACTCATCTCATAGGAAAAGACATCCATAGGATGAGGGTGAATAGTTGGTAGAAATCCTACCACTTACATGGACTGAGGAAACAAGCAGGGGTTTCCATCCTCATATCAAATAAAGTTGACTTCAAGCTTAAGTCAATCAAAAGGGATAAAGAAGGACACTATATACTGCTCAAGGGAACCATACACCAACAAAACTTAACAATTATAAATATATATGCCCCAAACAATGGAGCATCCGTGCTTATCAACAAACTCTCCTCAAGTTTAAGAGTCAAATTGACCACAACATAATAATTCTGGGTGACTTTAACACACCCCTTTCACCACTGGATAGATCTTCCAAACAAAAGCTGAAAAAAGAAACTATAGAACTCAAAAATACAATAAACAACTTAGACTTAACTGACATATATAGAATATTTTATCCTTCAACAAGTGAATACACTTTCTTCTCAGCAGCACATGGATCCTTCTCTAAAATAGACCATATACTATGCCACAAAACAACTCTTAGCAAATATAAAAAAGTAGGGATACTACCCTGCATTCTGTCAGACCATAATGGAATGAAATTAGAAATCAATGATAAAATAAGAAATAAAAGCTACTCTAACACCTGGAGACTAAATAATATGCTACTGAATGAACAATGGGTTGCAGATGACATCAAAGAGGAGATTAAAAAAAATTCTTAGAAGTGAATGAGAACACAGACACAACATATCAAAATCTCTGGGACACTATGAAGGCAGTTCTAAGAGGAAAGTTCATTGCATTGAGTTCATTCCTCAAAAGAAGAAAAAGTCAACAAATAAATGACTTAAAATTACATCTCAAAGCTCTAGAAAAAGAAGAACAATTCAGCACCAAAAGTGGTAGAAGACAGGAATTAATTAAAATCAGAGCTGAAATTAATGAAATTGAAACACAAGAAACAATTGAAAAAATTGACAAAACAAAAAGTTGGTTCCTTGAAAAAATAAATAAAATTGACAGACCCTTAGCCAGGCTAACAAAGAGAAGGAGAGAGAAAACTCAAATTACTAACATATGCAATGAAAAAGGAAATATCACAACAAATACTACGTAAATACAGGAAATAATTCGAAATTATTATGAAAACTTATACTCAAACAAAATACAAAACACCAAAGGCATCGACAAATTCCTAGAGTTGTATGACCTGCCCAAATTAAAGCAGGATGATATGCACAATTTGAATAGACCAATTTCAAGCGACAAAATAGAAGATGCCATCAGAAGCCTACCAACCAAGAAAAGCCCAGGACCAGATGGATACACAGCCGAGTTCTACGAGACCTTTAAAGAAGAACTGATACCAATACTCTTCAATTTATTTCAGGAAATAGAAAAAGAGGGAGCACTTCCAAACTCATTCTATGAGGCCAATATCACCCTGATCCCCAAACCAGGCAAAGACACATCAAAAAAAAAAAAAAGAAAACTTCAGACCCATATCTTTAATGAACATAGATGCAAAAATTCTCAATAAAATTCTGGCAAAACGGATACAAAAATATATCAAAAATATAATACACCACCATCAAGTGGAGTTCATTCCAGGGATGCAAGGATGGTTCAACATACGGAAATCAATAAATGTAATTCATCACATCAATACACTCAAAGATAAGAACCATATCATTATCTCAATAGATGCAGAAAAAGCATTTGACAAAATACAGCACCCCTTCATGTTCAAAACACTAGAAAAACTAGGGATAACAGGAACATATCTCAACATTGTAAAAGCTATATATGCTAATCCCCAGGCCAACATTATTCTTTTCTTTTTTTAAAAAATATTTATTTATTTGTTTTTAGTTGTACACAATGCCTTTTTATTTTTACGTGGTGCTGAGGATCGAACCCGGGCCGCGCATGTGCTAGGTGAGTGCTCTACCTCTGAGCCACAACCCCAGCCCCCCAACATTATTCTAAATAAAGAAAAATTGAAAGCATTCCTTCTACAAACTGGAACAAGACAGGGATGCCTTCTTTCACCACTTCTATTTAACATAGTAATTGAAATGCTAGCCAGAGCAATAAGATAGTCGAAAGAAATTAAAGGGATACAGATAGGTAAAGTTGAACTCAAATTATCATTATTTGCTGACAATATGATTTTATACCTAGAAGATCCAAAAAATTCCACCAGAAACTTCTAGAACTCATAAATGAATTCAGCAAAGTAGCAGGATACAAAATCAACACCCATAAATCTAAGGCATTCCTATATATCAGTGACAAATCCTCTGAAAGGGAAATGAGGAAAACTATCCCGTTTACAATAGCATAAAAAAAATAAAATACTTGGGGATCAACTTAACCAAAGACGTGAAAGACCTCTATAATGAAAACTACAGAACATTAAAGAAAGAAATTATGGAAGACCTTAGAAAATGGAAAGATCTACCCTGTTCTTGGATAGGCAGAGCTAATATTGTCAAAATGACCATACTACCAAAAGCACCATACAGATTTAATGCAATGCCAATCAAAATCCCAATGACATTCCTCATAGAAATAAAAAAAGCAACCATGAAATTCATCTGGAAAAATAAGTGACCCAGAATAGCTAAAGCAATCCTTAGCAAGAGGAGTGAAGCAGGTGGCATCACTATACCAGACCTTAAATTATACTATAGAGCAATAGTAACAAAACAGCATGGTATTGGCACCAAAATAGGCTGGTAGACCAATGGTACAGAATAGAGGACACAGAGACTAACACATGAAATTTCAGTTATCTTATATTAGACAAAGGTGCCAAAAACGTACATTGGAGAAAAGATAGCCTCTTCAACAAATGGTGCTGGGAAAACTGGAAATCCATATGCAATAAAATGAAATTAAACCTCTATCTCTCACCATGCACAAAATTCAGCTCAAAGTGGATCAAGGATCTAGGAATTAGACCAGAGACACTACACCTAATAGAAGAAAAAGTAAGCTCTAATCTCCAACATGTTGGATTAGGCCCCACGTTCCTTAATAAGATTCCTGTAGCACAAGAATTAATATCAAGAATCAATAAATGGGATAGATTCAAATTACAAAGCTTCTTCTCAACAAAAGAAACAATCAGTGAGGTGAATAGAGAGCCTACTAATTGGGAACAAATCTTTACCATACACACGTCAGATAGAGCACTAATCTCTAGAATATATAAAGAACTTAAAAATCTTAACACCAAAAAAACCCAAATAACCCAATCAATAAATTGGCCAAAGAATTGAACAGACACTTCTCAGAAGAAGATATACAATCAATCAACAAACACTTGAAAAAATGTTCAACATCTCTGGCAATTAGAGAAATGCAAATCAAAACCACTCTAAGATTTCATCTCACACCAGTCAGAATGGCAGCTATTAAGAACACAAACAACAATAAATGTTGGTGAGGATGTGGAGAAAAAGGCACACTCATACATTGTTGGTGGGACTGCAAAATGGTGCAGCCAATATGGAAAGCAGTATGGAGATTCCTTGGAAAACTTGGAATGGAACTACTTTATGACCCAGCTATCCCACTCCTCGGTCTATACCCAAAGGACTTAAAAACATCATACTACAGGGACACAGCCACATCAATGTTTATAGCAGCACAATTCACAGTAGCTAAACTGTGGAACCAACCTAGATGCCCTTCAGTAGATGAATGGATAAGGAAAATGTGGCATATATACACAATAGAATGTTACTCAGCAGTAAGAGAGAATAAAATCATGACATTCACAGGTAAATGGATGAAATTGGAGAATATAATGCTAAGTGAAGCTAGCCAATGCCAAAAAGCCAAATGCCAAATGTTTTTTCTGATATAAGGAGGCTGATTCACAGTGGGGTTGGGATGGGGAGCATAAGAGGATTAGAGGAACACTAGAATGACCAATGGGGAGGGAGGGGATGGGAGGGGGCAAAAGGGTGAAGAAAAAAAAAAAAAAGACGGTAGAATGAGATGAATATCATTACCTTAAGTGCATGTATGAAGCCACGAATGGTGTGAATATACTTTGCATACAACCAGAGATATGTAAAAAAAAAAAAAAAAAGAAATGTAATATATTCTGCTGTCATTTGTAACAACTTAGAATAAAAAATAAATTTGAAAAAAGAAGATTATTCAAAAAATGCAAGGGATTATTTTCATTTTTGTTTAAATTTTTTTTTTTTTTTTTTTTTTTTTTTGGTACCAGGGATTGAACTCAGCAGCACTAGACCACTGGGCCACATCCCCAGCCCTTTTTTGTATTTTATTTAGAACAGGGTCTCACTGAGTTGTGAGTGCCTCGCCATTGCTGAGGCTGGCTTTGAACTCGCGATCCTCCTGCCTCAACCTCCCAAGTTCTGGGATTACAGGCGTGCGCCACCACACCCGGCTCTATTTATTTATTTTTGAGACAAAGTCTCACTATTTGCTCGGTCTTGTCTTGAATGCTTGGGTTAAAGCAATCCTCCCACCTCAGTCTCCTGAGTAGCTGGGACTATAGGAAATGTTTTACTGTGCCTGTTTTCTACTTAATTTTAATTGTATTTCAACTTAAAATTTTCCAGAAAATAGAAGGGGACAGACAGGGATAGTTATTTTATGAGGCCAGCATTACCATAATATCAAAAACAAAGTAGATAATACATGAAAATAAGGTTATAGAACAATATTCCTCAACAACATATTAAAAAATGAAATATATAAATCTATTTTTAAAATACATTATAACTAAATTATGTTTGTTCAAGAAACACAAATTCGATTCAATAACTTTACAATCAGACAATGTAATCTGCTTTATTGATAGACTAGAAAATCTTATGATCATTTTAATAGATGCAGAAAAATGTTTGATAAATTTGATATCTATTTATGATTGAAACTCTCAGAGAACTAAGAATAGGAAGAAATTTCCTTAACCCAATAAAGGTAATCTATAAAATACCTATAGCTAGTATCTTAACAGTAAAAACAAACAAAACAAAAACAACGCTGCTAAGATTAAGAAACAGTATTTACTCAACTGATTATTTCTAGTCAGTGCATTAGGGAAAGGAAAAGAAAGAAAAGGCATACAGATTGGAAAGGAAGAAATATACCATTTCTATATTTCACTTCCCAAATACAGAAAGGTTTAAAGAATGCATGGCGTCTACTATGCCTAGCTGCCCAAGGCTTTCCCATCTTGTGTTCACACCTTTTTGGCCCAAACCTATTTGCATCCTTTCTTTCCTTACTCAATTCACTCTTTCTCTCTCATTCTTTTTGAATTCTGAGTTTCATATTAAATTCATTTATTGTTGTTGACTCTTTTTGCCTTTGTGGCCTTATAATCCATTTCCAACTGGTGGTTAAAAAAGCAAAAATAGGAAAAATAGGAATGATGATAAAAGTGTAAAGGGCACTGTGTCTAGCATAAGCAATTAACTGCCATTGGCAACTTGAAGCTTTTATTTTCACTCTCAATTTTTCTTTTCCCTTTTGAATATATCACAAAGTATTCATAAGCCCTGCTTTTAGTGTTTTAAAAAATATTTATTTATTTTGTGGGGTTGGGGGTTGAACTTTAGGTCTTGCCCATGCTAGGTAAGCACTTTACCACTGAGTTAACCACCCCTCCCTTGCTCTAATGGTTTTGTAATTAACTAATTATGGTCTTGAGAAACAACATGTCTTGAATGCTCACCCCACTATTATTTTTATTCCTATTACAACATTAAAACATAGCTGCTAGATTTGTGTAGATTCAAACAAACTTCACCACCCATAACATAGAGAAGTACTTGTAATTGATCTTTTAAGGTTTACTTGTGGAAATTAACTGTTATAAAGCAAATAAAATAAAATTGCACCTGGTGTAGTAGTGCATATGACTTAAATTACATATCAGACTTGATTTGCAGGCACAAATTATTAACATGAGTTAAATAATACTCTTTTTTCCAAGTTTTTATTCTCCAATGATTTGGTAAAGACTAATTCTTATATTATAAATAAAGAAGTGAACATGCTGATAAACCTTTTATGTAATTTTATTGGTTTTCATCTTTGTTTTCCTTTTTTTATAACAAACTTTTAGTATTTTACCTCTTAGGAATTTCTGTACCTGATTCTCCACCCCCACTTCTGTGGTAGAAGAAAAATATAGGCTGCATTAAGAAGCTCTATTTTATTTATTTATTTATATATATATTTTTTAAATCTTCAAGTTGCTGGTTTTATATAAAGTATTTTTTACAACAATTGTGTCTTCATACATATACTTAGGGTAATGATGGCTAACTCATTCTACCATTATTCCTATCCCCTTACCCCCCCCCCCCTTAAGAGGCTCTATTTTAAATGTTGTTATAAATATTTTTAAAAAGTACAATGTGTACTTTAGAGTGGTGAAATTTTACTCACATGGATTCTGCCCCATTTGGAAATAATATTTATCATGTATTGAACACTTACTCACTGTTAAGAATTGTATCTTTACTTCCACTGTTATTTTTCATCAAAAGTCTTTCAGAGGAAAATGAAAGGCTAATACTTTTTTCAAAGTTACATAGCTAACATTTAAATTTGATAGGCTTTAATACATGATTTACACAGAATATTTTAAATGTATTTAATGATTTTTTAATATTACAAATTGCCAAAAATATGTTTAACATGTGAGGATTCCTTTTCCTTACTATATATAATAGATCAACCTAGTAATATTTAAATCTCAATGTATAATCCTTGTATATGAATAAGCAGTGGTTTGTTTGTATTATAATTCTTTACTATTCTCTTAAAAATAAACTTGCTCCCAAAATCTGATTTTATTAAAAACATTGATTCTGAAAAAGTTTTTTGGGGGAGGGGTCCTGGGGATTGAACTCAGGGGCACTAGACCACTGAGTCACATCCCTAGCCTTATTTTGTATTTTATTTAGAGACAGGGTTGCACTGATTTGCTTAGCGCATTGCTTTTGCTGAGGCTGGCTTTGAACTCACAATCCTCCTGCCTCAGTCTCCCAAGCTACTGGGATTATAGGTGTGCGAATTACAGTATAAGTTATTTTTTCTTTGCCTACTAGAGTAAAGATAATGTAATCATAATAGTTAGCATTTATTGAGTATTTGTGATATGCCAGGTATTATACTAAATTCTTTATATACATTGTCTTACATGATTTTCATAACATGATTTTCATGTTGTGATTTTCTTAACAACCACAACCTTGTGTGGAAGAAGTTTACCCCATTTTATGAATGAGGAAACTGAGTCTCAGATAGAGTCAGTAAATAACTCAAGATTAACCAGTTAAGAAGTATCTTAGTTGAGGTTTAAAACACAGTTTAAAAAAAATTTGTTGTCTTTAGATATTATTTCTGGGTCCCAAATACCTACTTTCAATCATGCCATGCATTATTACATGGCTGAATACCATAGCACAAATGCCAAAGCAATTGAATAAAAAAATGAAAAAAAACAAAATCAGTCGTTATTTACTGATTACTTGGTGTTACATAGATTCTTAGTTGTTATAATGAACAATTTAAAAGTCTTAATTAAATTTCATTACTCTGATGTATTAATGTAACTAAGAATTCAAAGAGAATCGATCTAGTTCTATCATCTCTAAAGTTTCCAAATCACTTGGAAGCATATAACCCTTACATTGAAATAATTCTTAAAATCTCAATTATGTGATTAAATGGCAATCACACCCACACACACATGTAAAAAGAATATGGTAATAAGAGAAAAGAAATAATTATAGTAATAATGATAATAGAATATAATAATTAAATATTAAGGTAGTAATTTTGGAATTGGAAGTTGAAATGAAATTTCTCTCCTCAATTATGAAGTAATGTCTTTATATTACCTTAAAATATTACAGGGAAAACCACTTCAAAGAGACATCCTTCTCTTTGGCAAACTATTCTGTAGAAGCCTAGTAAACTTTGACAAGTGATCATTTACTTTTTTTTTTCTTTTGGTACCGGGGATTGAACTCAGGGGCACTCGACCACTGGGCCACATCCCCAGCCCTCTTTTGTATTTTATTAGAGACAGGGTCTCACTGAGTTACTAAGTGCCTCGCCATTGCTGAGGCTGGCTTTGAACTCGTGATCCTCCTGCCTCAGCCTCCCAAAGTGCTGGGATTACAGGCGTGCGCCACCACGACCGGCTTACTTTTTTTTTTTTTAACTTTAGATTTTGTGTTAGGTTTCTGTCACTCTGACAAAATACCTGAAAAAATTAGCTTAAAAGGGAGAAAGACTTATTTTGGCTCACATTTTCAGAGGTTTCAGTTTTTGATCACTTGACCCTGTTGCCTCTCAGCCCATGGAGAGGTGGAAGTGCACAGAAGGTAGAAGTGTATGGTGGAAGAAACTGCTCACCTCATGGTGGCTAGAAGGCAAGCAGAGAGAGGGAAGGATTCTGGGTTCCAATACATTCTTCAAGGGCACACCACAATGATCTGCTTCCTCTAACTAAGCCTCACCTCTTAAAGTTTCCACCCAACAGTACCCTTTGTTGGGGACCAAGCCTTCTTTTACATACGAGCTTCTGAGGGACATTTAAGATCCAGACCATAACAAGTATCTAACCCAAGAAGAATTCTCTGGGCCTAAAGTAGTTTGCCATCATGGGCAGAAAACCGTTAGAAGATAATTTCAAAAAGGAGCAAATAACTCAAATTTTAAAATCTTTATCAATGAGTCTGTGTGATCCAGTATTTGAAGTGTTCTTTTAGTAGCCTGGAAATTTGTTGTCCTCAAATCCTCATCTCTGTTTTATTGCACTTCCTATCAATATAAAAGAAGAATATGCAATGATAATTAAAAATATTTCACACCTAAGAAATGTAGCTTATTGAAAAAATAAAAGTTATAAATATAATAAAAATAAAATAATCATAAAAATTTTGGTGAGAGTTTCAAGTAGACTAGTCATGGATAGCTCAGGATAAACATGTAAAAAGATTTTTTTTCCATAGTGTGTAATCCAAAAACACCTTTCAGGTCTCTCCTGATTGACCCTGAATAAAAATCTTACTTCAGGTGACAAAAAAAGGTTCATTGGTATTGCTCATGCATTTCAACATAAAAATGGAATGGAATCATTGACTACTGGTAGAAATGTGCAAAACTATTCAAGATAAATATGCTACTTTAAGGCTACACATTCTCTCCACTTTTGTCTGCCAGCTTGATTTCTGTATTGGGCACTCATGGATAAAAGGTATGTGATCTGAAAAAATAGTGTGTGTCTTTTAAAAGTCAGTGTCACGTAATGTCATTCCTTTTGGCAAAATTTATGTTACACGGTATTAGACCATGGGCTGAGCTAATGTAACACGATGCATTAAAAACTGCACATCATGATTATAATATGTGTCAGAACAATGAATTGTTATATCAGATGCCTGTTCAGCTATAAATAGGGCCCTCTGTAAGTCACTGACAAAAAGATTATATTCTCTTGATGTCTGTGTATAATTCCTATTGTCTAAAATGTGCAGCCCTCCAACACCCGTACTATGTGACCTGTGACCATTTGAATTGCATGTTTAATATATACATACTATGAAGATAGAGCACATTACAAAAGCCACAATTGAAGTTTTTTTTGTTTTCATAGGGGTCTTTCCTCTACAGAGAAAAAAGACATATTCAAGAAATTTTAATGGAGTCTGTATAGGTTAGAAAATCCTCCTGGCTACAAGTAACAGAAATTTCATAATAAGTAGCTTAAATAATAGAATTTGTTTTCCTCACATAAGATGACTAGAGATAAGCAGTTGCTAGTTTTGATTCAACAGCACAATATCAGGACTGCCATCTCTGAAATTTTTGTCTTTCCCTCATAACTAAGAAAGATGAATATTTTAAGGTCCAGTTATTCCATTCATTTTCATCGAATAAGTAGAAAAAGAGGCAGTTCTACCAGTATTTGGCCCTTTTATCAAGGAATCCAAAGCATTCCCAGCAACCACCTACATATTTCCACTTATGTCCAATTGCCCATGACTGGGCATAACTATATCTGGCTACCTCTAGTTCCAAGAAAAGTTGGAAAAGTAGGTTCTACAATTGAAGCAGGCAGGGAGGAAGAAGACTGGGAATGGAAATTGGGTGAAGCAGTTCATAGTGTCTGCCATCAATACCAATTATAATTAGAGCAGAAAGCATAGAATGGGGAAAGCCTTAAGAATGATAAGTCCTGGGCTGGGGTTGTGGCTCAGTTGTACAGCGCTCGCCTAGCACGTGCGCAGCCCGGGTTCGATCCTCAGCACCACGTAAGAATAAAGGCATTGTGTACAACTAAAACAAATAAATAAATATTTAAAAGAAAAAAAAAAGAATGATAAGTCCTTATGGAAAAAATTAATATTGACTTCTACTCCCACCATTCACAAACATGACTTCTAGCTGCAATGTAGAACTAAATGTGAAAGGTAAAATGATAAGCCTTATAGAATAAACATAGGGTAATATCATCAAGTCCTTTGCTTACAGGCAAAGTGTTATGTTTTAGATATTAGGTGTCCCTCAAAAGCTCATGTATGAGACAATGCAAGAAGGCTTAAAGGTAAAATGATTGGCTTACAAGAGCCTTAACCCAATCAGTGAATTAATCCCCTCATAGGGCTTAACTGGGTAGTAACTATAGGCCGGTAAGCTGTCACTGGAGGAGGTAGGTCATTCGGGATGTATGTTTTGGGGGCACATATTTTGTATCTGGTGAGTAGAGTCTCTCTGCTTCATGGTGCTGTGTTCTCAACTGCTTTCCTCCATCACACCCTTCTGCCATGATGTTCTGCCTCATCTCTATCCCCAAGGAAAGGAGCTGCCCTTCTTTAGACTGAGACCTGTGGAACCCTGAGCCCCCAAATAAATTTCTCATACTCTGATTGTTCTTATCAGGTCATTTGGTCACAGTAGTGAAAAAAATGACTAAAACACAAAGATTTCTTAAATAGGATATGTAAAGCACTAACCATAAGTGAGGAAATGGACTACTAAAATGTAAATCTTAAATAAAAACTTATGTTCATCAAACACACTAATCAGAAAAGAGTAGGTTGCTTTAGTTTCTGGCTATTCTAAATAATCCATCAGGAACATTTTTTGTATGTCTTTGTAAACATATGTAAGCATTTACACTGGACACATGGAGAAGAATTTCTGGGTCATAGAGATTGCGTATGTTCAGCTTCAATAAACACTGTCAAATAATTCTTCAAAGTAGTTGTAGAAGTGACACTAAAGTTGGAGAAGATATTATGTGTATCCAACAAAGGACCCCCCCCTTCCCTCCTTCTGTCTGTCTCTCTCCTTCTCTCTCTCTCTCTCTCTGTCTGTGTGTGTGTGTGTGTGAGAGAGAGAGAGAGAGGGAGAGAAACTCAAATAATCAATAAGAAATAGACAACAGAAAATGGGGAAAATATATAACTAATTCACAAGAGAATATTGAAATGGCCCCCTTAGTCATCCAGGAAATGCAGGATGCAGGTTAAAATCATAATGAAATACCATTACACATTCATCAGAATGTCTCAAATGAAAAAGACAGACAATAGTGTTGGTGAGAATGTGGAACAAAGAGAAATCTTGTACTCTGCTGATCAGAGTGTTAATTAGCACAAGTACTTTGAAAACTATTTGACAGAGTCTATTAAAGCTGAACATATACAACACACTTTATGCCCCACAAACTCTTCTAAGTTTCTGGACAAAATTCTCACATATCTTTACCAAAAGACATGCACAAGAAATGTATATGGGAATTCTGTGTACAATAGCCAGAAAACTGGAAACAACCCAACCCATACAAAATAATATTATACAAAAACATAAATAAATAAAAACAACATGCAAACACTTGTATTAATCTCACATATATTCAACATTATTGACTATCTCACAGATAACATTATTGTTGAGAACAAGAAACTAAATACAAGAGTACATACTGTTTGATTCCATTACTGCCAAGTTCAAAAGAAGGCAAAACTAGTCTGTTGTGTTGGAGGTCAGCATGGTAGTTTCTTGGGTGGGATGAGTTGAGATTGGAGGGGCTTCAGGGAAATGTTGGGGTAACTGCTAATGACGTCTTTTCTTGATTTGGGTGGTAGTTACATGGTTATGTTTGCTTTATAAAAACTTATTGAGCTACATTCTTATTTATGCATATTTCTTTTTTATGCATTATAGTCTTTGATAAAAAATAGCTTTCAAAAAGGTAATTAGCAGGAGTGACTTTGCACCTAGACTGTGAAAATACCTGTCCCATGAGTTTTGAAGGGAACAAAATCAAGAATTTCATTTTGGAGCCAGAACCCTTTGAAAGCAAGAGAGATTGGTTATTCTGAGCACTGTTAGACCCAGAAAAGTATTCCAGATTAATTAAAAATAGTTGGGTGAGTGTGTTGGCCTGAAAGCCTTAGAGAGGAGTAAAAAGATGTCAGAAAGAAAGACTCCTGAACTAATTTGCACTGGAGTAGGCCATGGGCAAAGCAAGAGGGGATCGGTAGGTGTGGGACAGGGAGTGAGTGTGAGAGAGAGGAAGGCATATAGACCAGTCTGGAGGATGATAAGGGGAATGCTGAGAGCTGTGGGGTCAGAGCTGGATTAAGGCATGAATACCAGTCTACAAAGGGAAGCCAAAACCTCAGTGGGAATGCCTTTCAAGGGGAAGAGTATTTGAGGAAATAATTGGATAAGCTTTGAAGCCAGTGGCTGAGAATTCCAAAGGGCAGACTTAGTCACCAAACTGCCCTCCAAGGAAGATGACCTGGTAAATAATAATAATAATAAAATGTGATGTGATTAATAACAATGCAGTAATAATACGTGACATATTTAATGATTAACATCTGCAAAGTGATTGCTGTATGCTAGCGACTATGTTCTTCATGTGCATTTTCTCAGTCCATTAGAATCTATCTTCACTGTGTCATTGTATCATCAGTGTCCAGAACAGTGCTAGGCACAATGTATACCCTTAACAATTGTCAAAAACATAAACAATAAGTTTACAGTGAGACTTTTATCTGGCTCAGTGAGCTAGAGGTGAATTGCAAAATCAATAGTAGAGAAGCGGAGCCCTGACCTCTATCCGTACATCGCAGGGAATCGCGTCTTGATCTGGAAAGGCTTCAGGATAGGAGGTTCCCAGAAAATGGATAACAATAGCTTTGTAATAATTTTTTTTTTTTTTTTTTTTTTTTTTTTTTACCGGGGATTGAGCTCAGGGGTTGGGCCACATCCCCAGCCCAGAGACAGGGTTTCATGAGTTGAAGTGCCTCGCCATTGCTGAGGCTGGCAGATCCTCCTGCCTCAGCCTCCCAAAGTGCTAGGATTACAGGCTGCGCCACCGCGCCCGGCTGCTTTGTAATAATTTTGTGATTCAACAGAGGCATGACAGAGCTTCAGTTGATCTTCCTCCAATTAAGAAAATAAGAAAATGCATCCAAGCTGGAAGCCCTTTATATAATCTATTATCAGAAGTGACATCATATCACTTTTGCCATATTCTATTTGTTAAAATTGAGTCAATGTATCCATACTCAAGGGGAGGGGATGATACAAAGGCAGGAATACCAATAAGAAGGAACCTTTGGTGGCTGTCCTAGAGGCTGCCTACTATAGCCTCCATCCTAGCCACTATAACTACTCCATTCATATAATAGCACTGGGGTTGGGGGGGCTAGCTGGACAGGCTGGTTGACATCCATAGGACAAATGATGCTCTCTGCTTTATTATTGAGTGTCTCCACAGTGGTAGATGCTCTCTGGTGGGTATTAACATGAGACATAAAAATCACATGCTTTATGTGCAATCCTGGCCTCTTCCTCAAATTTCTTTTTGTGTGATTGCCAGTTTTGTTTCTTTCAGATCTCTGAATTCTACTAGGGCCCAAGAGTTGTCATTTAAGAAAGTGAGCACTTCTCTTCCACAGTGGGCATGGTCTTAGTTAGGATTTGGTAGAGATTTCATGCAGTATCCTTAGCCACAGAATTCATCAGTATCATTGGGTCTTCTGAGTCATATGGCTTGAATGGCAGAAAAGCTTGTATTGCACCCTAGTCCTGATGCAGAGCCCACTCTGGCTCTCTGCTCTCCTCAAAGCTGGCACAGTTCTGAATCACTCAATAAATGAGTCAGAACAGTATTTCCAAATGCAGCATATTACTACCTCACTTATTCAGAAAGTGTTGGGGGCCCAAGACTAAGGAATGGATAAGAGAAGCTGAGAAAGAGGAAAAGCCAATGCAAGAATAAATTGACTCTGTCATTGCTATAGGCGATGGTACTTGATTCCATGGAACTGTCTGAGGAGACTTGTGACATGTGCCTCAGAACACTCTGCTGCCTGGAGAATGAAAGGGGAAGCACTGATTCCTAGGTTCCTGTTACCCTGCACTGCTGGTTGTGCACTGTTGCTGCCTGAAGCGATTGCCGCTTGGAGCAACGACGCTGCGGGAGAAAATTTGCAGGCAGGATGGAAATGAAAAAGTTCTTTTATTCTTCTCTCTTCTAACTTCTCTCTCCAGCTCCAGCAACCTCTCGAACTCCAACCACAACTCCAACTACTATCACACTCTAACTCTAACCCCCACAGGCACTAACCCTCACCCGGTTAAATACATTTTGCTTTAACAAGGACAAGTGCTTACAGCTCGAGCTTACAGGTGTGTCACACAGTGTTCATAGGCATAAAAAGATTCTTAGATAAATGTATGAATATCAGGTGGAACTTGAACGTCTTTTATGGCTCTCAGCTAACCGCAATCTTAGCTATCTCCTTTATTAGGCTCTTACAGTGCACACATGAGAACTAAGCATTTTCCCATGCAGAGTCCTCTCTTCTTTGGGGGGGCATGGCTAAGGCCTGATGTTAGGCCCTGTTTGATTATACCCATGCTGTGCTCTCAAAGCCCGAGAGCAACTAGGTGCAGCTGCAGTAGCTCCAGTAAGTTATAGGACCGAGAGAATTGGAAAAGATGTGCAAGTGAAAAGGAAAGGAAGAAAAAAAAAAATAAAAAGGAATCTTCTAGGTCTTTCAGGCATCTAGAGGTAATTTTCAGAAATATTTCACAAAAGTACACTTTTACCAATAATACATTTTAAATAATTGCTCCAGGAAGCATATTTTCCAGTTGGCCAACTGGTTTTATTAGACAGAAGTACAATATCACAGTAACTTTACATTGGGCCCCAAATCTCTGGAGACATCGCATTGTAATACAGGTTGCAACATAGTTCCAGGCAAGTAAAACGGGACCATTCTCTTGTTTTCATCAAAATTAGAAATCTTTCTCAGTCACATACTTGACTTTTATTTAACTCAGCAAATATCTGCTACACATCTACATGACAGTATTAAGCTTGATATTTGAGATACTAAGATGAATGTAATACATATATATATGTGTGTGTGTGTGATATATATGTGTGATATATATATATATATATATATATATATATATATATCTCAATTTCTTAATCCATTCATTTATTGATGGGCATCTGGGTTGATTCCATAATTTAACTATTGTGAATTGTACTGCTCTAAACATTGAGGTTCCTGTATCGCTAATTGCTAAGTCTTTGATCCACTTCAAGTAGAGTTTTGTGGAGGATGAGAGAGAAGAGTCTAATCTCATTTTTCTATATATAGCTATCCAGATTTTAGATCTTTTGGGAAAATACCAAGGAGTGGGATAGCTGGGCCAAATGGTGATTCCATACCTAATTTATTGAGGAATCTCCATACTGCTTTCCAGAGTAGTTGTATTAGTCTGCAGTCCACCAACAATATACAAATATACCTTTCCCCCAACAACCCTGCTAGTATTTATTGTTCATATTCTTGATCATTGCCATTGTGACTTGAGTGAGATGTAATCTTGGTGTAGTTGTGAATTACATTTCCCTGATTGCTAGAGATGTTGAACATTTTCTCATGTATTTGTTAGCCATTTGTGTTTCTTCTTTTGAGAAGTTTATGTTTAGTTCTTTTGCCCATTTATTGATTGGGATATTTGGGTTGTTTTGTTGTTGTTGTTTTGGTGTTAAGTTTTTTTACTCTTTTGCATATTCTGGATATTAATGCTTTATTGGAGGAGTAGCTGGCCAAGATTTTCTCCTGTTCTGTATACTCTCTCTTCATACTCTTAAACATTTCCTTTGCTGTGCAGAAACTTGTTAATGTGATGGCATCTCACTTATTGATTTCTGGTTTTATTTCTTGCACTTCGGGCATCTTGTTAAGGAAGTTGGTGCCAACACCTAGATGATAGAGCGTTGACCTTATGTTTTCTGGTCTAATTGCTAAGTCTTTGATCCACTTCAAGTAGTGTTTTGTGGAGGATGAGAGAGAAGAGTCTAATCTCATTTTTCTATATATAGCTATCCAGTTTCCCCTGAAAAATTTGTTAAAAAGGCTGTCTTCTCTCCAAGATATATTTTAGGTGCTTTTATCAAATATAAGACAGCTATAGTTATGTGGATTTGTCCCTGAGTCTTCTATTCTGTTCCATTGGCTTTCATGTATATTTTGATGCTAATAGTATGCTGTTTTGTCATTATAGCTCTGTAGTATAATTTCAAATCCAGCATTGTGATGCCTCCTTCTTCACTTTTCTTGCTTAGTATTGCTTCCGGTGTTCTGTGTTTCTTATTCTCTCAGATGAATTAAGAATTGTTTTTTCTAATTCTGTGAAGAATGTCATTGGTATTTAGATGAAAATTGTATTGAATCTGTATGTTGCTTTTGGGAGTATGGCCATTTTGACAATATTGATTCTGCCTATCTAAGAACATGGAATGTCTTTCCATCTTCTAAGGTCTTTAATTTCTTTCTTCAGTGTTCTATAATTTTCATTGTACCTCTTTGGTTAGATTAATTCTCAAGTATTTAATCTTTTTGAAGTTATTGTGAATGGGATGGTTTTCTTGGTTTCTTCCTCAGCTGAATCACTGTTGGAGAATAGGAAAGATAATGTTTATGAGTGTTGATTTTGTATCCTGCTAATTTGCTGAACTATGTTTGCTTTAGAAGTTTTCTGGTAGAGTTTTTTTTGATCTTCTAGATATAGGATATTATTGTCAGTAAACAAAGATAGTTTAACTTCTTTTTCCTATTTGTATCCCCCCCCTTTTTTTAGGTTTGATAGTTAATTTCTTTTATTTATTTATTTTTTCTATTTTGTTATACATGTTTGCAGAGTGCAATTCATTTCATATTACATATAAAGAGCACAATTTTTCAAGTTGCTGGTTTTATATAAAGTATTTTTACAACAATTGTGTCTTCATACATGTACTTAGGGTAATGACAGCCAACTCCTTCTACCATTATTCCTATCCCCTTGTCCCCTCTTCTCCCTCCCCCCTCTTTGTTCTATTTAAAGTTCTTTCATTCCTCTCATCCCCCCTCCCTTGCCTTTATAAGTCAGTTTCTTCATAACAAAGAGATCATTCTACCTTTGGTTTTTTTGGGGATTGGCTAACTTCACTTAGTGTTTTCTCCAACTCCATCCGTTTACCTGCAAATGCCATGATTTTATTCTCTTTTAGTGCTGAGTAGTGTTCCATCTGGGTTGGTTCCACAATCTCGCTATTGTGAATTGTGCTGCTATAAACATTGATGTGGCTGTGTCCCTGTAGTAAGCTGTTTTTAAGTCCTTTGGGAATAGGCCAAAGAGTGGGATAGCTGGGCCAAATGGTGGTTCTATTCCAAGTTTTCCTAGGAATCTCCATACTACTTTCCAGATTGGCTTCACCAATTTGCAGTTCCACCAGCAATGTACGAGTGTGCCTTTTCCCCCACATCCTCGCCAGCATTTATTGTTGTTTGTTTTTTTTTTTTTGATAGCTGCCATTCTGACTGGAGTAAGATGAAATCTTAGAGTAGTTTTGATTTGCATTTCTCTAATTGCTAAAGATGTTGAACATTTTTTCATATATTTGTTGATTGATTGTATATCATCTTCTGAGAAGTGTCTGTTTAATTCCTTGGCCCATTTATTGATCAGGTTTTTTGGTTTTTTGGTGTTAAGGCTTTTCAGAGCTTTATATATCCTTGAGGTTAGTGTTCTATCTGATGTGCTTGTGGTAAAGATTTGCTCCCATTCTGTAGGTTCTCTATTCACCTCACTAAATGTTTCTTTTGCTGAGAAGCTTTTTAGTTTGAATCCATCCCATTTATTGATTCTTGGTTTTAATTATTGCACTATAGGGGTCTTATTGAGGAAGTTGGGGCCTAATCCAACATGATGGAGATTTGGGCCTACTTTTTCTTCTACTAGGTGCAAGGTCTCTGGTTTAATTCCTAGGTTCTTGATCCACTTTGAGTTAAGTTTTGTGCATGGCGAGAGAAAGAGATTTAATTTCATTTTATGACATGAGGATTTCCAGTTTTCCCAACACCATTTGTTGAAGAGGCTGTCTTTTCTCCATTGAACGTTTGTGGCATCTTGTCTAATATAAGATAACTGTAGGTGTGTGGGTTAGTCTCTGTGTCTTCTATTCTGTACCATTGGTCAACTGGTCTACTTTGGTGCCAATACCGTGCTGTTTTTGTTACAATTGCTTTGTAGTACAATTTAAGTTCTGGAATAGTAATGCTACTAGCTTCACTCTTCTTGCAAAGAATTGCTAGGGCCCCACCCAGTGCCTGTGGGACTGCTACCTGCCCTTCTTATTTGTATCACTTTGATTTCCTTTTCTTGCCTGATTGCTCTGGCTAATGTTTTGAGGACTGTAAGCTGCCTGAAATGGCCAGCCACAAACCGCGGGAGGAAAACTCGGAGGCAGAGTAAAGCTATTACTACTTTTACTTCTACTTTCTTAGAGAGAGCTTAGAGAGGGAAAGAAAGATTTTTAGAGAGAAAGATTAGAGAGAGCTTTTCTTCTTGTCTTCTTAGCTTAGAGAGAGAGAAAGAAAGATAGAGCTTAGCTTAGAGAAAGATTATTTTTCTTCTTAGCTTAGAGAGAGAAAGAAAGATAGAGAGAGCTTAGCTTAGAGAAAGATTATTTTTTAGAGCTTCTTTCTTCTTTCTTCTTTCTTCCTCGGGAGCCTCGGCCTAACTCTGACCAGCCATTACTTCTTCTATCTGGTTTCTCTTCTGTAACTGCTCTGCCTACGTTCTGGCCGCTCTGATTCTTTTCTTCTCCGACCCGAACTCTTCTTCTGACCGACCGAGCGACTGCACGACTGACTGAATGAATTCTCCGTTCTCCTAACTCGGACCGCTTTCACCCGGTTATATACCTTTAGCTTTGCGGGTGCCTACAGGTGCGTCACATACATATCAGGTGGAACTTATGGCTTCCAGCTAGCCGCAATAACCCTTCCTAATTGGGGCTCCTTCAGAGGACTATGTTGAAAAGGAGTGGTGAGAGTGGACAGCCTTGTTTTGTTCCTGATTTTAGAGGAAATTCTTTTAGTTTTTGTCCATTTAGTATGATGTTGGCTTTGGGTGTGTCATAAATGGCCTTTATGATGATGAGGTAAATTACTTTGATCCCTAGCTTCCCCAACATTGAAAAAATTTTTTTATTTGTAGATGGACACAATACCTTTATTTTATTTATTTACTTTATGTGGTGCTGAGGATTGAACCCAGTGCCTCATACATGCTAGCCAAATGCTCTACCACTGAGCCATACCTGCAGCCCTCCAGCATTTTTAACATGAATCACTGTTAGATTTTATCAAAGGCCTTTTCTGCATCTATTATGATGATCATGTAATTTTTGTCCTTAATTTTATTTAAGTTATGAATTACATTGATTGATTTGTGTATGTTGAACCAATCTTGCATCCCTGGAATAAAACCCACTTGATCATGGTATATTATCTTTTTGATATGTTTTTGAATGTGGTTTGCTTATATTTTATTAAGGATTTTTTATATCTATGTTCATCAGGAATATTGGTCTGTAGTTTCCTTACCTTGATGCATCTTTGTCTAGTTTTGGTATCTGGGTTTTACTGGCTTCACAAAATGTATTTGGGAGTATTCCCTCTCTTTCAATTTTATGGAATCATTTGAGAAAGACTGGTGTCCTGTAAAGGTCTAGTAGAACTCAGCTTAGAATCTATCAGGTCCTGGGCTTTTCTTTTTTGGAAGGCTTTTAATTGCAGTTTCAATTTCATTACCTAATTTTGGTCTGTTTAAGTTTTTTTTTTTTTTTTTTTTTTTTTAATCTTCCTGATTCAACTTGGGCAGGTCATATGTGTCTAAAATTTTTTCAATGTCTTCCAGATTTTCCAGTTTATTGTAGCATAAAATTTCAAAATAGGTTCTGATTATCCTCTGGATTTCAGAAGGGCCTGTGGTGATATCTCCTTTTTCATCTCAGAGCTTGTTGATTTGCTTCTTCTCATACTTTCTGTGTTTAGTTTGGTTAAGGATTTGTCAATTTTTATCTTTTCAAACAATCAACTTTTCATTGCATTGATCCTGGGTATTGTTTTCTTATTCTCAAGTTTTTTTATTTCAGCTCTGATCTTAATTATTTCCTGTTTTCTTCTGATTTGGGGAATCGTTTTTTTCTTCTTTTACTAGGACTTCATGTGGAGCATAAGCTTATTTATTGGAGAATCTTTCTAATTTTTTAATGTAGTCATTAAGTGCTATAAATTTTCCATTTAGAACTGCTTTCATATTGTCTCAGAGATTTTGGTATTTTGTATCTTTATTCTTTTTCATTTCTAATGATTTCTTCATTTCTATTCTCATTTCTTCTTTGACTCATTCTTTTTCTTAAATACTTTTTTAGTGTCAATGAACCTTTATTTTATTTATTTATGTGTGGAGCTAAGAATTGAACTCATTGCCTCACACATGCTAGGCAAGCACTCTACCACTGAGCCACAACCCCAGCCCCTTGACTCATTTTTATTTAAGAGATTATTGTTCAATCTCATATGTTTATGTGGTTTCTTTCTTTCTTTCCTTTTCTTGCTGTTGATTTCTAGTTTCATTCCATTATGATCTGCTAGGATACATGGGGTTATATTATGGGGGGGGATGGACAACGGCCAGCATCTCATTAAGGGGTTCTTCTTCCTGCCCAGGATAATCCAAGCCAGCCTAAAATTTACAATCTCAAGTAATTAGTAAATAACAAAGCACAAATACTCAGAAATATATTTACAGAAAGTGAAGCCCCTGATAGATCTAGTCCACATGGGTTCTGGAACTAGACAAAGTCAAAAAGGCTCTAGTGGTTTATTTAAGGGAGTATATCAAAGGCATGGATAAGGTTTCAAGGGCAGAGTCTTCTTCCTGATATCTTGTAGTTAGCAGGTTGATTGATATCTTGACAGGTCACACCCATCTCAGGTGCTGTGTGTGCCACGGCAGAGCAGGATAGAGATACACATTGTCCCTGGCCAATTACCAGAGGAAATGTCCACTGGTCATTCCTGGACACCAGATGTCTCTATCCACAAGGCTTCCATTCATGGTAACCCACAGGCAACCCATGGACAGCTCTTGACATTATATCTTTTTGTTGTTGTTGTTGTTGTTTGCTAAGATTTGCTTTGTGGCCTAGAATATGATCTATTTTGGAAAAACCATGTTCAGCTGAGAAGAAAATAAATTCAGCTGTTTTGGGGTGGAATATTCTATAGATGTTAGGTCCTTTTAATTTACAGTGTTGTTTAGATTGGATATATATTTATTAATTTTATGCTTTGATGATCTGTCTATTGGTGATAAGGGTGTATCAAAATCACCCAGTAGTATTGTGTTGGGGTCTATGTGGGATTTAATGGTCATGGAATATTTTTTCCATGAAATTGGATGCACTGATATTTAAGCCATAAGTGTTTATTATTGCTGTATCTTTTCATTGAATTGTTCCCTTTATAAGTATGTAGTGGCCATTTGTGTCTCTTCTGATTAATTTTTGCTTGAAATCTGCTTCGTCATATATAAGAATAGCTACTCCTGCTTGTTTTCTTGGACCATATGCATGGACTACTTTTTGCCATTCTTTTACCTTCAGCCTGTGGATATTTTTGCCCACAAGTCTCTTGTAAACAGCATATTGTTGGATCTTGTTTTTAGATCCATTCTGCTAATTTGTATCTTTTAATTAGAAAGTTGAGACCATTAACATTCATCATTAGTATGGATACGTGTTTTTGGTTTCCTGTCACTTGTTTTTTTACTATATCTTATCCTGTCTTGATTCTCATTTAGTGCATTATTCTTCTGTTGAACTTCTTCTGTTTGGGAGATTTGGGGATTGTTTTTTTAGTTCCTCTGTGTGCAGTTTATATTTGAGTATTTTTTGTAGTGCTGGCTTAGTGCTCATGAATTCTTTTGGTTTATCTATTCTTGTTGTGGAAAGTTTTTATTTCCCCTTCAAATTTGAAATTGAGATTTTCTGGGTATAGTAACCTTGGCTGGCAGTTGTTTTTTTTTAGGGCTTGGAATCTCTCATTCCAGGTCCTTCTTGATTTTAGGGTCTGAGCTGAGAAATCAGATATGGACCTTATTGGTTTGCTCTAAATGTGACCTGGTGTTTCTCTCTTACAGGCTTTTAATATTCTTTTATTCTTTTTTATGTTAGGCATTTTGATTATATTATGTCTTGACAAGCGTCTGATTTGAGTTAGGTCTATTTCTGGGGTCCTGTAAACCTCCTGATGTGGATGACTATCTTGTTTCTGATATGGGAAAATTTTTCTGTAATTATCTCATTGAAAATATTCTTTATGCCTTTAGTTTGTGTGGCTATGTTCTCTTCTATCCCAGTGATTCTCAGGTTTGGTCTTTTAAAGTTACCCCAGAGTTCTTATAAATTCTGGATATATTCTATAATATTTTACCCTTTATTGCCTCCTCTGTACTCAAGATCATATAGCCTGTCTTCAATGCCTGAAGTTGTGTCTTCAAGGACTGAGGTGCTACTTTCTACACAATTTAATCTGTTAATGATGATTTCTATTAAGTTTTTTTCAATATTTTTAGTTGTATATGGACATATACCTTTATTTATTTTTATGTGGTGCTGAGGATTGAACCCAGTGCCTCATGCATGCTAGGCTAATGCTCTACCTCTGAGCCACAACTCCAGCCCTGCTGATTGAGTTTTTAATTTGATTGATTGTATCTTTCATTTATGAAGTTCTGCTTAGTTTCTTTTCACTATTTCTATTTCTTTTTTATTATTATTATTTTTTAGTTGTACTTGGACACAATACCTTTATTTTATTTACTTCTATGTGGTGCTGAGGATTGAACCCAGGGCCTCACACATGCTAGGCAAGCACTCTGCCACTGAGCTACAGCCCCAGCCCTATTTCTATTTCTTTATTAAAGTGGTCTTTTATCTCCTGTAGTCATTATCTTAATTCCTTCCTTAGATCTTTTTTAGTTCATTGAATATTTTAATAATCAGTTTTTTATAATCTTTCTCTGGGCTTTCATCCAGCTGGCTATCAATGGGATCTTTTGTTGAGGGATTGTGGATTTGTGGGGAAGATTTGTTTGCTGTTTTCTCATGTTTTCAGAGTTCTTGGACTTATGCATTAATTGAAGTGGATTCCCCTATCCTTTTATACACATGTCCTTTTCTGTGTAATTATTTTATTTGTTCTGGGACTTCTCTCAGATGTATATATAGAAGTCAAGGAGTGGGACCTGAGTTCTCTCTCTGATTGCTCCTCCTTGGATTCTAGTTGTTGGTTTGGGGCTTTTGTCTCCTCATGTCTTTGAGTTGGAATAATGTAAGGGAATGTTTAGTTCAGCAGCAGAGTCTCTAAGCTGTGAAATTTTAGTATCCTTGTAAGTTCTCAGCACCTCACAGAATGGGGTGAAATAAATAATAGCAACAACTGTTGCAAACATCAAACAATACACAGTGTTAAAGTAAAAACCCAGATTCTATTATGTCTTCAACATTAATTGTCACCAATAAACAGGAATGGTGGGTTCTCAATTGTCATCAGTAAGAACAATAACCATGACCTAGATTTGGCTTTAAAGCAAACAGCAGGTGTCAAATAAATGATCCATAGTAGTACTGATTGTATTGGCATTAATGGGGGGGGAGTTATATAGACCAATTAGTTCTAAATGATGGTAAAAATACAGCTGTTTAGGGGGAAAAGAGATGTGTTATGAAGTTAGAAGAGATTTCACAATTCCAGAAAGTGAACAGAGAGAATGCAAGAGATGTAGCAAGTGATGGGGAGGGAAGCAAGGTATTGGGAAAATGGGAGAGAGAATAATAGAATTTGTCTGTTAGCAGGTGAAGATAAGAGAGAAAGAGAAACAAGGAAATAAATAAGTAAAAATAGTATAAAACCAAACCAGACTATATGATCAAAAAACTCAAACCCACAAAAGACAATACTAGGAAAAAATAATTATGTTAAAAATGCTAAAAAAATGAGAGAAAAGGAACCAAATAAGTGTATGTACATATCTTCCTGAACCAATTCATATAGCCAGAATTCATATGCATGTGCATGCATGTGCACACTCACACACGGAAAGAATAAGCAAAACAAAATAAAATAAAAAATAAACATTTTTAAAAATCCAGAATCTTTTTTAAAAAATATTTATTGTTTTTAGTTGTACACAATGCCTTTGTTTTTATGTGGTGCTGAAGATCCAACCCAGGCCGCTCACGTGCTAGGCGAGCGCTCAACCACTAAGCCACAACCCAGCCCCAAAATCTAAAATCTTACTGAAGAATTAAGGAATATTCTCCTTAAGGTGGTTGAAATAGTTGACTAGGTTGGTTGGTAACTGTCTATGTTCAGCAGTCTTTCTTTCCAATTCTGCTTGAGTTGGACAGAGAGAGCAAGGGGTGGGGGTTGTTATCCCCTTCCTGATTCTGTATTGTTTTGTGATCTACCAGTTGGAGTGAACTAAGATTGAGGTCAGGCCTGTGGATATAAGACTCAGCTTCCCTTCTCACCAGTATGAGGTAGGTTGGGTTAGGACGTAGGTTGGTGTTTTGTTCATTCTGACCAGTTCAGCAGCATTCCCAGGGTACCACTTCTGCAGTGTTCTGTGAGGAGAGTTCCAGCAGGTGGGGCTTATCTCTAATCAGCCCTCAGGGACTTCCTTGGGTGGTGCCTTCTTTGGAGAGACTAGATTCACCTGCCCCTAGGGCTAGACTATAGCCCATCTCTTCTATGGTTTTGGTTCTCAGGAGCTTCCCAAGAAATCCAATCATGGGTTAGGGCAACTGATCCTCCATTCACAGTTGCACAGGAGCACAGCCTTCCCAGACTTAGTCCCTGAGGGTATTCACCCATGCCTGCTCAGACTCTCTGCCTGTTTCAGCTGCTCCTGTGAGCCATCAGACTCAAAGGAGAGGCGAATCAAGCTCCCCTTCGCCTTCCACTGGGTCCACTCTACTTCTTGCCTCTTTCACTCATGTTCCCTCAGGCCCAGCCTAGGTCCCTTGATAGAAACCTACAAGGATATTGTAGCTGTGTGGGTTTTTTGTTTTGTTTTGTTTTTGATATCTTCAGTTCCACAGTCACCCCAAGATGGTTCCTGCCTCAGCTCTTTGGAAGTTAAGATATAAGTAAGATTTTTAAGCACAAGAGTGTACTTTTCAAGCACTAGTGCACAGTGCAGCCTCTGAATCAGCTAAGATTAGGCAGTATATATATATATATTTTTTTTTGGTACCAGGGATTGAACTCAGGGGCACTCGACCACTGGGCCACATCCCCAGCCCTTTTTTGTATTTTATTAGACACAGGGTCTCACTGAGTTGCTATGTGCCTCGCCATTGCTGAGGCTGGTTTTGAACTCACGATCCTCCTGCCTCAGCCTCCCAAGTGCTGGGATTACAGGCGTGTGCCACTGCGCCTGGCTTAGGCAGTATTTTTAATCACAGGTTTCTTTATACCAAGACTATGTTCCCTTTCCCTGTCTGTGGTAAATCTGTACTGGTGGTGCGGCTGCCTGTCAGAAGTGGTGACTTAACCATAGGTTCTGAACTGTCCTGTGGCAGAGGTGACGTGCTTCTTGAGAACTCTCCCTGTGAAGTTGCCAAAGGGATGGCACAGTTGCTATGGCGATGCCCTATTCAACAGGTGGTTCTGTGCTATTCAGTTCTTGACCTTTGTTGCCGCTACAGACCTTGAGTTCCAGATGCCAGCTACTCAAGGTTAGAAAGTTATGGCTGCAAGTTGATAATATCAATTGGGCTGCTTATACTCATGACCTTGGCTTCACTTGCTTTGAAGAAACTTTCCTACAATAACCCTTTTAATGATAAAACTTATATAATAAACATGCTGAGCTTGCTCATGGTCACTCTTACTCCACCAGAGGTTGCCTGAACCACCAAGCCCTGGCTTTTTCTCTGCTCACATGTCAGTTTGTCTTTTCTCTCTCCCCTCATCGCCTCATCCAGTTATCTCCCTGGAATAAACTGTCATGCAGGTCACAACAACTGCCCAGTCAGCTCTGATGTATTCTTTCATCTTTGTTTATGATACCCAATTTCTGAGTTCCTAAGCCTCTTTGACATAAGAGGTGTCCAATATTAAGTTTTAGTGAAATCCCTTTTTCACCCATCTTGCTGAGAAGCTGTACGCCTCCTGCTTTGAACCCATGCCAAGGAGAAGTTTGGGATGCAGCTTTCCTCTACTCCATGATTTCCCCTCCCTGAGGCTTAAGAATCTGTATATTCTTTAATAAAATATTACCCCAACCACCAAAGATTGGTAATGAAAGAACTATCCCTCCGGGAGGAGATAACTGGACTTGCCTCTTATTGTGCTAGATTCATCCATTCCTGGAGGTTGAATTTTTCAGATCTCTTCAACCCTCAATCTCAAATGTTGATGAACTCATCCCATACAGAGTCCCTAGTGAATTTATTCCTATAGTTCACCTGAGACCAGATTGTAATATTTAAGCAGAATTCAGCTAGATTTAGGGATAACAGAATCAAAGGGTGCCAGTGAGGAAAGCAGCTTATTGTATCCATTTCAAATGCTTTAAGGCACCTCTGGCCTAGATCCTAAAGGCCTCCCTGTGGTTATCACTCTCCTGCTCTGACTGAAATGGCCTTCCATCAGACTGTCTTCTTAAAAGCCAGACCCAAAGAAGCAAGGCCCAGAGGAAGATGGGGTGTGTGTGATGGAGAGAAGGGAAGGTTCTGGTTTCTCAGTAGTCATCTTGCTAGAATGGGATGCTTCTGTGACATGCTATCAAAAGGGGTGTGTGTGTTAAAGTAGTTTATTAATTCAAGAAATATTTGACTACCAACTATGTGCTAGGCCTGTGGGGATACTGTGGTGAATAAGTGAAACATGGTACTTTTCATATGAAATTATCAAACAGGAAATTCAGCATGATCTCATTAATGATAATATGTACATTTCTATATTCATATCTACTGTGTTAATGGTTTCTTATTTAGGAACTCTTTCCCAGATGTCTCATCAAACAAACACTTTATATGGGGCTTAATAAGTACCAGCACTGTTCTAAGTACTTTATAAATATTAACTCATTTAAGTTTATGAGGTAGTTAATATTATTATTATTGTTTTCTGCATTTTTACAGATGAAGAAACTGGAACACTGAGAGGTTTAAGTAACTTGTCTGGAACCAGAATTCATATTCTCAATCAATACTGTTAAACTCCTGACCAGAATAAGTCCATCTGATCTCCTACCCTAAAAGGTGAGAGCCAAACTCCACAATCTTAACTTATGGCCTCAAGCATACATTACAGAAAACATAGACACAGATAAACTTACACACTCTGTCCTCAAGGGCCTGGCAGCAGCAGTAGCAACAGAAACCTGTAAGCTTTATTGGTTATTGGTTTACAGTAAAGGCACAGATACAAACTAATTAAAACAGAAAAGGGGTAAAAGGATGGAGGCAGAGTATAGGTTGGGGAGAAAGTAGGCATTTGTCTAAGAAACTCCTGCAAAGCAGCACAAAACTAGCTCTGAACTTCTTGAAACAAGTAAAAAAGGAAAATATGATGAGTTACATGATTTTTGGTGCTTGATGGGAGAAAAGGCCTTGACAGTAGCAAAAGCCCTAGTTGTACCATTTTTTGTTGTGTGCTTTGCATCTGCTATTGTTTCATTGTAGCATTTTGCTTTGGTGAGTTTGCTGTTATGTGTCTTCTACTACCCCCCACACAATATTTCACAGCTCTGCTATGTCACTTGGAATTGTATTTCAGTGTGCCAGCCAGCTGGATAACAATATTTGTTGAATTTAGCATCCGCTCAGTACAGAACACAGATGGAAGGTTAGAGGAGGAAGATTTATAGAAGATTCTTGCCTCTAAACTTAGTTATAACGTAACTAGGAGGGTGAACACATTCCTCACAAAGAAGCTAAACAATTGTCTTAAAGACAAACATACCAAAAATAAAAATAATCATTGGGTAATTCTAAAACAGCCAGGCAAGGGTCTGTTATGGTAGACTTGGGTTTTGATCCTGGATTTAAATAAACAGTCTTATACTGGCAGGATAGAAGGGCTTTCCACAACCTGCTGTGAAAGTGAGAATGAGTGAATGAAGTGTTGGAAAGGGTAATGACAGTTATGTGGATACCTTTGAAGGATGGTACCCAGAAAAAACAAAGGAGGCTCTACCCGGCATTCCTTGGGGAACTCTAGCAGGAAGTGTAGATCAGATGTGTGCCTCCAGTTTATCTGTGCCTGTGTGTTCTGTAATGTATGCTTGAGGCTATAGGTTAAGATTGTGGAGTTTGACTCTACCTTTTAGAGTAGGAGATCAGATGTGTGCCTCATTTTATGCCACAGACATATAAAACAATCAAAAGTTGTGGAGCATCTACTATGCCTCAGATACTGACCCAGATGCTTTAACCAACATACCTACTCTGTAAAGTGGGCATTACTATATTTATTTTGCAAACGAGGAAGTGGGTCAGCAAGAAGGTTAATAGCATAAGTGTCAGTGTCACATAGCCACTGAAGTGTGGAACACCTAATGTAAGCTGGTTTGTCTGACCATGAAGCTCAAATTTTGTATGCCACACTCATTAAGATACAGTAGAAGTGGTGATTATTTGAAGAAGTCCTACAGTCATTTCCTTGGAAAGTTACATTATCTACAAAAATTTCAGCAGAGATGTTAAGTAAAAGGTAAGGCATATATATACACATATATATTTTAACTGAGTGCATGATGGTATTTCATTAAACATATAGCATTTGACACCAGGGAATTAAATCCAAAGTATCCTTAATAGTTTTTAGATCTCCCTATTAAGCGGATAACCCTGCAAAGCAATATCCCTGACAAACCGATCTCACCAGGGGGCAGACCAAAGTTTCTTACAAAGGACAGGCTCTGGAGACCGGAAAAAGTGTAACTTTTGTCCAAACTAAGAGGTCTGACCAAGCACTAAAAGGAAGGCTATCCGAGAGAGGAGAGTGCGGGTTCCACGAGAAGGAAAAGGGTGGCGACTGGGACAGTGCGCAGCGCGACACCAACCAGTCGCCGGCGGTTTGGGCGCACGCCCGACTGGAGTTGCTGGGCCGCCAGGCCGCCGGGCCGCGCCGGCCTGCGCATGCGTGCGGGGCCTACGGCAACAAAACCGCCTCCCCCGCGCCGTCGCCCTCCACTGTTACTCAGGATCTCCGCCCCTCCTTCGTACAGCGCTCTAGTGACCATGGCCGACCCTCGCGTGAGGCAGATCAAGATCAAGACCGGCGTAGTGAAGCGGTAAGGAGCCGCGAGCGGCGCAGCCGCCTGCGCCTCCTCTTACTCGCCTCATGGCGGCTCGAGAGGCCGGGCGGAGCGCAGGCCCGAGACTGGCGCCGGGCTCCAGGCCTTAGCTGGGCTCGGTGGCGGGCGGGCACCCACCGGGACCGAGCGGGGCGCGCCGAAGCCGGAGCCCGCGGACCGCGGCACTCCCCTTCGCCCAGCTCCTCTGCAAAGCCGCCCGGGTGGCGCCGGGGGTCCGCGGCCGCCCCGCCCTTTGGCGCCCGGGATGCGGGGTGGAGGGCAGCGGCCTGGAGCGGGAGGGTGGGCCGAGCCTTGGTCCCCAGCCTCGGTGTGCCCGCGCCCGGCGTCTCCCTCCTGAACTTGCCGGTGGGGAGGCGGATCGTGTCGATTTCTTGTCCTCACGTGGATTCGAAAGCAGGTTCTGAAGTTTACAGGCATCCCGAGAGCCAGGGCCTCATCCTAAAGAGACCGTGGTGGAGCCTTCCTAACTAACATGGCTGGCGGGACTCGCAGACTTTGAGAACTGGGGCACGCTCTGCAAACTTCTGTGGCCCACCTATTTCCTTTCGGCTCCCCCAGAGGTTACCCTGGAGGCTGTGGGATGCAGGTTAAAGTCACTTTCATGGGTAGGGTAGTCTTCTAATCCCTGCTGCTGATAGACACTGTAGTGCTCATTAAACTTTTATTGTTCAGTTTCTAGAAGATCAAACTGTGATTATCCCAAGAGAAAACATAAGCAGCCTTCTGATGAAGTAGGTTATTTTGCAGTAGAAATGTCTGATTATAGCCACCGGGCGTTTTCCTGTTGACCCACCTTACCTCCGTTTATTGATATTTCCATCAGATAAGGACAAGCCAGAAAAGAATAAGTTCACTTTTTAAGATATTGTCTCCCAGTTTTAGCATATCATCACACTGTACTTCCCTGGAAACTTTCCTTATTACTAAGGCAATGCTTACCCTTTTCTGAAGTGAGACCACTCGGGTTCAAATTTTGATTTTGCCCTTTATTATGTGCTCTGGAGTATATTACATTGCACTATGCCTCTCTTACTTCATTTGTAAAATAAGTACCCATGTCATGCAGTGGTTACTAGAAATGTCTGCTATACTGTTTAATTCAGTGTGTGGCAAATAGCCAGTGGCTAGTAAGTGTTAATGAATAATACTCTAATCCTATCTTATCGATGAGAAACTGAGGTTTAATGAAGTTTGAAAAAAGAAATCAAACTTGTCCAAGGACACACTGCAAGTTAGTAGCAAAGCAAAGAAATGAAACAAGGTTTCTGGTCTACAACTTTCTACTTTAAGCTATTATGCTCTAATAAAGAGTATTAAAATTTGTGATAATAGGAGGAGATTTGAGATGTACATATGAAAATATAAGTACTTCACACCATCACTTAGTTCAGAGTTCTGCTCTTTTGCTAGACTTACTTCGGTTATGTCCTTTTAGTATATCTGGAAGAAGTACCAGGGTAATTGGAGAATTCTTTGGACTGGAAATCATGAGAAATGGCTGGTAATGGTGATTTCCCATTAATTTCCTATATGACCTTGACATTTCTCATCCTAATGATCTATCTTATAAAAGTATTCAGTTGGCCGGGCGTGGTGGCGCACACCTGTAATCCCAGCACTTGGGAGGCTGAAGCAGGAGGATTGCGAGTTCAAAGCCAGCCTCAGCAATGGCAAGGCACTTAGCAACTCAGTGAGACCCTGTCTCTAATAAAATACAAAAAAAGGCTGGGCATGTGGCCCAGTGGTCAAGTGCCCCTAAGTTCAATCCCCGGTACCAAAAAAAATAATAATAATAATAAATAAATAAAAGTATTTAGTTCATGTAGCTATCATGCTTACAATATATATATAGTCTAGAGAAAACCCAGTCATTTTGATAATGATGAATTCTCAAGTACTTAATATAAACTGGAAACAGTTTTGTTTTCAGTTTATTTTCAATAATAGAATATTATCAAACTTTACTTTGGCATACTTCGTATTTCAATAAATTTATCATTTTTATGAAACTCATAATTTGCCATAATCTCAAATTGCTTATAAATTTATGGAAATGTCTATCATACATTTCTTTCATGGTTTTTCTGTTGACATTTTGGTGTAGAGCTTCCCTTATGTACTATAAAATGAGATGAATTTTTTTCTAAACATTAAATTTCTGTTTTAGTTGTATGTTACTCATTTTGCCATTTAGATGGTTAGATTAGAACCATCTAAATCCGTAAATATCATTACTCTTATTTTTCTCCTGAAAATTATTTTACTATGGCTCTTTCCATCTTCTGGCTTAGTATCCTGTTTTTAAAAGCCTACATTTTATATCACTGAAGGAAAAAAAAATGGATGAGGCAGATTTGATAACTTATTAATAATTATGGGGCTGAATGATCTTGGGGCTTCTTTATATTCTTCTGTACATATACTTAATATTTTCCATAATAAAAGGTGTTTTGAAAGTAAGGTCTCCCCCGCTCCAAATCTAGTTTCAAAGACTTTTTGATATTAGTTTCACAATTCAGACATGTTCTTGGGTCAAAGTGATTCTGCTCATTAGTCTTAGCAATGTTTTAAAAACTAGCTTCTGTTCTCAATACCCTTTTTTCTGGTCAAATATTCTTTTACTATGGTCTCATTTCTCTTCAGAAATTACAACTTTTATTTGGAAGAAGAAATTTGAAATCATCAATCATGCCCCCCAGTTCCTTCAGTTTTCTCTCTAGAAGATGAGAGCCACTGGAAATTAAATTTTAGGGGGCTGGGAACGTAGTTAAATGGTAGAGTGCTTACCTAGCATGTGTGAGGGGTTAGATTCAATCCCTAGGACTGCCAAAATAAGAAAAAAAGGCGAAAAAAAAAAATCAGGTATTTGTGCTAGAGTTGTGTTGAAGAGGTCATATGAGAAAGAGTGGGTTCTTAGTTTACCATCTAATCCAATCTTCTAGAACTCTTCATATTATTCAAAAGTTACCAGTGTGGATTTTAGGAAGAGATCTGGACAGGTGGATTGAATGTGAGGGAGATAACCCAATGAATGAATGAATGAACAAATAAATAAATGAATGAATAAATAAATAAATAAAGTGGTGGTGGTGTTTGGCATCAAGGAGATAGACAGATGAGTAATGGAGTCCATGTTAGAAAGGAAAGTAGAATTAATATTTTAGGTAGAAGATAGAAAATTTGGTGGAAGCCTCACAGTGCCTTGGTCCTCAAGAAATTTTTTTAAAAATATTTATTTATTTGCTTTTAGTTGTACACAATGCATTTATTTTTACGTGGTGCTGAGGATCCAACCCGGGCCGCACACATGCTAGGTAAGCGCTCTACCGCTGAGCCACATCCCCAGCCCCTCAAGAAATTTTGTTACCTTTTACAGTAACAAGGCAAAGGATCTGATCTCTGGAAATGGGTTTCAAGACAGAGATTAGATCACTAGTAACAAGGAAAGAGTCCATTAACTTATGAGTGACTTATGAGGGGAGAGTTGAACAGAAATGAGACTGGCCTGATGCTGAGACTCTGGCCCATAGAGCTCCTTAAGTGTTCTCCTCCCAGCAGCAGGATTATTTTTTGAGGGCTAATTCTGACTGTAAAATCAGAGATATGTTATTATAGTCCAATGGGGAATTATACAAAGTTTCTTTGAGCAGCAACCTTTGTTAAACATGTAACTCATTGGTACAAATTGAGCATCTCTAATTGAAAATTTGAAATTCTCTGAAATCCAACATGACACTCAAAAAGTTTTGGATTTTGGAACAGTTTTTGATTTCTGGATTAGCAAATCTCAACTGGTAAAGTAGAAATATTCCAAAAATCTGAAAGAAAGAAAAAAAAAAAAAAAAAAAAAAACCTCTAAAATCTGAAACTTGATTTAAAAAAAATATCTAGGTGACATCTGTTGTCCTAATTTGCTTGGAACTGAGGGGGGTTTTCCAAGAATATTAATTTCTAAATTTGGGAAAGTTCCAGGCAAACAGGATGATTGTCTACTTCTGTAACTAGCTTGCGTAGTTCTGTTTTGTGTGTGCTATGATTTGTATGGAGGTTATTTGTTGGTAGTACAACTGTGAGTTGTGTATTGGGCAATACTTTTTTTTTTTTTTTTTTTTTTTTTTTTTTTTTGGTACCAGGGATTGAACCCAGGGGTACTCGACCCCTGGGCCACATCCCCAGCCCTTTTTTGTATTTTATTAGAAACAGGGTCTCACTGAGTTGCTAAGTGCCTCACCATTGCTGAGGCTGGCTTTGAACTCGTGATCCTCCTGCCTCAGCCTCCCAAGTACTGGGATTACAGGCGTGCGCCACCACATGCCCAGCTTGGGCAATACTTAAAACTTAAATGTAACTGGGTACGCTGGTACATGCCTATAATCCCAGCAACTCTGAAGACTGAGGCAGGAGGATTTCAAGTTCTACGCCAGCCTCAATAACTTAGCAAGACCTGTCTCAGAATTTAAAAAGGGGCTGGGGATGTGGCTCAGTAGTTAAGTACCCCTGGGTTCAATCCCTGGTATCAATCAATCAATCAAAAACCAAAAAACCTTAAATGCATGGTATAAATATGAATTATCACCAGAATAGCCTTTTCTGCATTAATAATTTTAGAAAGTAATTGTCATTAAGGTAGAAGAAAATAAGGAGTTGATGTTTCCTATCTGTTGTTTTAAGCCAAAAAAGAATTGATGTTTTCTAAATGTTGATGTGGTATTTTAGCTAAATGACTCATGTGCACCATAGGTTTCCAAGTAGGATTTGTGTTTGTGAAAGAAGTTTAGTTTGTTATTAGACTCATGGTAAATTCAAGAAATTCTTCTGCAAGAAAAGAAAAAAAAAATGCTTTCATCCATTTAACATAAATGGTTGCTTAATAACTTTTTATAGAAGCTAACTTATTCTGAATAAAGCTTGCTATCCTAGCCCACTGCAGGATGAATTGATTAAAAATACTTTCTTATATATATATCTTTTTATAGCCATTTTAGATTGGTAATGGTTTAAAATCCAATGTGAACAAAGAATGTTAGGGCATTGGAAATAGCACTGACATTGGCCCATAGTTTTCCTCTGATTAAATGAAAGTGACACCAGTAGATTAGAGTGAGACTAGGACAATTCACACTGCAATTGTGTTAGTTTAACTTTAACAATCTTTTAACACTCTTGTTTAAATGTAGCTGACATACCATAATTACAAATCTACAAGCCTTGATTATAGAATTTTACATCATGAACCTGTGGGGAAATTGTATTGATTTTTTTTTTTTTTTTTTTTTTTTTTTTTTAATAAAGCAAGCCCTGTTCCCAAACTGTGGCATCTTCCCAAGTTTGTTTATACCTACACTTCTGGTATAAAACTGTGTATGGCTTTTTACACACACACACACACACACACACACACACACACACTCTAGCAGGAATTAAAATCAACATAAAATGTATATAATATCTCCAATATTAGTTCAGTATATAGTATACTGACATATAAAGTGAAAAGTGCAAATAACACCTATACTAGGTAGACATAAAGTTATTTCCTCTCAGCTCTAGCTGTTTGTATACTTCCTGTATTTAAAATAATGATGGATAGGGCGCGGTGGTGCAGACCTGTAACCTCAGCGATTTGGGAAGCTGAAGCAGGAGATTCACAAGTTCCAGGCTAGCCTCAGCAACTTAGTAAGACCCAGTCTCAAAATAAATAAATAAATAAATAGGACTGGGGATGTAGCTGAGAGGTAGAGCACTCCTGGGTTCAAGCCCCACTACCCCCCCCCTCAAAAAAAAAGGATAGAAGTATGGTAAACAATATTAAGAAAAAGTTAAGGACATTGCTTTAAAATTTACATTCTGCCAATTACTTGGCAAGCATTGACTCTCAAGCTATACCAAGAGGCAATCAGATGTCTCTTCTAGCTGGAAAGGGAGAAAACTAAAGCTCTCATGATTGAGCATAGAATCAAGATTCATATAACACCAAGCAACATGTTTTCTTGTTTAGAATGGAGAATTTAAACTGGAATGACTAGCAATGACTGTTGGGTAATATGAAACATGGAAACAGAGAATTTTGAATTTTTTGGTTCTACCAGAAGATAAAAATATCACTCTAATGCTTTGTTATTGGTAAGAAAAGTATTTCACATATGCATTTTCCTATTAGCTGAGACTTATTCTTAAAGTGCTAAAACTAATTCTTAAGGCACCTTTATGGGGGAAAAAAACATTCCCCAAATATATACTTGTTTCACCAAATCATCCTGAACTTTTCTGTAAATCAGTTTTTTTTCCCTCTCTATAATTGGGAATAATAGTACAGGGACACAATACCTTTATTTTGTTTATTTATTTTTATGTGGTGCTGAGGCTTGAATCTAGTGCCTCACATGTTCTAGGCAAGTGCTCTACCACAACCCCAGCCCACTAAAAACTGTTTTGTTTTCTTTTTTTCTTTTCTTTTCTTTGGTACCGGGGATTGAACTCAGGGACACTTGACCACTGGGCCACATCCCCAGTCTTTTTTGTATTTTATTAGAGACAGGGTCTTACTGAGTTGCTAAGTGCCTTGCTATTGCTGCGGCTGGCTTTGAACTTGTGATCCTCCTGCCTCAGCCTCCCAAATGCTGGGATTACAGGCGTATGCCATCGTGCCCAGCTCTACTAAAACTTTTAAAAATAGGTGAACAAAGATTTTAAAACAATGATGGGGGATTTAAAATGTACTATAAAGACTGAATCCATAAAAGTTACCCCAATTTTTCTTTCTTTGGATACTAGAACAGAATTGAATTAATGATCCTGGTATATGTCACATACTTTTTATTGGTTTATGCACAGCTCTCTTTTGTTTGTTATATGACTGGGTTTGTTACCTTTTTTTTTTTTTTTTTTTAATGGTACTGAAGATGGAACCTAAGGCTTTGTGTATGCTGGGCAAGTGCTCAATCACTGAGCTACTTTTAAGTGATATATATAACTGCAACCCATCACCTATCTTAAAAGCTAAAATAATGATAATAGCTTACCTAATGCTTACCTAATTTTGTGCTACTTCCCCCATCTGAGGTAACTACTATTTTTTTAAAAAATATTTATTTATTTGCTTTAGTTGTACACAATGCCTTTATTTGTATGTGGTGCTGAGGATTGAACCCAGGCTGCTCACGTGCTAGGCGAGCACTCTACCACTGAGCCACAACCCCAGCCCCACTACTATTTTTAATCTTTACTATTACCTTGCTTTTTGGTTTTATGTAATCTTACCATTTCTTTATTATTAAAATGTAATTGGTTTTAGTTACTTTTTACTACAAAAGAAGGGCATATTTGGGGATTTATTATTTTTCACTCAATGTTATGTTGGTAAAATTCAGGCATATTTTTGCTTGTAGATACAACATATGTGTTTTGACTATTGTATAATATTTTGTGATAATGCTACAATTTATCAATTCATTTGTTGGTGGGCATTTGGATTGTTCTAGTTATTAATTGTGTTCCTGTATTTAATCTTATTTATGTCTTTGGTAATGATATGCAAGTTTATTTTGAATGTACACCTAGAAATGTAATTGTTGGGTAATAAAGTATGGAATGTTCCATTGTGTTAGTCAGCTTTCCTTCACTGTCATGAAATGCCTGGAAAAAATCAGCTTAGAGGAGGAAAGATTTATTTTGGCTCATGGTTTTTTAGCTCATAGTCATTTGACTATTGATTTTATGCCTGTGGTGACGCAGAACATCGTGGTGAGTAGCACATGGCAGAGCAAAGCTACTCACTTCATTGTTGGGAGGGAGGGATGGTGAGAGGGATGGAGCTCAACATACCCTTTCAAGGACACAACCTCAATGACCTCTATCTAGGCCCCATCTGAAATTTCTACCACGTCCCAATAGTGCTATCATCTAGGGACTAAGCCTTCAACACATCAGGAGCCTTTGGGGGACATTTAAGATCCAGACCATGATGTTCACTTTACAAGATAATGCTGTTTGAGTCAGTTTGGACTGCTCTAACACAGTACCATTGTGAATTAAAGCAAAATAAATTTATTTCTCATAGTTCTGGAGGCTGGAAGTCTGAGATCAGGGTGTCAAAATGGTTGGGTTCTAGTGAAGACCTGTTCAGGTTGCAGATCACTGTCTTCTTTTATCCTCTATGGTAGAAAGAGGTCTAGAGAGTTCTCTGGGATTTCTTTTATAAGGGCACTAGTTTCATTCAGGAGGGCACTGTCTTCATGACTTTATACCCTACCAAAAATACCACATCCTGATACTGTTACACTGGGGTTAGAACTTCATTGTGTGAATTGGTGGTGGGAGGACACACAAACATTCAGTCCATAACAGTGCCAAACTATTGTCCAAACGGGTTATTCCATTTTATATTCTCAGTAAATGCACGAGAGTTCCTGTTATTAGCTACATCTTTTCTAATGCTTGATACACTTCTTAATTTTACTCTAATACTGTTTTTGCTTAGTTTCCATCTTGGGGAAAAATTATTTTGATTGTCTTTTTAAACAAACATCCCTAAAGATAAAGAGCAAAAGGAAAAAGATGTAGGCTCTAGCCCTATAGTTACATACTTAGTCATCTCTTTCCCTCACGTGTAAAATGATGTATATACCTTAGACAACCTGGTGTTTTTACCTGGTAGAAAGGGCAATCCTTGGAAAAGACAACCCTACCCATTTCCAGGATTGTGTATTCAGTCAAGATATGGGGGGTTGGGAGGCAGGAATGAGGGACACCTATATATGGAGGTCTAGATGCTGGGTCCTGAAAACTCTCCTGGCACTGGATCTGAGGCCAAAGAAGGTCAATAATATCACTTTTTAAATGGTTCTTTTCCTTATTGTTAATTCTAATATATGATACCTTAATTTCATAAGTTTGTCATAGCATTTCTAGAGCAAGATTAAATTCTTTATTGATAATGTTTAATATTAGGTTTTTTAACCTAATACCATATGGTTTTGTAATTTTCACTGCTATAGGTTTAAAACCTGGCAGCCATGTAGGAGCCCTGTTTGGGGAGATGGCTTAAATTGTGGTTGACTATGGGCCATGGAGTTTTGGGCATTGCTGCCTTCCGTAGTCTCACGGGACTTGGCCTGGGATCTCGCAGGACTTGGCCTGGGATCTCGAGTGACTTGGCCGAGATTGCTGATCGGGTCAGCGCCATTTTGGTGGTGTGTGTGGCACGTGTTAGTCGTTGTTAGAGCCAGAGAGAAAAGTTATCAGAATAAAAAGCTGTTTGTTTCCAGTTTGCCTCTGAACTTCTTCCCGCGGCTTCGTTGCTCCAAGCGGCCATCGCTTCAGGCAGCAACACAGCCATATGGGCTGGGGTTATGGCTCAGTGGTAGAGCACTCGCCTAGCACATGCAGGGCGTTGGGTTCAATCCTCAGCACCATGTAAAAATAAATAAATAAAATAAAATAAAATCTGGCAGCCATATATACTTTTAATCTTGTCTCCAGTACCACTCCACAATCAAGAACAAGGTGTTAGTTGTCATTTGTTTATATCTTTTTGTTAGCTGTCCAGCTAGAATTAGGAAATGCATAGGTTTCAAAATTGATACATTTAGCTGGGCGTGATGGTACACACTTGTAATCCAGCTACTGGGGAGACTGAGGCAAGGGAATGGCAAATTTGAGCCAGCTTGGACAACATAGTAAGACCCTATCTCAAAATAAAAAAAATATAAAGGGCTGTGGGTATGGCTCAGTGGTAAAATGTCCCTCCTCCCCCATTAAATCCCCAGTACTGCAAAAAGAAGAAAAGATAGTTTCATATTAATTAAAAAACTATTCCAGCATTTCTAGTAGTAGGTTAAATAGAAGCGATCCCAAGAGCTAACTTTGGCTTTTATTTGTAAAAAGAATATTCTATTCTAGTAATTTTCTTTTTTCTGGCGGGGGCAGGGGGGAAGGGGGATCTCAATGTATTGCCCAGGTTGGTCTCAAACTTCTGAGCTTAAGTGATCCTCCTGTTTCAGCCTTCCAAATAGCTGGCCCTACAGGGATGTGCCCCATTACCAACTAAATTATTTTTTCCCCAACTAAATTTTTTATCTTTTAAATGAGCAATTGTATTTAGTATTTTGTGACGACTCTGTATCTTCTTTGCATATATATCTTCTAGTGAACTCTATGGCTGCCTCTTTAGTATTTTTTTCCTTTTGATGTCTATCTGTATTTTCATTCTAGTATCCACTGTTCTTCCCAAACATACATATAGTCTGTGTTCTTTGAAGGAAATTCCCTCACCTCTGGTTTTAGGAGTGGGCCTCTGACTTTAAAACTATACTCCATTTCTCTGGTCATAGAAATTGACACTGGATGGCCATGTGATTTAAGCTGACCTAAATAGGGTGAATTTCTAAATCTTTTCTTACAATTCTGGGACAGAAGTACTTTGTCCATTTAACTGATTGTAGCTGGTAGACTTCTTTTAGCACAAGGGCATCTAGTATTTTGTATTATAGATCACAGAATAAAGAGATAAAAAAGAAACTTCTTGATGATATTATTGAACTGAGGGATTAGCTAACCCTGAAGCCAGGTTTTCCCTGGATTTTAGTTGTACAAGACAGAAAACAAGAGAAAAAACAACAATCACATACACACATTAAAAAAAAAAGAGAGAGAAAAGGAAAAAAAAAAAAAAAAAAAACCAAACCTCCAAAGTGATTGAATTCCTTGAATTGAAACAGTTCCTTGCAGTAGAGTACTAATTGATATAATTACTCTAATCCCTAATTTATATAGACCTGTGTGTGATACAAGGAGTAATTTCCTTTACTGATCTTATTGGGGGTTTTGCTTCCTTCCTCTCTCTCTCTCTCTCTTAATATTTTTTTAGTTGTAGATGAACATGCTACCTTTATTTTATTTATTTATATGTGGTGCTGAGAATTGAACCCAGTGCCTCACACTTGCTAGGCAAGTGCTCTACCACTGAGCTGCAACCTGGGCCCCTGTCTTTCTCTTTTTTAAAAAAAATAAATTCTGCTGTTGCTTTAGGCTTAGCTTGGTCCTTCAGCTTCCTTCTGATTCAGTGTCCTGTTGAGATCTGATCCTTTGCATCAGAAGTAGGGAAAAGAAACAAAAAGCTATCTTTCCTCAGCCCTCCCCCTCACCTCCTAACTCTTCTTCTACCCAGTTCAGTCTTCTCCAATTAGGGGAAATGAAAAAGGAGAAGAGGAGGAGGAAAGGGCAAGGAAACCTATCTTGCTTTGGAATCCCAACCTTTTATTCTCACAGACTATCCTTCCTTCTGTTCCAGTTTTTCATCTTAGCTTCTAGGAGTTAGAAGGAGTCATCATTTCACTGGCAAGGACAACAATAATTTAGGAGGCATTCTTAACATCAAAGTTAAAATTCAGCATTTTTTTTCCTTATTAGAAGCATAGTTATTTTAGATATTCACAATATTCTGAGAACAGTGGTTCAATAGCTTATGAGGAAGTTTATTAAATAGGATTGAATAGGCTCTTGAGGGACAGTTTATGAAGCTTAATGAGAAGTATAATATTTTTCCTATGGAAAAATGCCTACTGAAATCCCTGAAAACTTCATTATAGTAAAGATCTTTGCAGTATAACTGAGTCCTTAATTGGAGAATGCTTGAACTATATTATTGGTATCTTGTTTACTTTAAATTTTTTTTTCCATCTCTTAGTTTGATGTGATATTATCAGCCATTAATGTGCCTCTTATTATTCCTTCTTCTGATAGCTTCTGCTTACAGCTATCACTACTCTTTTTGCTATGCTACTTATTTTGGGGAACCTGGACTGTTTTAACTTACTTCTGGATATTGATATAAAAATTGAGATTGTCAGAGGTCTGCCTTCTGATTATTGCTTTACTTGGACTAGATACTATACATTAGTGTCCACTAGGATATAAGCTCCATGAACTCAAGGACGCATCACCAGAGACCTGGCACAAAAAAGGTCTTAGTAAAATTTGTAAAATGAATTAATTTATTCTCTCTGACATTTTAAGTTCCTTGAGGACAGAAATAGTGTCTTGTTCTTCATGTTTCTTTAATTTTGCATATTTTTGAAATACTTTTGAACAATTTTTAAATAGATAATAGGTACATATGGCACAAAATTCCAAAGATGTAAAAAGATACATAGTGAAGCATGAGTCTTGTGACCCTGACCACTCTTCCCTGCTTTCCCTTTCTGGAGCCAACATCATTATTCTTTTTTTCCCCCCCCTCTTTAATGTGTTAATTCTTGCATAGCTATTCTGTGCATGCACAAGTGTTTACATTTATATCTTTAAGAACAAATGGTAGTTGCTCTGTAGACATTGTTTTGCACATTGCAGGTTTTTTTTTTTTTTTTTTTTTGTATTTAGCATTTAGAACATACAATAGAATAGCCTCATTCCTTTGAATGGCTACCAAGTATTTTATATGGATAGACCACATTTTTTAAAAAGCCATCTTCTATTGATGGACCTTTATATCATTTCCAGTGTTTTGTTGCTTTGAAAAATGCTGCAGTGAATGTCCTTGTATGTGTGTCATTTTACTAATATACAGGTTTATCTGTAAAATAAATTCATGAAAGTGTAATTGCTGGCTCAAAGGGTATATCTGTATATATGTGAGAGATATTGACAAATGGCCCTCCAAAGAGTTCTATTTATAATTCTACTAATAATATGGAATTTTGTCAACATGCAGTTTAATAACTGGAAAGAAGTAAACTATAAAACAGCATAAGAAATGCCCAAATATGTTTACTTTTTAAAGGAAAGTACTTTCTACATTGTTGAAAATTAGAAGAACAGTTTAGGCCTGTGGATATCTAAACTGCTTAAATTGAATTCACTTCTGAATCTTTTCCTTTTGAAGCTTAGAGATTCTTATGTAATTTCATATTCTCTCTGTCTTTGTTCATCTCTACTCATATAAACAGACAAAAGAGGTAGATAATTATTTTTCTTAGGATTACCCAGCTAGTTATTAGTGAAGCCACAACTGGGAAATTTTCTACAGATATGGATTCCTTAGGATGACTTACTTTTCTGTTATAACTTGTTATTTTCTTTAAGTCGTAGATTTTATTCCATGTTTGGTCCTTGAAACTAAGTTCGGTAAACTTTGACCATGAGGTGGGTCCTCCTTTCCCATTGTGCCATTTGATCATTTGAATTTCAGTTTTTAAACAGTAAGCTTTTGACATCCAAAGATTAACCATTGGTTTTTCTTGAAACTAAGTTAGTTTAATATGAAGAGTTTTGCATTAGTGATATTAATTTGGAGGATTTACACGTGAATTGCTTTAGCTTCTGAGAAAATTAATCTTGATTTCTCCCTTTTGGGGAAATTTTGGGGAGTACTTTATGTATTATTAAAATTTACAAGATAAGCTAGGTATGGTGGTACACCTGTAACTACAGCTATTAGGGAACCTGAGGCAGGAGGATCACTTGAGCCAGGAGTTCAAGACCAGACTGGGCAACATAGTGAAACCCTGTTTCAAAACAAACACACATATATTAAAACAGATTAGGCATACAGATATGCTGAAAAATTTAAATTACTTCTAATATAGTTTTAATAGAAAACACAAGTAAAAAGTTTAAGTTAAAATTCTAAAAGCTAATAAATATGCAGATCTAAACTTCATGTTTCAAACACCATTGCCAAAGTATCTCTCTAGCCAAATAGAATAAAAAGAAGCAGACAAAACTTTAAAAAAAGACCAATAGCACCTTGCTAGCACATTGCTAATAAGGACTAATAGGTACTTAAACTGATGAAAGTGATTCAGACAACAACATATTAACCCCCTACTGTGCTCTGTTTTAAGCTGTTAATAGACATTAGCCTTTTAAAGAAATACTAACACTTTTATATTCGTTTTTCTAAGCTTTTGTTACATTAGTGAACTGTTATAGCCACTACTATATTTAATTCTTATGGTCTATTACATTTTCCAGAATACTTTTGAGGAATGCTAACTGCTGTATAAGTTTAGATTCCGTGTAGTCTTTAAGACTACTTAAATAATTAGAAATAATTTTATATTACGTTGTGATTATTGTGATAAAATTTTTTTTTGTAGAAGTGATATGAGAGGAATAAAAGATATTTTCACAGACAGAGTATGTTAAAAGTAGTGAAAATTAGGTTTCTTAGGTTAGGTTTTTTTAATTTTTAATTTTTTAATTTTTGGTACTGGGGATTGAACTCAGGGGCACTCAACCACTGGGCCACATCCCCAACCCTTTTTTTGTATTTTATTAGAGACAGGGTCTCACTGAGTTGCTAAGTGCCTCGCCATTGCTGAGGCTGGCTTTGAACTCTCCTCCTGGGGGGGGGGGGGGGGGGGGGGGGGGGGGGGGGGGGGGGGGGGGGGGGGGGGGGGGGGGGGGGGGGGGGGGGGGGGGGGGGGGCCTCAGCCTCCCAAGTGCTGGGATTACAGGCATACACCACCATGCCCAGCTATGTTTTTTTAAATTACATAGTAAGGCCAGAATTGTTTTTCAAAAAATTTCAGTGCTATTATCTATGAAATTTAAGTACAAGATTATTTTTCAGATGTAAATAAAATATTTAAAGATTTGACCTATGAGTATATGTTTGCATGGGGAGTGTTATAAAAGTATACTTTCCTTTAAAATATCATAAGTAAACTTTCTCATCATTGCTCTGAAAGTTATAATAAAATTTTTGTTATTAATTATTTTGTAAATAAATTAGAATAAATTTTTGTTCAGGTATGTTTCTTCTGTAGTTTTTCTTTAAAGATGTTTTATGTTGAATACTTTGTTTTCATAGTAGTTCCAAATATAATGCTAATAAAGTTTTGACTTGATTTTTAAAACAATTTTGTCTTGCAGAGGCAGACTGCATGATGTAAGTAAATGTTGAAGAATATGTTGGTTGGAATAAATAATGTTGCAATGTATATAATTTGGATTAATTAAGACTTTATCACTAATTCAGGGCTTTGTTAATTCTTTAAAGTGAAAATAAGTTTATTACCTAATCTGTGTTCATCTGTGTCCAAATAGTACATTTTTAGTGGTCCAGTAAAATGATACATGTACAGAGTGCTCTTCTGTTGTTTATTATGCCTATTCAAAGCTAAGGAAAAAATGAACAAAATGTTGTGTTTTTTTATTTGAGAGACTGCCTTGTACAGTTCATTTTATTATTACTACCAGATTAACAGCTAAATAGTAGGTTTAGGCATAGGAATTAAGTTTATTAAAGTAGTAATTAACTTTAAAGGTAATCCTGGGGCATTGCTTTTTACTAGAATTACTTTTTTTTTTTTTTTAAATTAAGATCAAGTACATAGTATTGTACCAATCCATCTTTCCTTATCCCAGAATAGATGCTTCCTAAAAAGTTTAAATAACTTCTTTTCTTAATATTATTTTGGTATAAAATATTCTAATTTAATATCCTGGTTGGGTTGGGTTTTATAAATCAAATAATTGGAGCAGTGAAACATGTCTTGAAACATGTGGTAAGTTGGAGATATTTCTAAAGGCTGAAAGGCCCTGTTGGGAACCAAATGGATGAAAATGGTTCACTTTTCGTATGAAGTTTTACTGCTATTGGAACAGAGGTGACCAGTAAACTTGAAGAAGTCAACAGTTATTCTTTCTCCAGGAGCAAACATACAAAAGCTCATCTTTCTTAAAGTTTCAAGTGACTGCCATGACTCTTGAGAATCCTTCTCTTTCTTCTCAAGTGTGAGGATTCCTTTACTAGATTTATTTTAACAGCTATTTATTTAACATCTAAGTGTAAGGCACTATGCTAAATATTGACTACATTCACCAGAGCTTTGTTATTCATTTTGTCCAAAGTAACATTCGTACACCATCGCCAATTCTTAGTTGAAAGCATTTGTAAGTGCTGTTTAACACATAACACATGATATATCCTAGCTCAGTATTCCTTAATATCAGATGTTCAGGTTTGTGCTTATTGTGAGAATTCAGACTAGTGTCTTCCTATTTTATGAATACAACTGTGAAATTAGTGATGCTTCACTTCAGTGTTAATTACTTAAATTTGCAACCGAAAATTAAACTTATTTTAGTAGCAAAGATAGTAGTTTGGGTTACAAGTAAATTCTAGTCCAAGTATTGCTTTGAAACCAGTGAGTGATGAGAAAAATCATTAAAAGGGTAAGATAATCACTTTTATAATTGATTTATTGAATAGTAATGTTTTCTGCATCTAAAATTTCTTCTTACCACCTCCCGCCTCTCCTTTGTTTTCCTTTTGCTTGTTTTGGCAAAATAAAAAGGCAGAGGAATAATGTTATTTGAAGCCTATTGAGCTTTCACTGTGTGCTACACATTATTGAAGCCCTTTATGTATGTGTCTTTTTTGTTGTTTTGTTTTTGTTTTTTTTTTTTTTTTGGTACAAGGTATTGAACTCAGGGGCAGTCGACCACTGGGCCACATCCCTAACCCTTTTTTGTATTTTATTAGAGACAGGGTCTCACTGAGCTCGCGATCTTCCTGCCTCAGCCTCCCAAGAGCTGGGATTACAGGCGTGCGCCACCACACCTGGCTTGTGGGCTTGTGTATGTGACATTTAACCCTCATAATATTTCTGTAAAGTAATTGCAATGGTTTCCACTTTACAGATAAAGAAGTTGAGTTTAAGTCATTTGCCTAGATACACAGCTTAGGAAGTTGTCCGTCCAGGATGAGAGCATCTATTGAGTGACACCAGTACCCTGGCTATACCTTTTTGTACCTTGACAGATTTCCAAAAGGGATGAAACTGTGATGTCATGGGATATTGAAAGATGAATAACACATTGTTATTAGCTCATGGTGTTAGAGAAAGTCAAAAGTCCTATAATTAAGGACACAATGCTTTGTGAGCCCAGATCAGGTTATGACAAATTGCCTCTAAGGCAGGTTTTTTTAATCTTGGCATTTTGAATATTTTGGTCTAATTCTTTGTCAGGGGCAGGGATAGTTATCCTTTACAGTGTAGTATTTATTTTATTTTATTTATTTATTTTGGTAACAGGAATTGAACCCAGGTGTGCTTTACCTGTGAGCCACATCCCCAGTCCTTTTTATATTTTTTATTTTGAGACAGGGTCTCGCTAAGTTGCTTAGGGCCTCACTAAGTTGCTGAGGCTGCCTTTGAACTTGCAGTCCTCCTGTCATAGCCTCCTGAGCCACTGGGATTTCAGTGTATGCCACCATGCCCAGCTGCAATGTGGTATTTAGAAGTGTGTACATGCTAAATACCAGTAGCACCCTTACTAGCACATTGTGACAACCAAGACTATCTCCAGACATTGCCAAAATTGTCTCTTGAGAAATATTACTCTAGATTAGTGAAGACTTATCAAAGGTAACATTTGAATGGAATCTTGAGGATGGATAGAAGTCATATTCTACATAGAACCATATGTGTAAAAACATGGAGCTGTGGGCTAGGGGTATAGCTCTGTGGTAGCATGCTTACCTTGCAGACTTTGTATGCATGAGGTCCTGGGTTCAATCCCCAGTACTTAAAGAAAAAAAGCATGGAGATGTGAATTAGTATGTTATATTTGGGGGGCAGTTTTGTGATAGCTGGAAAGTACCACACTGGGAAGCGGGAAGGACAAAAATAGGGAATCTATAGACTGAAAAATTTCAGAAGGGGTTGTAGTAGCCTTGAGAATGGATTTGAAGATCATCATACACAAGGAATGTAATTATTTAAGGATCCAGCCACTGGACTGTGAAATCCATTACTACGTTTGATCAAAAGCCTGGCTTCCCAGGCTGGAGTTGTGGTTCAGTGGTAGAACGCTTGCCTAGCACATGTGCGGCACTGAGTTTAATCCCCAGCACCATATTAAAAAAAAAAAAAAAAAAAAAAAAAAAACTAAATAAGCAAAATAAAGTATTAAAAAAAAAAAAAAAAAAAAAAAAAAGCCTGGGTTCTCATAAACTGTGACCAGCCGGAGACTGAGTTCAGCAGGGCTACTAAGAGAGGCCTTTTTCAGGAAGACATGGGATTGATTATTTTGGCAGTTGACTTTGGCCTTAGGACTCTGCACTGGCCTTGCTGAACTTTCTTTAAACTGTCTGGCAGTCTAGGATGTTTCTTCCTGAACATTCTTCACTCCTGTCTTCACTTGGGGTCAGATTTTCCTGAGTCTGATGGCTCTCCTGGTCTTCTTCAGCTCCCTCCACATTTTCCACATCTACGTGTATTTACCCTGAAAAAAATCTTCACCAATTTAATCCTATCTTAATGTCTGCTTCTCCAAGGACCTGGTTAACACAAGATTGGTGATTTTTCAAAAGGGCACACAGATATTAAGTGGCAAAATCAGTTCTATAATCTAGAGTTCAGTTCTCTTAGTCTATACATCTAATATATGCTGTCCTTATAGTAAGGCAGTAACTTATGACACGTAAGTCATTTGTTTCTCCTAGCTAGTATTTCAAGTCTAATAGTGTGATAAAGTACTTTAATTCTGTAGTGGATTATCACATCTTTAAAACTCTCTGATTCCAGATTTCAGTCCAGTTAAGAGTTTCTGGCTATTGCTTGACATATTGATAGAAGATGGCGGGGAGTGAGGAAAATACCAACAGGCAGTTCATGTTTTGTTGAGCGTGTATTCTAATATCTTTTTAAATCTCTAAATTTGCAAACACAGTACTTTTCTTAGGTCCCTTTACTTACTGGTATCTCTATTACTATCTCTTCTACTTTTCTATGTCTTCAAAAAAACAAAAATTGTTTATTTGCATTTTAATTCATTTGCTAGAGTAATACTATACACAAGGACAAAATAAAGAACAGTAAAGCTGCACTGAGATTGGATGTGGATAGTTACCAGACACATTTACCATGTTGGTGACTTCTTGATTACCTCCTTCATACCTCATAGCTCTCAGAATTACATTTCAGCAAAATTAAAGATTATATTACATCGACATTTTAGAGTATTTATGGAGAGTTAAGTTCTCCAATGCTAAGTCCCCAAATGTCTTATGTATTTTCTTGGAGACCTTTGGTGTATGGAGGGAAAACATTATTGAAGGCCTCCTACAAAAATAATTTAGTTTTTTTCTCTTCTTTAGAATGTAAAATATAGAACTTACCTAGTTTTTGATTAGAGATCTTAGAAATATGAAAAGGATGCACTTAGTAAATAAATACTTTAATTTTTTGGTATTTTTACTTTGTGGCCAGTAAAAGTAGGAAGAAGAAAGGGATAAACGAGAGACCTATAGTGAGGAGAGACATAACAGAAAGCACAAGTCTGGTAAATGACTGACTAATGAATCTGTGCTCAGAGTTCCTGAAATATTCTAATTGTCCAAAGTTAGAAAGAGCATTCTGGGCTATCTAGAGCAGCCTCTCTGGATGGAAAGTATTCCCTGAACTGTGTTAGCAGCCTGAGACCAAATTCCAGCTCATGCCAGTTTTCCTAGTCTTTATTGGTGGGCTTGGTAAATATATCAGCTTTTGGGTATAAGATCTCCCTTCAGGTTTTTACTTAGTGTGCAGTTTCCTCTGACTATACACTCCATAACTTTCTGCTCTGAATAGTACTTATTAGTCTTCAGTTCTTACTCATAACTTTCCTGGAGTCTTCCTGACTAATAGAATGATCAAGTGCTCTTTAGATGTACCCCATGCACCATCACACACACAGACTTATCTGTACCACAGTCTTACTTTCCTCCTTACCTCCTCATAGAATCAAAAATCTGAACATTGTATTGAAAGCCAACATCTGTGATCTGGATCCCATCCGTTTGCCTTATTGTTTGAAGAAAAAATACCCCCTTGTTTTTTCTTCTTTCCTCTGAATCTATAAACTCTACTAATTTCTTCCCAATGGTTTTTAAGCATGCTAAAGTTACAAGTTCCACATCTCTACCTCCAGTTACTTCTTGTTCTGCTCTAGTTCCCCCACTCCATGCCACCCCTTAGCAGCAATAGTAAAACAAAGGTCACCTACAATTTTCAAGTCTTTATCTTGACTTATTAACAGCAATTAGCAGAATTGCTCTCCCCTACCTTCTTGATCCTTCCCTACCTTTTTTTTTTTTTTTTTTTTTTTTTACTATAATGATATTTCAGTTCTGGTTTCCCTTTTACCACTTTGCCCCTTCTAAGTCTTGTTTTTGTTTGTTTCTTTATATTTTATTAAAAAAAAATTTATTGAGTCACCAATACATGATAGGTACTTTCTGAGTGATAGATATAATGTTGAATAAGACATGTAATTCTTGCTCTAGTATAATTACCCTCATGTTAATGTCCCTGGTGTTCTACCTGGACTCTTTTCCCTTTTCACTCCATAAACCTTCCAATGAGCAGTCTTGCCCGCTTCTGTAACTCCGCTTCCATCAGTGTGTTCATGACTTCCACATTTATATCTCTAGCCCAGACCTCTCTTTTGAACTCCAGTACTGGCTACCACTGGGCATTCTCACTTTAATGTCACATTGGCACCTCAAAAATAGCATGATCAAAAAGGTACTAGGTTTCTATTTGCCCTCACCCGCATTCTTTTCCTAGGCTCCTTATCTCAATCAGTGGCTTCTCCCTCTCCTTTGTTTTCCCACATTTGTCATTCATCAGGTTTAAAATATATCATTCATTCATCAGGTTTAAAATACATCTTTCAATTTCTACAGCTGTTTTTCTCATCTAGGCTACCACTTACTGTTGTTTAGCTTTGTCTCTTGGCCGTTTTTCTCCTCCACACTCAGTGAGCCACCTTTACTTAATTTCTCTCTTAATGTCCTCTCTTGCTTTAGAACCTTTGTGCTTTTATTGGTACATAAAATGCTGCCTCCCTGCTTGCTCCTCCTGCCACATACCCTTACACCATCTTTGCCCTGCTAATTACTGCTCATCTACCAAATCCTAATTTTGGTATCACTTTCTTGGAAAATCTTCCCCTAATAGCCCTTTCCCAAACCTCATTTGAGTCTGTTTCAGAAAAGAACATAAATATTCTCCTTAAAAGATCAGTGTGTTTTACTATAAGAGTTACAGTTATGGAAAACTTTTTAGATTTTAATGTTTGGATAACTAGATGTTTGGTTCTGGAGGTCTGTAGTGTCTTTTATGTCAATGAGACAGTCTTTTACTTGCTACTGTGGTTCAAAAGAAAAATGAGAGATGAGGACTTGATGAATAGTTAAGAAGGGAAGAATTAAGGTCGTGTTAACAATGCAGATAATCTCAGGCTATATTTAACTGTTCATGTGAAGGAACAGTGCTGGGTGGGGGAGGGGCTCTTGACTTTGAAATACTAATTTTTGAGGGCACAGTAGTACATTTCTTCAGAGAGGAATGACCCAAAGATGACTTGGCCTTCTCCATACAAGAGTGTATTTCAAGCTTTATCGATCCAAACCAGAATAAGAAGCATCATTTATTTTGCATCATGACATAACATATTTTATACATGTATAAAATTAAAACAACATTTAATGAAATAGTCCTATTCTTACTACTCATATGCATTCTGGTATTTTAAATTCCATTCTGTTCTCTTCACATAAAACAATACTTATTGCACCACTGTGTGTATTTCAACCCTCATTGGTTACAACCAGCATTTTGGAAACAATACTATAGAATTAGCTGGTAGCTTGAATCTGTTTTCAAACTGTCAAGTTCAACAAGCAGGAGCCACTTAAGTGAGAGCTGCTGAGTACGAGGTCATCCCTAAAAGTTACTGAATATCTGTTACGTATGCAGCATTGTACCAGGAACTATACTTAATATTCACTACCATGTTGTATAATAGCCTTGCTGTTTTACTTGTGGAAATGGGCTCAGAGGTGCAAGTAACTTGCTTAAAGTCAGATGGATAGTAAAAGTCAGAACTAGAATACGAACCCATGTAAGTTAGTTTTCCTAACTTCAAAGCCCATACATTTTCACCATATCTGTGTCTTCCAAGTAAGTAACATTACAATATACATGTTAAACTTAGAAGGGAATTAGTGACATTTAGGTGTCTTCAAAATTTTATAGTGGAAAATAACAATAAAAAGCCCCATTAAATGTGAGTTGAGACAGGCATAAACATTGACAAACAGTTAAATAGTGATAGATTATATTGGCTTTCCAGAGAGCTTAAGTCTTCATGCCTCTGCTCATCCAAGAGGTAGAGGTAATATCCTTAAGGCTGAGATATATGGGGTTTTCTTGTTGGTAAGGTAAATGAAATGTTCAGAGGCTTTACTACTGCACCAGAGCAGATAATAAGGCAATTAGAACTGTTAAATTGATGAAACACCAGACTGGGATGAATTATATCATGAATTACAAAGAAACGTGAGATTTTACGGCAACTTTTGAGACCTAAAGAGGAAAGATATATCAGTAAAGTGAAGAGAAATTGATAGTTAAACTTAACGTGCTAGATTTATTGACCTGAACAATCCTACTTTAAAGCATTTTAGGGCTGGTCTCAGAATATTTTATCAGCTTTGTAAATAAGTGAGAAAAAAATTGCTTATGCTGATAGTTTAATTTCCTCTGTTAATAAAATGAATTTAAGATGTATTTCTTCTTTCCATTTTTTTTTTTTTTTTTTTTTTGAGCTATAACATACCATAGAGATCGTCTAGTTCAACCCCCTCATTTTATAAATGATGAACCCATGACCCACAGAAATTACACAGCTTACCAAAGTAGTCAAGAGTTGAAACTAGAGCTCAGGTTGCCTGACATTCCATTGTTTTAACTTTCTTCGGGCTGAGTAGGAATGTTGATAAATAACTTCTTATGTTTATGCTGTATTTATTTCTTGTGTTTAAGCTGTTTATAGACTACTATACTTTGAAAGTCCATCACATAAAATAATCCCATTACTAAGAACTTTTGCCAAAGACAACTGGAAAAACAGTCTCTGAAGATAAGCTGGCCTTTTGTGTTTCAGTAAGGAATGGCTGCTTTTTTTAAAAATATATATATTTATTTTTTAGTTATAGGTGGACATAATATCTATTTTATTTTTATGTGGTTTTTTTGTCAAAAACTTTTCAGGAGTGGCTCTAATTGCTGGTTAAAAAACTGAAGATTGTTCAATTATAAGCTGTTATCTTTTAGGAAACTTTGAGATGTTATTGTCATATATTCCCAAAAGGCTTTCTGAGTTTCAGAAACTACATATGTATGCCTTTAGCTTAAGAAGACACACCTGAATTCTGTTGTTTTGATTATTAAACGTTACATTTCTAATACCCATCATCTGTATGATATTTAATACAATAGCTCAGAATGAATGACTAGTGAGATACTATTTGTGAAGTAATTTAATTACAAAGCATTGTATAGATCTATGGTATTAGTATACAACTATTTAGGTCACAGTTATTTGGAAAAGAAATCATTTTAAGAGAATTAAGGTTCTGCTTGGTGAGTTGAGGCAGGCTTCCTGGAAGAGATGACTCTTAAACTAGGTCTTCAGCAAGCAGTGAGATAAGAGACCGGGCTAGAGAAAGGCAGTCATTTCCTCTTAGGAAAAGAAATAAGATTAAAAACCTCCAAAGCTCATTTAAGAAATGCAAAGGACATTATGACAATAGTGTAGACTGTATGGAGTGTATATTGAGAATACACACAGGGTTTTAATGGCCTTCTGAGAAGTTTGGAATTCTGTGGGCATTGTTTCTGTTTGCTTGCTTATTTGTGTAAAGCAAGAGAATTTTAGTGACAGTTTGAAGGCTGCAGTTTGGAAGTTAAGAGAATGACTAGTTTTTTTTTTTTTTTCTTCCCAGCTTGATTTTTAACTTAGAATCAGGTTTATCTCTGATGGACTGTAGCTGCATACTATGTAGTAGTGTTTACCCACTTGATGTTTATTTTATTTTATTTCAAAGTTGTTGTATGCATGACAGCATGCATTACAATTCATAATACACATATAGAGCACCTTTTTATATAACACTGTTTGTATACAAAGCATATTCATACCATTCATGTCTTCAATCATGCATTTAGGACAATGATATCCATTTTATCCTACCACCTTCTTTTTTTTTCCCCCCTTCATACCCCCTTGTCCCCTCCCTTCCCCTCCCTCTACATTGACCTTTCGAGGAACACTTGATGTTTATTTTAAATGAATGAATTTCTGCATAGGAAATTTTATTTAAGTGTAAAGCAATTTTGTATTTTTTCTTTCTTACAAACCTGAGAATAGGGTATCTAAAACTGGTCTCTTCACATTTTTCAACTGCCAGCCGCTATTTAGAATGCACGTAAAGCGTGCACAAAATAATGGAAGAGTGAACAAATAAGCACATGGGTGTATGAAGGACAAATTAAGCCAAATAAGCTTCAATGCTTTTAGTGAGTTTTAATTTTTAATAGACCCAGTGGCTTGGAAGGCTGAGGCAGGAGGCTTGAGAGTTCAAAGCCAGCCTCAGCAACTTATTGAGGCCCTAAGCAGCTCAGGGAGACCCTGTCTCTAAATAAAATACAAAAAAGGGCTGAAAATGTGGCTCAGTGGTTGAGTGCCCCAAAGTTCCTGGTATTAAAAAAATTTTTTTTAATATAGAGTAGAATTATAAAATTGATAAACGTGATGAAAATGGGTATCTAATTTATACTAAAATGGTTAATTCTATTTTAGAAAAATAAAATTAATTCAAGTTACTTATAACTATAGACTAAATATTAGTTGAATCATACCAAAGATGATAATAGAGTTACATTGAATTAGGGGTGGTAGTCTACATGGTACCATAGGTGTTAATGTTAAATATGGCTTTATTTAAATCATTAATTACCTGGAAGCAATAGTGCAATCAAATCCACAAAGGATGCTAAGTTTGGATTGTAATTAGAACAGAGAACTAAAAACAGGGTGGTGATGAGGCATGCTTAAGTAGATGAACACGTGAAATTCCCTCTGAAAAACTGATTCCCTTGATGGGAAAATGGAGCAGATTTTTGCTTTAAAAAAAAAAAAAAAAATGTTTTATTTCTAATTTGGCATCTGTTGATCTGAATAAAATCGGAGCACCCCCTTTTAGAGCCTGCCTTTTTGTGTTTTGGTTCTTTGTACCTGTTCAGGATATCAATAATCCAAAATCTATAATATATAAAACCTAGACATATGATTTCATAGAACACAGATATCCTTTAAAAAATTTTTTTTTAATTGAAAGAAATTCAGAAACTGCAAATCTATAGTCATTTTCCTTGGGAAGGAATGTTTTTTAGTAGTATTATAGATCACTAATTAGGAAGACAATTTTGTTTGTTCTTTAAAAGTAATTTAAACAAAAATGATTGTAATAAAATTCCCTCTCAGTAATACCCACCACCCTAAATATTCAGTTGGTGACATATACCTGGTACTTGCCTCTCATTTCTTCCAGAAAGTTTTTCTCTTTAAAACTAGAAATGAGCCAGGTGTGGTGGCGCACGCCTGTAATCCCAGCACTTGGGAGGCTGAGGCAGGAGGATCGAGAGTTCAAAACCAGCTTCAGCAGTGGTGAGGCACTTAGCAACTCAGTGAGACCCTGTCTCTAATAAAATACAAAAAAGGGCTGGGGATGTGGCCCAGTGGTTGAGTGCCCCTGAGTTCGATCCCCGGTACCAAAAATAAAAAAATAAAAAAACTAGAAATGAAATTATTAACTGTCTTCCCTTTTACCATTAAAGAAATTTTTTGAAAATCCTTTTTTATCCACATAAAACCTAGATGCCATAAAGATAAGATTGATAGATTTGACTGTATAAGTGTTGTACAGTAAAATATCTCTTGGGAAACAACAAAAAAGGAAGAAAAATCAAAGTAGAAAGAGAAATAAAAAATTGTTGAAAGTATTTACCATTTATATGCAGATAAAAGATAAAGACCCAGAATATACAGAGTACTTATAAGTTAATACAAAAGAGGGGCTGGGGTTGTGGCTCAGCGGCAGAGCGCTCGCCTCGCACGTGTGCGGCCCGGGTTCGATCCTCAGCACCACCACGTAGGCATAAATGCATTGCATTGTGTACAACTAAAGTAAATGAATGAATATTTAAAAAAAAAAAAAACCACCACTCAAATGCAAAAATGGGAAAGAATATAAAATAAATTTGCATACAGAGAAATATGATTGGATGACATGAAATAATAATAATAATTAGCTGATTTGCTTTATCCAATAACTCGTTTGCTAGATACTTCTTTGCTTTATAGTTGAGGAAACTGAGGCACCAAGAGGTTAAGTAACTGAACCAGTGGAACCAGGATTCAAATTTGGATAATCTAGTTCCAGACTCTTAATGACTGTATTATACCTCACTAGTCATAAATGCAAATAAGTATAGTATTTTTGATCACCTATAAAATTAGCACAGACAAAAACACCAAGTGAGGGGGAATGGGCACTTGTTGCTGGTGAGAATGTCAGTTGATAAATTTGTGGAGTCAATTTGTCAATGCATAATCACTAAGCAAATTTGACCTTGAAATACCATACAAAGAATTTTCATCTAGAGAAGATAACTGACCAGGGCATAGATGTGTGTACACTGTTTGTTGTTTATCTCAGTGTTCATAATAATATTGAAAATTTAGAAATAATTTAAATGTTCCTCAATAAGATAATTGCTTAAAGTATGCACCAGTCAATGAAACACTTAGGTAATCATTAAAAATACCTGACATAGGAATGCACGCATTGGCCATGGCAGGGCTTTTACAACCTATTGAAACTATATAGAAATCAACCTGGAGAAATAGAGATAAGCATTCAGTAAGAACAGTAGTACCCCATATCTGCAGTTTTGTGTTCTGTGATTTTAGTTACTTGTGGTCAAATGTGGTCTGAAAATATTAAGTAAAAAATTCCAGAAATAAGCAACTCATAAGGTTTAAATTATACACTGTTCTGAGTGGCATAATGAAATCTTGTGCTGTGCTGTCCCACCTGCATCCTGCCCAGGAAATAAATCATTCCTTTGTCTAGCATATTTATACTATGTATGCTACTTGTCTGTTAGTCACTTAATAGCCATCTGGATTATCAGATCAACTGTCACTGTCACTACAAGTGCTTGTGTTCAAATTTCCCTTACTTTGTGGTAAATAATAAAATTTCCCTTATTTTGTAGTAATGGTAAGTAATAGTAAAGTAGTAGTCCCAAAATGCAGGAGTAGTGATGCTGGCAATTCATATATGCTGAAGAGAAACTGTAAAGAACTTCCTTTAAGTGAAATGGTGAAAATTCTCAATGAGGAAAAAATTAAAAGTTTAGGTTGCCAAGATCTACATTAAGAATGAATTTTCTATCCATGAAATTATGAAGAAGGAAAAAATTGAGGCTAGTTTTATACAGGAAAAAAAACCATAGTATATGTAGGCTTTGGTACTCTGTAATTTTAGACATTCCCTAGGGTTTTTGGAACTTACCCCCTTGGATAAGAGGAGGCTACAGAATTGGATGGATTGAGTGGGGTGGGTGAATGGAGGATAGATGGATGAAAGAATATGGTATAACAGAAAAATTCCAAGACCTGAAACTTTAAGATTTCTATTGCGCCCGCCTAGTAACAACAGAGCACTTGAATTCAAGTCCTTTAAAACACTGATGTTTCACACAAATTTTTTTTTTTTTTTTTTTTTGGTACCGGGGATTGAATCCAAGGGCATTTAACCACTGGGCCACATCCTCAGCCCTTTTTGTATTTTATTTAGAAGACAAAGTCTTGCTGAGTTGTTAAGGGCCTCTCCAAGATGCTGAGGCCGGCTTTGAACTCACAAATCCTCCTGCCTCAGCTTCCTAATTCTCTGATATTACAGGTGTGTACCATTGTGCCCAGATTCACAAATATTTCGATTAAACACTAGAACTTACATTAACATCTGTATTATCTGCCTAGGACTGCCATAACAAAATTACCGAAAGCAGGTGGCTTAAAACAACTGTTATTCTAGTGAAAGTAAATTTCTGAAGGCTAAGTCTGAAATCAAGATGCCAGCCAAAGCCCTGCTTCTTCTTGAAGGCTTTGGAAAGAATCCTTCTTTGCCTCTTCTAGGTTCTGATAGTTGCTACTAATCCTTGGTGTTCCTTGGTTTGTGGCAGCATAACTTTAATCTCTGTCTCTAGCTTCATAGGACTTCCCTTTTTGCATTCCTCTTCTTATTAGGAAACCTACCAGTCATTGGATTTAGGGCCTGCTCCCAAACACACACACACACACACACACACACACACACACACACACAACAAACACACGCGCATGCGTGCGTGCATGTGTATGTATACATATGTCTATATATCTGCAAAGACAGAATTTTCAAAGTAGATTACAATCTAAGGTTTTAGATAGAAATGAATTTTGCAACATTCAACCCATTGTAACATCTCAGCTGAATACAGCTTTAAGAATAGAATCTTTGCGAATATACAATCTTTCAAATTTTACTTTTTAAAAAATCACAATTATTTCAGTTTAACTTTTGACTGGAAACATTTATAAAATATATTCTATGCTGCTATTGAAATTGAGGGATACATTAAAATATCAAACAAAAAACTGAAAGTAAGATTTACTCTTAGGGCTGGGGTTGTGGCTCAGAGGCAGAGTGCTTGCCTAGCATGCATGAGGCACTGGGTTTGATATTCAGCACCACATAAAAATAAAAAGGTATTGTGTCCATCTACAACTAAAAATACTTTTTAAAAAAATTTAATCTTGGAGGATAAGATAAAAACAGCACTTAATATATCATAATGAAGATACTCAAAGATATCTTAAAGAGAATGTCAGTCCTATTCTAATACAACTGGACTCTTAGATGATTGACTATTACACTTCCAAAAAGACAGTATGTTAACATGAAGGAAGAGTTGGTCAATAGTGAAAGCACAGAATAATTAAAATCATATGACAACTATTGGTTTTATCCATCTAAGCTTTGTCCAGGAGACAGGGAACTTCTGATTATACTTTTTAGAGTTGTAAGACCATCTTGTCTCCTGAATGTAAATCAATAGTTATTGAACTTTACTCTTTTACAGTATCACTTTTCCCCCCTCCCAAAAAACTCTTTTGTAGAACCCAAAAATGTAAAACAATTAACAAAAACAAATGACTTAGCGCCTTTGACATACCTGCTTGAAATGCTTATGCTCCAGGAAAGACAGAAATCTACTTTACTTATGAAATATTCTGTTAGTTACTCTCCTTTGTCTGATTTCATACTCCCCAATCAACTTTCTAATAAGGCTATAGTTTTTCACAAAAGTTTGACTATTACAATAGAGGGGACTGTCTGAATGGAAAAGACTTAAGGTGATGGTATTATGCTTTTCCTTGTATGTTAAAAAACTGATATTCTAGTATTTTCTATTAGCCTCATTTATTAATGTTATTATTCCTGTAAGACCTGTTTCTATTCATGAAGGGCTGACAAATTTAGACCTGAACCTTGGCTAAGACTAACTGATTAACCAAGGGAAGGCTTTTTTAGGTGAGGTCCTTCAGTAGACCACCTCCTGATCTTTCTAGTGGAACACAACTTGACATAGTCATCAACTCATTGAGTATTCATTTTTCTTTATTTGAATTTCTATTATCATTTTGTTTTTAAGCAAAAAACATACTTTGTTTTTTAATACTCAGGTTTACTGCTGTTTTGTGTTATGAAGTGAAACTACCCCTTAGAGATCATCAAGTTATTGACGTCCGTATGCCCTATTTGGAATGGCCCTCGACTTCCTTGGTTTATGTAGTTCTTCTTTCCCTTCCCTAGTCACATTTTCATCATTGCTCCTTTTACAAGTGTGCACTTGTCTGTAGCACTTGTTTTCTCCTTTCTAATCATTTTGGCTTAAAATACAAAAAAAAAAAAAAAAAAAAAAAAAAAAAAAGCCAGTTACAGTAGTACATACCTGTAGTTTCATCTACTGGGAAACCTGAGGTAAGATGATCACTTGAGCCCCAGAGTTTGAGACCAGCCTGGGCAATATAGCAAGACCCCATCTCAAAAGAAAACAAACAAAAACAAAATAAGAAAGCAAACTTACAGAATTAAGGAATAACTGTTATGAATGAGAACACGAAGAACAACTACTCTGGATATAAACATGAAAGTCTCAGAGATACATAACCTTTAGAGTAAATTTAACATAAATTCTGACCTCTATTTTAGCCA